>OZ018351.1:16520732-17048826 GCA_963969515.1 Yponomeuta evonymella
CTTCGCCTGCGAGGATAGATTGAAGGCGGGTAAAGGCGCCTCTAAACTGCGCGAGTTTTTGTCGGCACGTGCTAATTATCACTTGTATGTGTACATTAATCCGTCATTGGCAGCTTTTTGTGACAAATGTAATAATGACTCAATAAAACAATGGCCGTGAAGAGAGGTTTGGGAGTCTCCTACTAAAACTGTAAAAGCTAACGTAGTAAACAGTTACGTTTTATGAATTGTTCTACAAAATGCGGATTAGGATTTGGAAATATTGTCAATGCTTTCAGAATATTGAGAGTACTAGATTATATATTATTGGTAATTAATAAATTATTCAATAAAAATAATGACTGATAAAATAGAGAAAAATATATGCAGTTGACAGATAGATGATCAAACTTCACATTTAAGTTGCAAAAATTGCCAGTAACTTAACTCAGTGGAGCAAGTATTGTGTAAAGAGTGGTTACCATTTCCGTGACCAAACTATTCTTTTTATATTTTTCCTGCTGAAGTTAGACTATAAACATATTACTGATACCTGACGTAACTTGGGCACGAACAGCGCCACCAATAGCAACAAAACACTTATAAACTCAGACCAAAAGTACAGTTTTCGTTACTAAAGTGAAACGCGACTTTACAGAAGAAAACTTCCACGACCGACCGCACCTTTAGCCGATACAGTAGAAATCCACCTTATCGTTCGTTGTGCCACTGACACATTTTTGTCGCGCCGGCGGCCGTTTTCGCCATAACGTTATGGCCATTTTACTTTATGGGTTAACGGCACTGGTTAATTACGCAGAAGAAAAATAAAGCGATGATGAATTCCAAATTCAAAAATTAATTTCGTTTTAATTGCCCCGGGTGACTTATCTTTCGGCGGAGGCCATAAAATTATGTTCTGATGGACGACGAATTAGCGAGTCTGCTAATTAATCAATAATATAGGCAATAAAACATTCAAAGTCGTATTTAATAAACGGATTCTTTAAAATTTACGAGAACATCTGATCTCAATTTGTGGCAAGATAATAAAAGGTTTACGCAAATGTCAAAATATATTTGTTAGTTGCTCTCAATCATTATTTGTATAAAGGTCACCAAAAGTCAACCAACAAATAAAAAAAATGGACAACGATAATACCCGTAACCGAATGTTAAACATCACGTTTTGACAACAAAACGGCTTCCGTAAACACCGCGAAAGCCATTGTACGATTATTGTACAACCATTATACGACCAATAGTCGTAGGTTAAGCAATCACAACCGACAATGGCTATTCAACACTTTGTCGCGGATCGTCTGAGTGAAAGTGAGGAGCGTATACAAACCGTAAACCTTCTTAACGAAGAGTAGTAGAATGACGTAGGATTCTCCACCGAGAGTGACACGGAATTATGTCAATCTCGCTGGGGGTTTGACAACGTTGAAGACATTTTTAACAATATTGAACGAAACTTTGACAATGGCCGAGACAATTTTCGTAAAAAAAAACACTCTTTTGTATCACGGGATTTTGTGTAAAGTTTTGGAACCACTCTTCTAATTAATCCGTAGAGACATAACATTATATGCTTTCGACGATGCTTTCAAACACTTTTTTTTTGTTATTCTATAGGTATAACCAACATAACAACCCTAACAAAAGGCAAAATATTCGTAAGAATTCACAAGAATTCCGTCGATAGATAAGCATACCGACAGTTAACTGTCACTAGGCTGTCTATTGATTCTTTATAGGAAACGGTTGATCTTGGTACGGCCGCCCGAAGGTCGATGGATTTGCTTTCAATCGGTCAAGATCGCTTTAAACAGGCGAGAAACAAAAGATTTGATAAAAGTTGATAACATTTTGTGAACCATCTGTATAGATAGGTGCATGATTAAAAAGTGAGTGAACATTTTTGTATAAAATCAGTCCAGGTTATTAAATAAATCAAAATAACTCTCATGTTTATTTTGTTAATTTAATAAATAATTCAATTTTGTGAAATAAAAATGTTAAAGTTCTTCTTTGACTCTTTCTTCTTCGTTTTATAGCTCTAAGATTTTAGTCCGGAGTTGTCCGTTCGCTCAATTGGGCTCGTTCCAAGTCCTTTGTTACGGTGGACCAACAGATAGTCTGTGGACGTCCTCTGCCTCTCCTTATATTTGGGATCTATACATGGTTGTTTTCTCATCTTATCATGGCCGTACTATCTAAGCCGCATCTCAGTGGGCTTTATTGTGATCGGGGTTATTTTAAAATTGCCCCTAATATCATAGTTTCTAAGTTTGACAAATTATGTAGCAGTAATAAAAAAACTTTCTAATATTTACGATGAAGTTTTAAGACTTACAAATGACAATAAATTTGTTTTAAATTTATTGTCACTAGTAATTAATGTCTATTAGCGTTTACGAGTTAATGGTTTTAAAATATAGGTAGGTTTGCAACAGATGATTTAGAGCCAATAAACTGTTTTCCGGAAGACAATTTCCTTCTTCCGTCGGCCTGCGTCTTACTGCGTTGATATAATGTTGCTGTCAATCATTTCGCAGACGAGGGTTTGTGAAAGTGCGAGATATGCGTTGGGGTGTATCTGCAGTGGAATTTTGGGAGACTATTACATCCATCTACCGACTATATTCTTTCTGTAATCCACTCCATCTAAAAGTTGTCTGGAAGAGATCGCTCTAAGGGATAAGACCGCCAATTGTATACCACTATTGGTTTAAAAACTATTAACTATTTGTAATTCTTTCTCCTGGTTGTGCAATAAAGTGTCCTTTCTCTATCTACCTATCTATCTACCTATATATCTGTACTAAATTAGTAAGGACGAAACGGCAGAGAATATTCTTAAACTAAGCTTAACTATACAAGTGTCGTTGCAAGGCATAGGTCTTCCTTCAGAACGAGATGGGCTTAGTTCGCATTGGCCATTTTAACCCTTGTTTTTCCATGGTACATTATAAATATCACAAGACGATTCTTGATATCCATATAGGATATCAAGAATCGTCTTTTTTAACATAATTACTGCCACATTTGTTCATAAGGTGTAATGTGTGCAAAAAAAATCCAGTTATGCTGGATATTTATTTTAAAATTGCCAAATACATGCTGCAATTATTTTGATACATGACCATAAACTAATGTAAAAAAATGTTAGCTACTAAGTTTGTGCGCTGATACGTGACCGAAATAGTAATAAAATGTTTTATCTTTAGCAAGAAGAAGCGAAAGCGATGCGCGCATGTCAAAAAAATATTGTTACAAAGATATTGCTGATATCTGCAGAAATGAGCGAATATTTGTTTTATTCGCACATTTTTTCACACATTAACTAAAATTTTTGGTATGTACTCACCAAATATCGCAGCAATTTTTTTCTCCAAGCACGTAAATTAAATGTCACGAGGTCGATTCTCAATGACAGTGACATCTTAAGTTTTAGATGACAGGCAGGTACCGAAAAAAAAAACTCTAGGCCTAGATGGTGACCCTACACAACAAAAGATGCGCGCGAAAATTCACAATTCGCATGTCAAGCAAGCCCATTAGGCCATGGCCGAGGGTAATACATGGAAAGCCGTCAGTTAGGGACGCCCCTTGTCTCCGCGGTGTATTTACATTTTCGCGTGTCACTGAGTGAAGAAACGGACTTTGGGCGTCACTGATTGCCAATATTTTGTTTCTTTACTTTATACGTTGTTATTTCGGCGACGGAAATCTAATCGCCAGTCCAAGGTGGGCTCGCGTGGTGATTAAGTCCATATTATCTCTCTCTCTCTCTCTCTCTCTCTCTCTCTCTCTCTCACTGAGAGAAGGCCTGTGCCCTACACGTATGCCCTAACCGTGTGTAGGCTGCTGATATTAATTTATTAGGTCATATAACATACGTATGCGGTTCACAAAGTGATTTGCATATCATCAAGTTTTGTATACCTACAAATATATTAATTAGATAGATAGACAGCGAACACTTTATAGCATAACCGGAAAAAATATGATTAACAATTGAAAAATTAATTTAATTTTTTTTAATGCCGGAATCCATGAAAACTGTGTTATAAAATACGTACTATTAGCTTATTGTCGGAGTAAGTAGATCAAGTTTAGGCCAATGATATTTAACGTAGATTATAAAATAGTTTAATTTCTAAAACCTGGAATTTTAATCGATGGTATCAAATAGTAAATTTATGGGACGGTATGAACTATTCGAAATATTTGAGTAATTTCATTTATCAGAGTATCCGGGATACAGTAAAAATAAATTCATTTATTGGTTTTAAAAGCATCAAGTTATGACTCCTCACCAAGTTTATACTCTGATTTCCGGTTCCGATTACTGGAAATAAATGTATAATCGCGCGTATCTGCAAACACAGAGGTCCAACAGTAAACTCTTTATTGTCAATAGCAATCATTTTCTACACCAATACCTAAGCTAATCATATATTTTTTTTCATGTAGCCTATATCCATCCCACAAGGCAAAGGGTACCAATGACTTGTCTAAGCTACGTACATTTGTGAAGTTATAGTAGCAATACCACTCGCTAAAAGTGAAGGAAAACATCGTGAGCAAACCTGAGTGTCTGAGGTGTTCATACACCTCAGCGCTTGAATTTGCCAATCCGCGGTTGGTACATGTGGTTATTAAGCCCCTACTCTCTTAGCTAATTTTTTGTAATTGGAAAAAAGTTGATTTATTAGCAAGTGATTTAAATATTTTTTTATCATTATGACCTATATGAAGTTAAGGCACGTCGACACCATTTATTTGCTTTTCAAAACTGTGCTGAAGTCGGTGAAACAATTTGTTCTTTATCTATGCGTTAATTGCAAAGTTTCCTTCCGTGGATGTCGTAGAAGTCTGCCTGGCGCCGGATTAAGAATAGCGTCACTCCATTTCCTTCCGTGGATGTCGTAGAAAGCGACTTAGGAAATCAATTACCAGGAGATGGGCAGCAGCGTTTTCCTGAGATTCCAACCGCACACTGCGATCGCCAACCCGCCTGCCAAGCGTGGCGATTATGGCAAAACCCCTCGAGGTTAGGGAAACCATGAGGGAGGTCTATGTCCTGCAGTGGGCGTTAAATGGCTGATGATGATGATGATGATGAATTGCAAAGTCCTTAAGCACGTTTTCGTAGCAAATTAGTCCAATTAGAAATACTTACGGGTACCTTAGAGATCTTCTTTAGCTACATAAACCTCCAATAAGCAAAACTTTGAAGCTCTCACAATTTTTTTACGTTTTGTAATACATACTCGTTTCATAGTTTTATAAAAAAAAAAAATCGTTTGCTTAGGGCCCTCGCCCACGGCGACTTTTTGTAGCGATGCTGTCGCGCCTTCGCATCGATAGAATCGCTAGTTGTGTGCCCTCGCCCACCGTAAACACGATTCAGTCGCGATGCAAACGCGATACCGTCGCGCTTCTGTCGCGACGCAAATGCGATTCAGTAACAGAACCAAAATGCCTGCGATCGCTACAGTTGCAAGATGGACTCCGTTGGACCGATGGACAACTAACAGCACTCTCGATCTCTCTGTGTTGCACTACTCATGCGCCACCATTCCTCCGTTCTCTTCTCAGTGTCTTCCGATACGCTCGCGCGTTTGCATCGATACAGTCGCGATGCTGTAGCGCGTTAGTAGCGCGTTGGCATCGCTTCTGCAGCGCGTTGCAAATGCGACTAAAGCGCGTTCGTAGCGATGCTGTTGCGCGTTTACGAAACGTGCGACAGCATCACTACAAAAAGTCGCCGTGGGCGAGGGGCCTTACTGCTAGTGGCTTAACTGATAATACTGAAGAAATACTTTCCGGGTATGACGTTATGCCAATAAAACGTTAAAGGTAGGTATAATTAGTAAAAGCACTGAAAATGAACTCTCGAAACTCGAAAGTCTGTAATAAAAACGCAGCAAATAAACTTTACGTCCCGACATTTATTGCCACAAAACTCTTTGTCTAATTTTATTTGAAAGTGAATTAAATGAAAAAAAAATTAATGAATAAATATCCGTGCAAATTCTTCCTTAGTCCTTCCTTCCTTAATTTGTCCTTAAATTCCTACTAGACAGTAGTACCAGTAGGCCATCTTCATTCCAAAATTACTGTAAAAAAACGTCGTCTATAAATATAAAGAGATAAAGCCGCTTAACCCCTGCGTGGTCATAAAGTAACATTCATACGTACGCGCGAAAAATATAAAACCCTTCTTTGCTTTCGCATTTGAGTGAAAACACGAATCAAAGCGAGCCGGGGCCCATTTCACAGAACTACAATTCATTGTTTACTATGACCATACATTTAACCTATAAATGAATAAGAAAGAAGACAAATTTTACTAATCAACTACTTGATTGAGTCAAAGTCAAAGTCAAAGTCAAAATTTTTTATTCACTATAAAAACAAAATGTTTACTTAATGAACGTCAAAGCTGTTAGTTTTACAATTAATAGATTGACATCGAATTCATCAAAAAAATCGTCATGATAAACTACTAATTGTAGTTTTATGAAAAGCGGCCCTGACTAAACACGGCAAAGCGCACGGATTCACGCCGTAACCCTGAACTTTCGTTGTCGAAATCGCACCAATAGTGTTCCAGTTTAAACCGCGGGAAATTGCACGTATCGAGTGACTTATTACAGAATTAGTGGAACAAACATTAGCGGCCATTAATGATAGCCCCATGCGCAGGGGGCGTCTACAATTTCGCTTTACAACCGCTAAATATATCGTGCGATGTGGTTAATGGCACCTTAAAACGCTTCCGATTTTCCTTAACCTATTCCCGAGCGCTCGGGTCCGATATCGGTCTGTTAACGAAGTCTGTGTAAAGTTGGTACAGTCAACGGTACATTGATGATTACACGTGCGTGCATTCATTTAAAAAAATATGTATAATATATATAACGTACCTAAATTTGTGAAGTTATAGTAGCAATACCACTCGCTATCTGTGAAGGAAAACATCGTGAGGACACCTGAGCGTCGGAGGTGTTCACGTACCTCAGCGCTTGAAATTGCTAATCCGCAGTGGGCATGCGTAGTATTAATTAAGCCTATACTCTCTCTCTGAGAGAAGGCCTCTGCCCTGCAGTGGGATGGTTATAAGCTAGAAAAAAAATTAATGTCTGCCGACGTTACAACGGGCCGTCGTGGTGCGGATGGCACGATTTCAATGTAAAATAATCCTTAAGTACTGACGAAGTTAGAGACTACAATAAAAGTGGAAAAAAGCACGTCGGCCGCACGGTGCCGGACTTTTTTTGCACTAATATTGTAGACTCTAAAGTAAATAGATTTAAGGTTTATTTTAGTCTATATCGTTGCGCCCGCACGTCGCTGGCCTATTGTAATGACTATCGTCATTATATTAGGGGTTAAAGTATGAAATTGCCGTTTTATTGCAATAGGTTCTTTGAATTGACATAGAATCTTCATGGTTTGAGGTTTTCGAATGAAACTTTTTTCAAATGGTTTCTATGATGTTCTTTTTTTAAAAAATGTCAAACATTTGAATATCGACTTTCAATTGTTTTTGTTATTCAATTTAGACAAGAAAGATGGATACTGCGAAAATTCGAGTGATTATGAGGCACTCATTTTTCGTATTTTTTTATTTTATTGATTTGACGCAAGTGAGTCAATATTGTGGGTAAGGTAACGTTAAACCATGCCGCTAATTCCTGGGTAGTTTGAATAGGGTCGGCTTCCACTATCTCTCTTAATTCAACGTTATTCACCTGTGTGGGCGGTCTTCCTCGTGGCTCGTTCTTTAAGTCGAAATTTCCATCACGAAAGCGTTTAAACCAAAATCGCACGGTGCGTTCATTAGTAGACCCCTCTCCAAACGCAGCATTGATATTGCGGGCTGTTTCTGCCGCGTTAGTTCCGCGTCGGAACTCGTATTCAAAAATCACTCGAATTTTCGCAGTATCCATCTTTCTTGTCTAAATTGAATAACAAAAACAATTGAAAGTCGATATTCAAATGTTTCACATTTTTTAAAAAAAGAATATCATTTGAAACCATTTGAAAAAAGTTTCATTCGAAAACCTCAAACCATGAAGATTCTATGTCAATTCAAAGAACCTATTGCAATAAAACGGCAATTTCATACTTTAACCCCTATTATTTAAGAGATTTGAGAGAGGGCCTTGGTCCGATACCGACATCAACCGAAGACTTGGTTTTTTAAGTTACATACAGTGAATTTTTAGTTACATTACCACTCGCTAACTATGAAGGAGGAAACAGACACATCGTGAGGAAACAGTGTCAGAGGTGTACTTCAGCGCTTGAAATCATTAATCCGAGGTGGGCACGCGTGGTGATTATACCCTGTCTTCCTGTGAGAAAGTGTGAAGTCGCGGCCAGGAATAAGTAGCGTCCCTTGGGGAATGCCTTAAATATCCAGTAATAGATAAACGTAGACGAACGAAAGTCGTCGACATAGCCCAGCGGATTAGTTAGTAGAAGTGGCAGTGGGTGGGGCACATAGCACGCAGAACTGATGGCCGATGGGGCCGAAAAGTTCTCGAATGGAGACCACATATCAGCAAGCGCAGCGTAGGACGACCAGCCACAAGATGGACAGATGACCTTATCTAAGTGGCAGGAAGACTCTGGATACAAACCGCTTCCAACCGGTCTTTTTAGAAATCCATTGAGGAGGCCTATGTTCAGCAGTGGACTTCTTGTGGCTGAATGATGAGATAAATGTGCACTGATAGATTAAGTCGCGAAACGAAAACAATACCGAATGCGCCGGAATCGAGTAGCGAGTGGTTATCGAAAGAACGAAAGTATTTTCGAAGTTTCACTTCGGTTTGTAGATCTATAATTATTTTCACGTCCCCCGATTGTTATACGCATTGACCACCATTCGCCGTCCTAATGCGAAGAGAAACAGGCTTTGCGGCTACTGTTTTAAGGTACAAAACACCATTGCGGTTGGTTGGACGCGTGAGTTACGTTCCATTAAACAAATGGACAAGTCGAGGCGCCTTCTACTTCAAATTGTAAGAGTACATATACTCTGTACCAAACACATTTTTCCTGAATGTTAACAAACTATTAATTGAAACACGATCAATGTTAATAACTTTATAATAAGTATGGGTATTTATTGAATCAATCACATGAATGAACGACCTGGAACTAACAAATAGCTTGAGAGACGAAAAAATATTCCGTATTTTGATTATTTCTATCAACGATTTGTTTACATACAGGGAAATCGTATATGGTACGGTATAGTCATGTTTATTAGAGGGAAAATGGATTTTATCGCCTTAAAATACACAAATACGTCTGTAATGTTGCGTATAACTTCCTGGCAACATGGCGACAAAAAGTTCAGATATCGTGTTATTTTTTATAGAGAAGCTGTCTCCACTCCAACAGACTTTCTGCATGTTTGTCATAAGAATTAGCACATACGTCGATCATAATAAGAAGAACAGTAGTTCAGTTCAGCTCTTTCTTTGGCGCCCTCTTAAGGCTTCAGTGGTTCCAGGTAATCTGCATAGCGCTGTGCAGCATAAAGTGTTAATTTTCTGTTAAGTAATTTGCACTCAACGCTTCCTGAAGTTCTTCGATCACCGGCTGCGCAGACGGGAAATAACCAACCATTACAAAATAACTATTTCAATAACTCTGTTACATTGGCGTAACGTCTCTTTTCTTATGTGATCCGTCAAATTTCCAAGCCCAAGTGTGAACTATATGAGCAAATCGTGTATCACAAAAAAGCACGTGATTCCAATATTCCTTAACCGACTTGTAAGGTAATAAAACGTCTCCAATACAGCGATACCGGATCCCTCTTCGTATCTTTGTGAAACAATAAAAATTCCGAACATCACTCTTATTGAAAACACGATGTTTATCTGTTAGTTTGTTCAGTAAGCATAGAAAGTGAGTATGATCGAATATATTTTGTTATTCGTTAATTAGCAACAAAGGTAGGTGTGGTAATAGCTACCAGTGTTAATTGACATACCTTATGTGTTATTGACAATTAAGCCAAGTTTTTCATGCTCCATTTATTTAGTACATTTCAGCATTGAACCTGTTAGATTGGGACCTTGAAACCATTGTTATGGTGGTCCGATTTGGTCATTTACAAGTCTACAGATTTTCAGCCATTGAAGGGATTTAATTAGAAATAATCAATATTTATACTTAAGTCGTGACAATATCACAGCTGGTAAATGTAATTTGTTAAGGTACATGGTACCATGTGAGAGCACTATGATATTTATCCACTTAAAAATCATTTGACATGCAAATTGAGATATAACAACAACAGAAATTATAATTTATTTCATTTAGATTCACAGTTTCGAACCAAGGGACGGAAATCACGAATATTGACAAAAATGTTATATTTGTTATTCATGCTATTTACAAAAATGAAAAGAATATTCTCGAAAAAATAGCCATTGGACAGTGTCAATAAAACAGCTTTAGGACAGTGTCCATAAAACTGCTATTGGATGGTGTCCCATCGAAAAAAACGATGACTGTATGACATTTTTAATAACCACTTAACTTTTAAAACAATTATTCTATTTCTCGGTTTCTAGGTGCATTATGTCGTCTGCTATCATACCCAGGCAGAGTCGTAAGACAGCAATTACGCTGAGACTCTGTCGTTTTTATCACACATGTATTTTAAGTGTACTCATGCACCTATTTATATAAAAACTTCTGTATTCGAACTTGAGTGATGAATAAAGTCCCATGTATTTACTTTTTATTTTGTTCATACAACGCTCAATCCAGGCCAAATGAATATACGAAGCTAGTTTTATTGTTACGGCTATCTTCCGATGTGAAATATCACTCTGTTGAATCATCATTATTAGCTCACCTATTAGTCCACTGTTAGATATAGGTAGGCCTTTTCATGGAATCTTTTATTATTTTCTCTACTGAGCAAGTACGTATTTAGCAGATTCATCTTCCTGGTCGTTATCATGTGCCTGTTTTTACAGGGTACTTGAAAACAAATGACACAAATCATTATCAGGAACAATAAACTTGGATATGTAGTCATACGAAAATTCCAATATCGTCCGTAGGGTTTTACGATTACAAATAAAATGTGGAATGAATCTGATATTGGTGTTGTATCTTAAACAGTGATCGGAATTGGAAGAATACAAATGCCTTCTGTGAGGAGATATTAGACGGGCCTGTAAAATTGTTGAATCGGTGAGTTAAATTGTTCTAGTTGAAATTCATAGACTTTTAGATTATATAATCACGGAATCCTGGACCGAAAAAATATATGAACACACTTAAAGATTAATGAACTTTATTTAATGAACCTACTGCCCCTTTATATTCGTCGTAATATTAGCGATATTTCATTTTTGATGAAAATTGCGCAAAATTTCATTGACTCTCCTGAATTGTTAGCTCATTTGAATATCTTAGTCCCTTCACGTCTATCTTCCCGCAATAAGTCTATTCTTTATGTTCCCCGCGCTCATTCTAATTACCGGCAAAATTCATTTCTTCTGAGGGCCGCCCGGTCATTTAATCAACTCTGTAGTGTAAACAACAGCATCGATTTATTCTGCGACAGTATAAGTATCATACGTAAATCTATTACCTCGGATTTCTGTAACTCTTTGCAATCAATTCCCTGACCATCGAATATGGATTGACTGACCGTTACCTAGTTAATTACATCTATTATTTGTTCTCTGTTGTACACTCTGAATTACATCTGAGACCACGAATGTGTATTGACTGTCTATTTATCTATTTGTTTTGAAGCGAGTGAAATATTGTCTCCTGTGTGTGCTTAGGCATTTTCTACTATAATATTTCTACCAGTGAAAACTTGTCATTGGCTCTCTGTGTCTATTTCATTTGTAATGTGTGTTTTTCATAGCTGTAAGTTTTCCTATTGTAATAAAATTAAAAATTAAATTAAATATCTACATACATAGGTACATTACGTATATAACCTCATGCTTGCATTCCATGGGGGTAGGCGGAAACCAAAGTTTTCCACTTGCCACGAACCTCTTCAACCTCTTCGTATTCATTAGCCACTGCATGCACGCATGCAGGTTTCGTGTATTTTTTATGTTGTCCTTCGTTAATAAATACCCGTATATATAGTGCGTCGCTACCCAGTCTGTGCACTCACATTCTCTCGACATATTTCTTCTCTCAATCTATCATTCTTCATCTGCTCTATATTATGTTCAAATCAACGCAACAATTCTTTCTCATTTCTGATAACTACATCATTTTTAAGTTCCCTAACGTTCTCTAGTCACACTATTGTGTAGCCTGTCATTCAAAGTAATACTCTTTACTGCATTAATCCTAATTTCTTGATTTTTCTGCCGCACCCAAATCCTATACATAAGTTGATCTGCATCCTCCGGTAACCAATTTCGGGATTAGATTTGGTCGCCAATGTACGCATTCATATTTGGCCTATTCCGATTACTGCTCATTACGTGGAAAGTGTTGATAATTATGACAAAAGATGTGGAGTTATTTCGACTTTGACACAGTTCCGTAAACGTCACACTTTTCTTGTCCCTACTTCCATGTCCCTGAGTTGATATCCAAATGTTGACTGGAAGAGATAGCTTAAGCGGTAAGATCGCCAATTGTATACCACTACTTAGATATAAGAAAGCCTTTTAATTCTTTCTTCTGGTGGTTCAATAAAGTGTTCTCTATCTATTTATAATGCCTGACATAAGCTTGACTTGACCACGACTCTGACTTCACATTGGACTTCGATTTAGACGTTAGTTTAGTCAAATTAGTAAATAGTAAAAAAAAAATCTCTTACGAGGAGGCCTGTTCCTTGCAGTGGGACGTATATGTATAGGCTACATAAAAAAAAGTATCCATCGCAAGCTCATCCCGACTGCGCAGATTTCAGTCTCAAACCTTTATTGTTAGCTTGAAACATTAGGAACGACTTGATTGCGAGTAAAACCTACTTACTATAAAACCGGGAAGAGCTCGGAATCGATCTCGAATCATAAAACACACTCGCATTAACGTAGATATTGGGAGACGAAGCGAGGAAAGCTTACTGCCATAGTTACTTTCACTTTTATGAGGCTGCCGTAAACATGAGCAAAAACCGTCTACTTTGTAGATACAAATTGTATGAGCTTTTAAATAGTTAGTAAATTCGTGAATTACTTGGTATATGTTAGTGAGATGAAGTAAAAAAAAATTGGATACTATTTTATAAGCACCCTTATATGATGCTTTATATACACATATATACACACATATATACACACATATATACACATGCATATATATGTACATCCTTTATCCCGACATGTACCC
Organism: Yponomeuta evonymella; assembly: GCA_963969515.1. Classification (NCBI taxonomy): domain Eukaryota; kingdom Metazoa; phylum Arthropoda; class Insecta; order Lepidoptera; family Yponomeutidae; genus Yponomeuta; species Yponomeuta evonymella. Next base: position 16,534,086 of record OZ018351.1, read on the forward strand.
TTTGTTTTCTAAGTTATGTAAATTTGCGAAGTTATAGCAGCAATACCACTCGCTAAAGTTGTTGAACGATAACATCGTGAGGAAACCTGAGTGTCTGAGCTATTCACATATGTACCTCAGCGCTTGAAATCGCCGATCCGCGGTGGGCACGCGTGGTGATTAAGCTCATCTCTCTCTTTAAGAGAGATTTTTGCCAATTGACATTTGCCAACACTACGCTAAGAAGGATAATGAAGATACCGATATTTTTAAATGGAAAGTTTTTTATCAGAATAGTTCATAGATAGGTATGGTAAACGGAGGTGCAGCCAGTTCTATAATCCACTCTACGAGTCGAACTCTCGCATCTCATTGGGCAATGAGCGCGGCTAGAGACAATCGAAACGAGAGAGATAAGCGAAGGCGGTCCGCTTCATAGGGTAGGTTAGTGGATAAGGTCACGCGCATTAACCAATCGGCGCACATGGATGATTTTCTTTGGGAGCTCGTTTCGTGGAATGGATTTTAAAGTCATCGGCTCCAATTACGTTTTAGAAGGCTTCTTAGTCACTATCCCTAAAACGTATTGTTTGAGTGGAAATATTCAGTTTATCGTTCGTTTACCTCAGCGTCTGATGATGACCAACACAAGAGCCCGTGGGTGTCAGTCACACTTTCAACTTGAAACCTAGAATCCAAATTAAATTACTCAAATACATTTTCATTTTCTATACGTTTTGACGATCGGCACAAAAACGGCCGGTTTTGGAAAAAAAATGTTTTGGAATCCTGAGCTCTCGCACCTAGGCTCTAAGCTATAAGTTCTGAAAATTGCTGTCGCAATTAATGAGATTTATGATGTTTGCTTTTAGAAAAACTGATTATAAAAGAATGTTTTATGTCCGTGTTAGTTCCGAAAACGAAAGATCGACGAAACAAATATATCGAGCGAATGTGGGTGAAAGGGCCGGTAAGGGACGTCACAGGTGGACGTACTTCGACCAAATAGAGAATGTATTAGCAAAGGGCACGATAAAAAGTACCCGAAACCGGGGTGCGTGCTTGCAACGACTAATTAATGTGAAGGAAGCGAAAGTGATCTGTCAGGAACGTGGCAAGTGGCAGTCCCTGGTCTCTACCTACTCCTCTGGGATACAGGCGTGAGTTTATGTATGTATTTATGTATGTATGTAGTTTCGGGTAGTAAATTCCATATAAAGTTCGCCGCTTCCTTCTGTTCTCGGCAATCCTCATCCAGCAATCTGCCTCAGATCGTAATAAAGTGTAACTAACTCAAAATGAATTAAAACTTTACGTCGAACTACACCCTTCAGTGGAAGTCGCAAATAAAGTACTTGAAGAAGAAGAAGAAGAAGAAGAAGAAGAAGAAGAATAGTAGATTGTACAACAAGTGCATAAAACGCACCATTTTACTCGAGACGTTTATCCATCCGAGCGAGCTTGCGAGCGAGGATAGATATAAAGTCGAGTGTAAAATGGGTTTTATGGATGAGTTGTACACTCTACTTTTCACTTCGATTGACGACATTATTTATCGTTAATCAAAAAACAATTTTAAGTTGTAACACAAATATTACAATGAAAAAATAATTATGGTTCCCGCCAATTAACTTTTTTTTCTTTTTTTTTTCTGTAGGGACGTGACACCTGACTTAAGGTCGTTACATACTGCTTAGTTATAAAAACATTTTCTTTTTATAACTATGATAAGTTGTTGTTATGGCTTAAATACTATACTGATCTACTAAATTGAAAAATAAACAAATATAAAAAATAATAAATGAGACGAAATACAAATTATAAGTTTATTTCATGAAGTTTTATTGTGTACTTTGGCTGTTGGTATCTTTGCCTTGGTCTTAGAATACGAACGAAACGAAATAAAATAAAGAGGTTGTTGTATGAAGTTAAAGATGTTCGTGTGGCTGTTGCAGCGATTGCCTTGGTCTTCGACGAAGATTTTACTTTATGCTCTAGAGCATAAAAAGCGACTTTATGTCGCCTACGCACGACATAAAGACGAACTTTTAGAGCATGAGAAGTGAAAAGACATTTATTATACCAACAAGATACATCACAGAAACAAAATAAGCACATAAGTAACATAATATGCACAACAACAGAAAGAAAACTAAATACACAACAGACAAAACGAGTAAACAAAACAGGACCATAGATGTAGCCTGTGGTGTATCTACGTTGCCACTTAACTTTGGGCTGTGCATAAAATGGAGGTGTAAAACAATTCACTTTTCGCTTACTATGGACGCCTGGAGAGAGGCTTTTCACTAGTCAGGAATCACTCCATTCTGCGCTCACTCAGCGGATGAGAGCAGGATGGTACGAGTCTTTATCTATTTCGCCTTAATCGAGGCGTCATGCTAACTCGCCTCGAGAAAGGCTTTCGTCTAGACAGGAAACACTCCATCCCGCGCTCAGATAGCGGATGAGCGCGGGATGGCACGAAAATTTGTCTATTTCGCCATATTTGAGGCGTTTATTCTAAGCCAACTGGTGGCACTCTTTTGTTTGCATCTAAACATCGAAAGAAAAGCTGAATGAAATGAGAAAACGCTGAAACGTTTACCTACTAAGATTCTATGGGTTTGCAAAGAGAAAATACTGTCACTTTGACATGTGCCGGGGTCGTACACCATTACAACCCTTAACATTTGTTGACGTACTCTATGTGGACATCAATACAAGTTTATTTTTTAAAGGTCGTGACAGATGACGGCTATAAATAGTACTATATCGCGCGATATCTTGTTCTATACTAAATCCAACAACAGTCGTGTGTGGACGCGGGTCGCATATAGAAAAAATATCGCATATAATTAACGCCGTTATTTGTGACGGCCATATATCTAAGGTTCCAATGAAATCTATGCCAATAAAAAAGTCTGTTATCAAAATAAGAGTAAAAAGAACTTTTATACGTACAATACAAATCTCTTACACACGTTGTATCAAGTGGACTCGAAAAACTAGCCAAAATTGTCGAAATCACAGGGGAACACGGGAAACAACATTCGCGGAACCACGAAGAAAAACGGAAGGCTTGAAAATAAATCACGTCTTCATGAATGTGTCAAACACTCAAACCTCAAACCCAAGGTTATCGATATCCAAGTGTTGCCACTGCGTAAAAACCTAATGATCCCAAAAAAATGTGTGAGCTACGTTAGTGTTTTTTTAAATAATTTTATTTTATGAGTAACTAAATATTAATGTCTTTGATGCAATAAGGTTTTCGATCACACGAGTCTACCTTTTTAATACAGTAATACAAAAATCTACCGAGTAGAGCTATACATTTTAGAACGGTAAAACTGCCTTTTTTGCATCGAATTAAAAAACAGACTTTAGTCTATGTGACAAGATGGGTAAAATTGAGAGTTTTCTAATGCAAATACGGTGTAAAACGCGGTTGGTTTGAGAGCACATCAACCTTTACATACGGGTACTCTAATCAGTTACGTTACGCGACTTTGTAACAAAAATTTAACGACCTTATTGACTGTACAGTTCACAGCTAATCAATGTTTACTCATCAACCTTTTCATACACGCAGTTCTTGATTCAATACAATCGAGATTAGACTTGTGACCTGTCAAATCTAGAACTATGTGTAGTCATTTGCCGATCAACGAAACAATGGCTCATTTTCCCTTCTTGTGAAATTGTGAAATGTAAAGCACATGCACACACACCGCACACAATGAGACAAACTTTTTTTTCTGACTTTGAATATTTTGGTCAGTTACTTTACTCGTTTATCTTACTCGCTAACTGTGAAGGAAAACCATAAGTATTTTGTTGTTGAATTCCCTAACATTAAATAGATAAGCTGCCTCATAAAATATTAAATTAAAAAAACATTTAGAAAAAATACAAATTCTTAGCTCACTTAATAAGATTTAATAAAAAATATTTATCTTCATTACATAATAAGACTTAATTTTTAATAACTAATTAAACAAACAAACAAAAAAAAATAATTTATTACCATCTCTGGAGCGGACAAACGTTAAACTGTATGCAACGTGTAGATATACTTATTGACAAAGTTCATGCATAGGGTTTACGGTTGAATACCCCTGCGATGTTATGCAACGTTAAATAAATTTTTGTGAGCGATAAGGTCCCGTAAAAAGGTTCTCTTAATCGAAAGGTATTAAACTTTTTACGAGCTTTGATTATGGGCTCGGTTTTAAGAACGCTGTGTCTCGACGCTTGACATATTTTTCCTTGAGTACTTCAACTTTCTTTTGGTAATTTGACCGTTGTCTTTACTCGTGGCATTTTCGGTGATATTGGTAATAGCTTCGTGGGAATGTTGCGTAATGAACAAACAAATTAATGTTTGAGAGAAAGTACGGACATACTTAAAAATACTCATAGATTCAAATAATGGAGAGTTGACGTTCCAATATTGTCCAAGTATTTCATTTGTAGATAGATAGATGGATAGATAACACTTTATTGCAGACCAGTATATATATATATATATATTAACAAAACACGTCTCTTTGTATCGATCTATTTGTTAAATTGTGCTCTGATCTAGCTATTTTAGTTGCTAAGCGAATGTTATTATAATAACGATAATTATCGTTTGCTCTATAATTATATTGAACGCGCTGTCATCCATTCGTACATATACTGTGTGCCAAATGCTCGTACTCTTTATGTATACGGAAAAAAATATCCAGTTATCTAGCTGGATTATTGTTATTCTTTCATATCATTGATTCAAGATCGTTTGTTACCTTTTAATTGTATTGTGAATCTTGTTTTCTTCCTAAATTACGTAATTGTAAGTCAATGGGAGATATCCTATAAGTTTTGATAGTAAATGATATTCTAAGAATAGGGAATCCTTTTGTCTTTGACGTATCGACAATATCTCAATTTTTTCTCAATAGAAAGATATGCTGCATTAGCTTAGATATATGTAAGGGAGAAATATTGACGAAAGAAATATGTCGAGCTAATGTGGGTAGAAGGTTGGCCCTTCAAGGGACGTAAGGGACGTTCCAGGCGGACATACTTTGGAATAGGGGATGTATTAGCGAAAGGGCAAGATAAAAACTACCCAATACCGGCGTGAGTGCATGCAGCTAATTATTGTTAGTAAAACTAAAGAGGTTCGACATTGGTCTCTCTTACATTCATGAACTCGCGCCTGTATTCCGGAGGGGTAGCCTCCGAGCGCTCCGGCGCGAGTATATGAATGGGGATACCGCCGTTTAGCCAAAGTATTTTTCGCCAAATTTTACTTCCCAATAAACTTATGGCATCAGTTTCATTTCCCAAATGAAACTTTAGCAAGTTTTCATTTCGCATTTTATTCATTTGGTCAAATTATCATTTCGCATAATTTTACTGCGTCAAGTTTTATTAAGACAAACGTTTATTATGCTAACGTTTTATTTTGGCAAGCGTTATATAGCAAATAATTGTTTGATTAAATTTATATTTCGCATTTTGTTCATGTGGTTAAATACTATTAGGCATAAATACAAGTAATTTAAAAATTTAAGCTTAAGATACATTTATTTGTAGTATTATATTCTGATTTAAAAAAAAACTTACGAAAGCAATTTGGTGTAAAAAGTGTGTTTAAAATTTGGTTGTTAGGTCAGTACACATAAGCAAAAATAGGTTCGAAGTTCCAGGATGGAGCGGAGCGCAGCGACGCTATATCCTGAAACTTCGGGTGTTAGTTCTTTTTTTTTATATAAAAGCGAAAAAAAATATTTCACAAAAAAACTTAGTTTTGAGTCAAACAAAAAAATTTTTGTTCTAGTTTACATTTCGCATTTTATTAATTTGGTCAAATTATACTTTTGACTGAATAATGCTTGGTAAAATTAATTTTGACCAAGTATTTATTTGGTAAACAATAACTTGCCATAATAACTTTTGCTAACTGTTTATTTGCTTTAAGTTGTTTTGAGAAATGTTTTTTTGCCAAGTGATAATTTGCGGAAAATAGTTTGGGAAGTAATACTTTGGGAAACGATTTTTGGCAATACATTAGTAAACCATATGAATGTATGTGAGGTATCAAATCCTAAAAAAAAACCATTTATTATTTAGTAGAAGTTTATCTGGCACAGAGTATACACTGCATCGCGATTATTATAATATTTAATGCATTTTCTCCAAGATTACATATTGCTTGCATGCTATCATTATGTTTGATCTGGAATTACGTAATTTGCTACGCGTGTATCGAGAACGAAAGTGCAATTAAATGTATTATTATTAATGTAAACAATTTTATTGCAGTGTCGATAGGTAATAACTTTAGTATTTCCGCTTGAGAAGCTCAATAATGATGATTTTTTATACCAAAGAGAGAGAGAGAGAGGACACGTATTGTATAAATCATCATCATCATCAGCCTATGCTTGTCCACTGCTGGACATAGGCCTCTCCTATAGCACGCCACCGAGCACGGTCCTGGGCTACTCTCATCCAGCTCTTGCCAGCCGCCCTTGTATAAATAGGTTTTTTAAATAAAAAGGTACACAAACAAAATAATAGGGGTTAAAGTATGAAATTGCCGTTTTATTGCAATAGGTTCTTTGAATTGACATAGAATCTTCATGGTTTGAGGTTTTCGAATGAAACTTTTTTCAAATGGTTTCTATGATGTTCTTTTTTTAAAAAATGTGAAATATTTGAATATCGACTTTCAATTGTTTTTGTTATTCAATACTGCGAAAATTCGAGTGATTTTTGAATACGAGTTCCGACGCGGAACTAACGCGGCAGAAACAGCCCGCAATATCAATGCTGCGTTTGGAGAGGGGTCTACTAATGAACGCACCGTGCGATTTTGGTTTAAACGCTTTCGTGATGGAAATTTCGACTTAAAGAACGAGCCACGAGGAAGACCGCCCACACAGATGAATAACGATGAATTAAGAGAGATAGTGGAAGCCGACCCTAGTCAAACTACCCAGGAATTAGCGGCATGGTTTAACGTTACCTTACCCACAATATTGACTCACTTGCGTCAAATCAATAAAATAAAAAATACAAAAAATGGGTGCCTCATAATCACTCGAATTTTCGCAGTATCCATCTTTCTTGTCTAAATTGAATAACAAAAACAATTGAAAGTCGATATTCAAATGTTTCACATTTTTTAAAAAAAGAACATCATAGAAACCATTTGAAAAAAGTTTCATTCGAAAACCTCAAACCATGAAGATTCTATGTCAATTCAAAGAACCTATTGCAATAAAACGGCAATTTCATACTTTAACCCCTAATACATGGACGTCAAAAAAATACAAAACAATGATGAAGAGGCGGCATATAAAGTCGAAGGCAGCCGGGTACCATACAGTAATGTATGGCACCCAGCCACAATTTGTCATGATCGCGGCAAGTGGCGTCTAGTCTCTGCTTGCCTCTCAGGGATGCAGGCGGGAGTTTTTGTTCTCTATGTATAACTTCTTAATGGTTGAAGCGATAAAGCTCTGAAGAAGAATCCTCCATCCTGGGTACCATCTATTTATTTTATTAGAATGTGAAGAAACAGATACAAGTACAGTTAAACATTTGAAAGTACCCCATCCTTAGATCTTCACACTTAGAACTTTATATGAATCAATTAATAAATCAATCAATCAGCTCTGTATTGACTCCTGATTGTTGACTGCTGGACTAGACCTCCCAATGCCTACGTACTTCCAGTATTCGACGAGTGAACGAGTCCCAACATCACCATCAGCCATTTGACGCACACTGCAAGATATAGGCCTCCCTCATGGTTTCATAACCATGAGGAGTTTGGCATAATTGGGTATTTGACAAAATATCAAATGAGTTACTTTTAAAACGGAATTTTGTACGAAAATACTGGCTTATGACGTCACATTTTAGAGCACTCTATGTTAAATCTATTTAAAAATTATAATAACTAGTAATTGACTTAAAGAGATACATTTTCCGAGATATTTTGTAATTTTTGTTTTAATTGAGCATATGAAATAATTTATTGTTGATCGTGTCAAATACCGTATCGCCACCCTTGGCAGGCGGGTTGGCGATCGCAGCATGCGGTTGCAATCTCAGGAAGACGCTGCTGCCCGTCTCCTGGTAATTTCCTTAGCCGCCTTCTACGACATCCACCAAAGGAAATTGAGTGACGCTATTCTTATTCCGGCGCTACACGGACGTGTCCCAAAGCACGTCCTAAATTGCCTAGAGACATTTTTCGAAGGTCTCACTACACATGAATACATTTCTTTTTTTAATAACACCACCGGCTTGACTGTTTTTACAAAAATGTTGTTAGCATCCAGTTCGCCTTTGTACTTTTTATTTTTTAACAGTTCAATAGTGATTTATAACTATAATAATAATAAATTAATTGAGAATGCGGTGGTAGCCTAGTGGGTAGAACATTGGACTCGGAAGTGAGAGACCCAAGATCAATTCGCGACATAAGTTAGGTACATTTGTAAAGTTATAGTAGCAATACCACTCGCTAACTTAGCGCTTGAAATCGCCAATCCGCGGTGGGCACGCGTGGTGATTAAGCCCATACTCTCTCTGAGAGAAGGCCTGTGTCCTACACTGGAACGTGTAAGGCTGCTTATGTATTGAGAATGAATCCTTTTGAAACTTGGAACGTAAACACAAAATATGTTTCTCTTTATGATGCTTCAAATACATTTAACTAAAATTTCACGATTTGCAATTTATTACATTATTCATGGAATGGAATGAGCCGGTCGCAAGGCTTAAAAATCTTTTTTTTTTTAGTAGGTCCGTTCACGTAACGTAAATCTACTTCAAAGAACCGATACGCAACTGAGGACAAGTCTGTTGTTTTGTTTCTGAACTGGGCTAAATGGAAACATTTTAAAAGTTAGATTTAAATGACACTTAGATTGCTCAATTTTCTATTTAACGGCCTTGACAAGCTACCTTTAAAAGAAGTAGGTTTATCTGTACAGCCTATCGGCAGCATCGGAGAAAATGCACACTTACAACGCGTTTCTAGACTCTACAGCCTTTAAAGGCAGCGCTGGTCGTAAAAGCCCTGAAAATGGAGCCTTAAATTTTATTACAAACGCTAGACATTTGTCTCGGTTTTATAGATGACACGGTTGTGGATAGAGTGCGTTGTAGGTGAAGAAACACATTCATCTGTTACTTTATTAAACTTGGACTGCTATCATCACAAAGCTGCTTGCTTCTAAATTTGGATTTATTGAAACTTTTGTAGTGTTTATGTAATGAAAATTGTCAAATAATACCTTATTTCATATTTTTCAGGAAAGACTTGCGATTTCCTTTGTTTTAATTTTGTGTTAAGAGAATTTGCAATGCCTATTAAATAGGTATTTAATTTTTTTCGTACCGTGTATGTGAAATAAATTTTTCAAAATACAAATTCAAACACTGTTATGGACAGTGAATCTTGCTTAGCGGACATTTTTATCTTTGATTTCTTTGTAATTTTTAAAGCACCTAGTCTTTTCCCCTTGAAGAAAAAACTTATTCGTGTTTTGCTTCGCGAACATTTTGTGACTTTATTTCCTTTTAATTTTTAAAGCGACTGACCAGTATTTTCCCCTTGAAAGAAAAAGAGGTATTAATATTTAAAAAGTATTTTTCTGTTGTCAACAGGATCGGTTGTGATGACATGGTGGTGGGCAGTGGCCCTGCTCGCGTGGGCCGCGCCCGTCCGCTCAGCACCTCGGGCGGGCAATGGTGAGCCATATTACAGTAAGCATTAAGGCATACTTTTGCACGCTTTCCTTTTATTACCTTACCAATTTATAAGTAAACACGTCATAAATATTTATAACTTAAACTCAATGTTTCTCAACTCAATTCAACATTTTTAAAAATTTATCTGTAACACCATTAAACTTTTTTACACAATTGTATGTATGAAAAACACAACAGACACTGCTTCCCGCACAATTTAACGATCAATTCAAAGACTTGTTTAAATCAATGGAAATGCTGGATGAAATGAAATATAAGTAACCCTTTTTAATTTTGGAATATATTGAGATACATTTCATGACGAAGTCGAGAAGTTATTTAAAATTTACTATAATTTATTATATAGGTACTTCGTTCTTCGACGGTTTGCTGCAAATTAAAATATACTGTGTTATTTTGTATTTCAATCTTTGACAATTCACTGCAATTTAAAATGTACGTTTTAACAATTTCCTGTAATTGAATAAATTTCCCGTTTGTCTGTATGTCCACGACACATTTCACATTATTAACAACTTTCGACGAGTGCAGGATAAAAATACTGATATTTCATATAAAAATCTGATAATGTCAGGTCTAAAGCCGGGTCTCGTGCTCGTGTTTTATCAAACAACATTACACAAAACAATCGGTTTTCAATGCGCCAAATTAACTTTTTATTTTGCTGCCCCTAGCAACGAAAATATTTTGCGCAAAGAAAACAGAATGTTTTGTGTAATGTTTCATGATAAAATACGAGCAGGAGACAGGCCTTAAGGAACATATAAATTACGAATTATGTATTTTATACGAGCTTTCTTTCATAAGGTCTTTATCTGAGTCCCAATTTAACCGTTACTAGGCGATCCCTTATTGTTACAGCAATGTGTAAATATTAAAAACCTATTTAGAGGCTAAAATTTCCACCCATTCTGAGGACCCGTGCTGAGGACAATTTTAAATCCAAGCGTAAATATTAAAGTCTGTGAGGGTCACACGAGTGTAATGGATTGCTTTGTCCAACCAAGGCCCGGCAATCCATCTTAGCTAATAAAGGTCTGAAACCCTTCTTGGATATTGAAAGATAATCCGTCTACATGGAGAAGGGTCCTCATTTTATCAGAATGTGGAATGTCTTTGTACGTCTGTACAGACAGGCAAACTAGGGTCTACACTTTTTGGTTGAACAATTTCGTTTGTATTTCGTGAAATAAGAGCTAGTGTGTTATAACGTTAAATTCTGTCCATGGTACCTACGAAGATTCGGTTTGATAGGTAAGGGTAGGTTTTCTGGAATCCAATTTAGGGTTGTTGTATTAGATTTGACTATATTTTATTGCTGTAGGTGGTAGCTATAGTAAGGAGAGCTGCTGTACCATTTTGATAATGTCATCATAGTGATATCTATCTTTTTGGATAGATATCTCTGTCTCTATACAGTTTAACCCGCTATCAGACATGGCCGTGTAGTAATTTGCAATAATATTTTCTTTTAGTCTCAAGGCGACAAAATCACGATGATTAGTAAAATATTCTTTACTGTACGCCAGAAATTACATTGAAAATAGAATAAAATTAAACAGACGATTGGGAATATTTTTTCCAGACCACTATTATTTAGAATCAGAAAATTATAATTTGGTATTTTTTTTATTAGTGGTTGTCATACCAATAATATTGAACTAAAATGACACGAAGTTCAACATTTGTATATAAAGTATTATTTTTGTTTTTACTCTATAAGGTAGGGTAAAAACAAAAATAAAAAAATTGCAATTCTTGTATTCTACGTATAATATATACTAGGTATATATATATATATATAACAAGAATATATATAACAAGAATATATATATATAACAAGAATTGTGATTTTTTTATTATATACCCCGTTACTTTTAAGTGTTTTTGATTGTTTGTCAATTCTGCAAAAATGTAAACTGGCTACCTATTAAATATCAAGAGATAAAACCATTTCAAAGTAAGAGAGGTAGATAGACAGACAGACACATAGGGACATTGATGGGGACCGGTTGGTTATTTTATTGCCGTAATTTGAACACAACTTTCATTCTTTCACTATGTGTGAATGTAATGTAACCAAAACACTTGCGCTATGAGAAGTTAATTACTATGATAATAGAGGCGTTATGCAGACAAGAGCCATTCTATTTGTCATGTAATCATCTTTGCGTCCGAGGAGTACAAAGCTACGGTCATATAAGTAAGCTTACAACGGAGAAAAGTTATTTTCTTAAAAAAATGCAAGGAATTAAAAAGGGGCCTTTTACATAACAAATTTTCTTTTGATTTTGCTGGAAGCAGGTTTTCCATCGCTAATTTAGCTTCCGATCTTAAATCTGGTGGAGTGCAGTCAATGTTCAGTTCACTTTCAGAATCATCGGAACTCATTTTAATTATTTTATTAACAAAATAACAACGAACTCCGCTTTACCGCCAATTTTTATTTTTATTTTACAGTTTGTGCCGAAAGGTAAATGCATCTGTGGCTTTACAGCCACGAGAACGCGATAGATGAAAGAGTTCTAAATTCAAACAGCACACCTTTTCATACAACATTACCGGCGCTCTCTTCGTTCCAAATTCAAAGAACGCGCCGGGAAGTGATTTTGGTTTTTCAGTCTACGTAAATATGATACTTCGCGTGTCCTTTATTCAAAAGTAATGACAATATTTCCGCGCATGTTTCAGAAAAGTTACATATTATGCTTCCGCTGTTTTTAAGGTCAGTGCTTCACCTAGACTGTGAGTAAAACCACGCTAAGAATACAATAAGACCCAAGCAAAAAAATCTTCTAGTCCTAGTGGGCATGATGTAATTGCTCTAAAATGTATTTTTATAAAATACTATTGCTATGAAATAAAATATCTATTAATCTAACAATTCCCGCTCCGCTTAAGCTTTTTTTATTTCTAAGGGCAAAGTCTAAACCCATCTAAGAGCTAAGGGCTGCCAAAGGCCCTCTGAAGACTCAGACAGAGCCTAAGAAGGCGATGGATGAATCACTTGGACTTAACTCTTTAATAGCTCTAAAAGTATAATATACTAGCTGACTCGGCAAACGTTGGTTAGCCAAATATATACACAAAATTTCGTGAAAATCGGTGAAGCCGTTTCGGAGGAGTTCGATAACAAACACCGTGACACGCGATTTTTATATATTAGATTTTCCAATCCGCTCAAGCGTCTGATATTTCTAAGCGCACAGCTTTACCTTACGTGAGATAAAAGGCCCCTAACAGACTCAATAACAGCCAACGAAACTGACAGGTGAGTCAACTGGACATAACATTAAAATAGCTCTAAAAAAATCATATATTTTCCGCTCCGCTCGAGCGTTATATCTCTGAAGACACAGCCTTAACTGCCTGAGAGTTTACTCTTGGTTGTTTAGGGCCACTAAAGGCCCTCTTAAGGCCCTCCAAAAGCTCAGTAAGAGCCAAGGAAAGTGACGGACGAGTCAATTGGGCGACTGAGCGGGAATGTCCGAGGCGACGCGTGGTGCATGGGCAATACTAAATTTAGTAGGGTGACTTTGGTTTAGAAAATCGGCGGTAATGTTTGTTTCGTTCGTCGAGTAGGTAATCACATAAAAAAAATTAAGACCTTTCTTTCATTATGTGCCGTCTCCTATAGGTTCGCAACCAATTCGGATATCTTGCTTTTTGGGGCTGCCAGTGCAAAGAAGCAGCTGGTACCATTGTATATCATGCTGCAATTAATGACTTCCTGATGACGATTTTTCACTTGTAGTTCTCTATTCTTCAGCATTGATTAGTGTAGAATTGTAAAGATTTTTTTGATGGGATTAATAAGAACTTTTTTATCACAGGATCCAGCTTCGAAGAAAAATTGCCAGCATATTTAATTTGATTTATCTGGCTGATTTTTAGATACTATAATGGCTTATAAAAGTTAGATAACATTTATATTATGCAAAAAGTAGCTGGATAGTTAGTGTGCGCTAGAAGTCACGTTTTCGTTTGCCCCTTCCTAACCTTCCTACTAGATGCACGTCTAGTAGGAAGGTTAGGAGTCTCTCATAAAATCGAACTCCATGGGGTTCCTACAGCTATCGGGCCGGGCCGGTACACGTCTCTATAAATGCCGCTCCCCGACCCCGCCGGCCGACGAAAGCGAAACCAGTTCGATTTCATTCAACACCTGACAAAGCACAGGTCTGAGAGGCTAAGAAGTTGATACAGGTAAAGTCGACAGCACATCAACCTTTACATTTTACTTGCAAAGTGAACCTTAACGTAAACGAGTAGAGTGCACGCGTGTGAAAGTTGATGTGCTGTCAACTGTACCCGCAGAATTTTATTGTTTTCTAATGTAATGTATTTTCGCCAGGAGGTGATATAAGATTGATACGATTACCCTTACTGTTACATTAATATATATCTAAATATCTATCTAAGTAATAAAATAAAATATCCAGTTAGTTGACTATATAGGTACATACATATCCCGGTGGCGTAAGCAGAGAGCAGAGTTTGATATTTTCCACGATGATGGTAAACCTCTTTCGCTTCATCAAAGTTCCAATGGGAATGAAAAGGGTAGACGTTTACGTATTTACATTTTTGTTGGGATGTCGCACGTAATTTTATTAATAACAGTACATTTGAGCAAATGAACAGTCAACGTAAATGAAACAAAATGCATTGAGAAACAAGTCACAAATGATTTGCTTATACGTATATCAGTATAAAGTAAAGATCGCTGTAAAACTTAGAACCATAACCTCTGTTTTGGTAGCCAGGCATGTCAACCGCTATGCCAACGACGCAGTCAAAGTCTGTTTTGGTAGAGCTACGTGGCGGCACAGCAATTGGGTATTTGACAAAATATCAATTGAGTTACTTTTAAAACGGAATTTTGTATGAAAATACTGGCTTACGACGTCAAATTTCGGAGCACTCTTTTTATGTTTAATCTATAAAAATTGTAATAACTAGTAATTGACTAAAAGAGATACATTTTCCGAGATATTTTGTAATTTTTGTTTTAATCGAGCATATGAAATAATTTATTGTTGATCGTGTCAAATACCGTATTATAATTTCTTAACAGGCGATCTTGTTTGATCATCTGGAACTCAGCTAGGAATCCTGCATTAGAATCTATATGACTATGAGAAATATTATATGACCGACAAGCCTCCCAATTAGATTTTTATTCGTTTATTCCTCGATACGTATTTATCCGTTTACTTATTTATCCGGAGACCAGGTGCAGGCCATCCTTAGCAATTCATTTGAAGAGAAACACCTCAATCTCTCCAGTGGAAAGGCACGTCCCTTCTGTTGTTGTATGAACTACGCAAGTCGTCTTAGGAAACGGAGATGGTCGAGTAAAACGATCGTTTACCCGCACTTTATAGCGATCATTAAGTTTTTAACCGGCTGCAAACGCAAAAGGCGGTTATATTTGTACGCGTGTGTACGTAAGTTTAGCTATGTACTATTTTTGTTTTTTGTATCGCCTGTATGGTTATTGGTCTGAAAAAAGAATTATTCTTATTGTGGTTTATTGTATAAAGAAACTTACAAATTGTACGTTTATCTATGTAAATGAGCACATTTATATTGATTACTAAAGTAGAGCCACCAATTATAGACCTTTATGACTAAAACTTGGTCAATTTCGATTTTATGGCAGATTCCTGGCAACGGCTGGATAAGGATAGCCGAGGATAGAAAGAAGTGGCGTACCTTGGGGAGGCCTAGGTCCAGTATTGGACTGATTGATTGACTGGAGCGAGATCAAACTTACTTTATAAATAGAATAAAAGTCCTATCAGCTCTGACTGAAAATGAAAATGGATTTCCGCTCGGTTTGGAGACTTTTCAACTGTCGGGTTTAATATTTTTATTGTAAGTTTTTGTTTTTTAAAGTGCGTTTTCACCGAGTTCCCGACTTAGTTGGTCTCCCGTCGTTTCTCTTCGGAGGTGAAATGCGCATCCTACATTGTTTTATTGAGGAAAGCTTCGGATTTCCTACGAAGCGGATACTCTTCCTTCGAGTCATTTCCTTTTGTGGATCCATCTGTCTTTAAATCCTAGAAACTACGCTTGAAATAGTTATACTATCTATCTTACTTTAGCTAGCTATCTGTCTTACTTATCATCCTAAAAACTTCTCCTGAAAATACCTCCGGTCCTCGCCGCACGTCACCGTATTAAACTTTTTTCTCTTCCTATCATGTGGCGCTACGCAATCTTGCAGTCGGAGTAAAGCAAAGAGAGCGAATGTGGGTGGAAGGGTCGGTAAGGGACGTCCCAGACAGATATACTTCAACCAAATTCTCCGACGTTGTTCTAGGTGAACGGGAGATGCCCTATAGGTTTTGATTACTATAACAGTTTTGAACACTTACTAGTGTTATTCTAAAAATAGGGACTTTTTAGAGTTCCGCACCTCAAAAGGAAAAACGGAACCCTTATCGGATCACTTTGTGGACCGTCCGTCCGTCTGTCTGTCAAGACCTTTTGTCTGTGTAACACGTGAAGGTATCGAGTTGAAATTCCATATACTCAGGTCTACAGTCCCTTGAAGCTGTGAAAAAATCAAACTTCTTAGTTAACATAAAAAGATATGGCCGTTTATGCTGCAAAAACGTTTATTTTGACACTCAACGAAAACAAAATTTATAGGGTACTTTCCGGTGACCTAGAACCATGAAATTTGGCAAGTAACATCGTCTTATACTACAAATAGAGGGAAAAATATGAAAACTATATATTTGTAAATAAATAATTTAAAAAAAATGTCTTTGAAGTTCGGGAAAAGCTTGGAAAAAACTGCGAGACTCGATTCCTATTTATAACATGTAGTACCTACAAATTTGTACGGAACCATCGGTGGGCGAGTCCGATTCGGACGGATGCCAACTGCAGCCGTCGGCACTCGTCGACGCACCGACGGCAGTAGCCGACATGTCAGCGAAGAATATCCGCGTCAGCGCGACGCCTGCCGTTGACGAGTGTCAACGGCTGCAGTTGGCACACGTGCCGCCCGTGTATGAGCGCCCTAATAATTCTTTTTTTTTATTTTTAGGGTTCCGTACCCAAAGGGTAAGGGACCCTATTAATAAGACTCGGCTGTCCGTCCGTCCGTCCGTCCGTCTGTCACCAGGGTTTATCTCATGAACCTTGCTAGTTAGACAGTTGAAATTTTTAATGATGATGCCGTTATAACAATAAATACTAAAACCAGAATAAAATAAATATTTCAGGGGGGCTTTCATGCAACAAACGTGATTTTTTGCCGGTTTTTGCTCGATATTAATAACAGCAATAGGTAGACGCTTGAAATATTCAAATTTTATATAGATAATGGTACGGAACCCTTCGTGCGTGAGTCCAAGTCGCACTTGGCCGATTTTTTTTGTTATTGCAGGAGCTGCTTCTGTTGCATGTTTCGTAAACCAAGAAACTTATTCCAAGCAATCCCATTTGGTTTGTCAATAGTTTCATAAATCGGCTTAGTCGACAATAAAATTTCATAATATTCACCACGCTATCTCTGTTGAATATGATTATCATATTATTGCTTTCTTCCATGTCGGTAGATAGTTTAATGTTTATTCTACGTGTGTTATTTATGTGTCACTTAACACACATGTCTAGGTGGAAAACTTATGTCCTATGTAAATCAAGTAACGGACCACCGTCTTCCGAAGATGGTTTATAATTTCCTCTGCGACAATATTTTCTTATAAATAAGTAACTGCAAATGGCAGAAGTACTATTGCTATTGTGTAAAAGTTTCCATACCATTCAAGTTTCATTTTCTTAAAATAGTCTGTTGTGGAGATTTTAAAAGGAAAAGACGTATCCACACATTAAATAAATTGTCTCTGACGAGTGCTTAAGAAGAATCGTGTTTTTTTTTTATAAATAAGACCGTTAATTTATACATCCGTTGATCCGTCCGCCCGTCTGTCCCGTGCGTCCGTCCGTCGTCGGTCCTTCCCGTCCATCAGTTGTCCGTTCGTCCGTCCGTTTGTCGGTTTGTATGTCAGTGAATCGGTTTGACCTATATAAAGATGTGACCTTGATCTGTATTAGGAATCCAGTTGAAATTTTAACGTTTTTTACTTGTATGAAATGTAGTGAAGTAAGTAGTAGGATTCTTTTTACTCATTTTCATTTTTGCTCATTTTCACTTTCATTTATGTTCTAAATACATACATAAACTCACGCCTGTATCCCAGAGGAGTAGGCAGATACCAGAGACTGCCACTTGCCACGATCCTGGCAGATCACTTGTCTGATTATGTTCCAATTATATATACTAAGTATGACTTCGTTATAAAAATAAAAAAAATACATAACGACGCGACGTTGCGGCATAGAAGTAATGCCTAGGATGCCAGTATTAAGAAAGAAGAAAGAAATTAATTTAAATTGTCACAGAAACACAAAGTAAACACGAAGGTACACAAACAAAATACATGAACGTCAACAAAACAAAAATAAAAACAAAACAATCGTGAAGAGAACATGACTGTGAGGCTTATACAGTCGAATTCAGCCGGAAAAACTACATGAAAACTTTATTATTAAAGTGTCCCGATGGCTGAAGGTCATGTAGTTAAGCCAATTGTTCAAAGTAAGGACAAAACTAATTTTGTTTCGCACATACTTTGGTAGAACTTGATACTTACACAAGCCCGTTTTTTCAAAGAACATGGTCATGGTCAACTACTACGTATAGGGAGATGCAGAAAGCTACTAAAACTATCAGTCAGATTGAAACTGCCTCCTCACTATTCCGGAATCGTTTAGGTACTTGAATTGTTTTCGTAAGAGTCCGACCAGGTTTTGCTCTTACTCAAAAGCTTAATCTTGTGGTAGGACTCTTCCGACAAAAAAATCAAGTAACTGGTTCCGGAATTAAGTTTATAATGTGTAATGGTTACAAAAATACCAATAAAAAATATTCATATGCAAAAAATAATATAAGGCGAGCTTAATGCTAAGTAGCATTGTTTGACAGGGTTATCGTTTAAAGTTTTACCTCCGTAGTGACAGAATACGAGTCGATGCCATCCTTCTGTATTGACGCGCGATGTTTCCCTGTGACATCGATGTTAAATGAACGCCTTGACAAATTGTAGCTTTCTTTAGCCCGTTAAGTTATGGTCGTGGACAGCAAACAAACTGCTTCAGTTGGCTAGGTTGACATAAATGATGTTAATGACTGGTTGCCAATTGCTAATCGTCGTAAACGATTCTCGCAGTGAAATCTACCAGTGATTATGAAGCCTTCGATGATGGAACAAGTACACACACGAGTGGTGGTAGTCTCGTGGGTAGAACATTGGACTCGGAAGCGAGAGACCTAGGTTCGATTCCCCAGTGCGGGCATGTACCTATGACTTTGTTTCCTAAGTTATGTACATTTGTGAAGTTATAGTAGCAATGCCACTCGCTAACGGTGAAGGAAAACATCGTAAGGAAACCTGAGTGTCTAAACTATTGACAGCGCTTGAAATCGCTTGGTGATTGAGTCCATACTCTCTCCCTGAGAAGAGGCCTGTGCCCTAAAGTGGGACGTATATTGTATAGGCTGCTTATGGACGTTGGAGTGGAATAATGTTTCGCCGAAAAACGTAAGTCGAATGAATGTTTGACCGAGGAACGTTAGGCCGATATGAAGAAGTCGGAAACCTATGTACGTTTGGCCAGAAAGACTGTTGGCCTAACGGTTAAATATGCCATAAAAATTGCCTGAATTGCCCAAAATCGGTGATTTATTGTTAGCAAAGTATGTAGCTTTTCATTTACCTATTCGTTTGTTCGTTCATGTTTTAAGAAAACAATATCTTAGTGGAGTGCTGCTTTTTTCATGTCATTATCATTCAACAAAGAGCATTTATTTTTTTAAGTTCAAATAAATTTCTGATTGAACATGAGAAGGTGTGATATGCTGGGAAAGATCTCACTTTACCTTTAAAAATTCATGTAATAAAATAAGATTTTTTTCTTTACTATAATAATAATAATAATAATAATAATAATAATAATAATAATAATAATAATAATAATAATAATAATATTAATAATAATAATAATAATAATAATAATAATAATAATAATAATAATAATAATAATAATAATAATAATAATAATAATAATAATAATAATAATAATAATAATAATAATAATAATAATAATAATAATAATAATAATAATAATAATAATAATAATAATAATAATAATAATAATAATAATAATAATAATAATAATAATAATTTATTTAATTTACTATCCCATGAAGAAGTTACGTACGTTTGTGAAGTTGTACCCTAGTAGCAATACCACTCGCTCACCGTGAAGGAAAACATCGTGAGGAAACCTGAGTGTCTGTGGTATTCACATAACTCAGCGCTTGAAATTGCTAATCCGCGGTGGGCACGCGTGGTGATTTAGTCCATACTCTCTCTCTGAGAGAAGGCCTGTGCCCTGCAGTGGGACGTATATAGGCTAGTCGAGCCTTAAATCTCTCTATCTGAGACCTATAATGTCAAATACATGGCGTTACTTTTACTTAACTAACCAGATAAAATGGCGGTTTTACCACCGTACGTTTATTACGCCGTGCCAAGCCTTCAAAGGAGATAGCGTAATGATAAGCATTATTTAAGCGTGTGCCCTAAATTACTGCATTGTTAAGTTTTACGAGGCGGCTTAGTTAGAGTTTATTCAGTACTGACACGAGCTAGAGTCGGGCAGGAGGCCTTATTCAAACGAATTGGGTATTTGACAAAATATAAAATCAGTTACTTTTGAAACGGAATTGTGTATGAAAATACTGGCTTATGTATGACGTCACATTTCAGAGCACTCTTTTTATGTTTAATCTGTTTAAAAATCGTAATAAGTAGTAATTGACTAAAAGAGATACATTTTCTGAGATATTTTGTAATTTTTGTTTTAATCGAGCATATGAAATAATTTATTGTTGATCGTGTCAAATACCGAATTCTCGAGCAAGATGAGGCTTTTCTAGCTACATACTAAAGTCACTGCAAAATTAAGACGTAAATTGTTACGGTGCTATTTATAAAACACGATTCCTCACTTTTCCTTCAGCAACTCTCCATCGTCGGTTGCCTGGAAGAAATTGCTATAAGCAATAAGGCCGCCAATTGTACTGCAGTTTTGTAAATATTTCATGTTTGTGTTTTTCCTCGTACAATAAAGAATATTCTTATCTTATGCCTTTGAAACACTCGTCAAAGTTAGTTTAAGTAGTTTGCGGTAAAAAGAAACCAAGGCCGACTTCCACCAATTTCTTATATATGCCTAAACAGCATTTAACTAAAATTCTTCATGCAAAAGTCGATTTAAATGGCGACTAAAGTGACATTTAAACAGTGGTGCAAGTCGGCCTAAGGCTCTTAAAAATATATAAATATATAAAAAAAACACAATTCCACTAAAACATATATATATATATATATATATATGAAAAACACAAACATGAAATATTTACAAAACTGCAGTACAATTGGCGGCCTTATTGCTTATAGCAATTTCTTCCAGGCAACCGACGATGGAGAGTTGCTGAAGGAAAAGTGAGGAATCGTTATATATATATATCCTCCTAGCCGTGTTCGGCCATTTCTTTATGGTTGATGGTTTCGCTAGTATGCCCTCAGGTGACTGGTGTAGCCGATCTTGGCTCGGAAAGTGCGAGCACATTGGGCGCACGTCAAGACACCATTGACGTAGTTCAACAACAATAATATCAGGACGAAAAGTAATAAAAGTCGAGAAAATAACATGGTTCGAGCGTGTTATGGTTGGCGCGGGCCAATGGGGATTGTTAATTTTTTTTATATTATCGTTTAGTGAAAACCATTTCGAGGAATAGGGTTACTGATCACTTCTATCGATTTATTTAAGTAAAATAATGACGGATTATTAGTATTTATCGCAAAAACTATATAACCTTAATTTGCACTTAAATGACGTCACTATCGTCATCATTCGGCCTAGATCCATTGCCATAGAATAAAAAAAACTTAAACAACTGTCAACTTGACAGTAGAGGTGAGTATTTACGTATTTAAGCACAGATTACTTACTGTTTATGCATGAAAAACGCAACATAATGCCATCAATGACGTCATCCTTACCAAACTCTTAGAATTTTTAAATAATTAATAAAAAAATTATGGTAGCAAAAATTTTAAAAATATTCAATTTGGTATCTTAAATTAGTCTATATTTTCGATATCTGGAATAAAAAATAGGGGTAAAAAAAAATTAACAATCCCCATTCAGTTGTTTTTAACCCCCGACGCAACGCAAAGAGGGGTGTTGTAAGTTTGAAGCCTATGTCTGTGCGTCTGTACGTTCCGTCGTAGCGCCTAAACGGATCAAGCGATTTCAATGCGGTTTTTTCTTATTGAAAGCTAGATTAATCGAGATGGTACTAAGCCATGTTTGATGGAAATCCAGTCAGCCGTTTATGGACATGGTCAACTGCCTGACGAAACACTAAGAGATATAGGGATGGTGCTTTGACTAAAATCGTACACCCTGGGCAAATTATGTGCGATAAAAAAAAACAAAATGGCGGAAAAAAAATGGCTGCCAATAATTTTATTGCTTTGATTTGGCTGAAATTAAGGATATTTATGCGGTTTAACTTTTTAAGAGTTAGCTTTTTTGTGTCGGAGTTTTTTTTAAATTTTTGATTTAAGTTTTATTCACTCGTTTACGCATATCGGACGATACACTTGAAAAATTTAATATAATACAAAGTTTTTTAGGTTTCCATACCCAAAGGGTAAGGGACTCCACTGTCCGTCTGTCTGTCACCAGGCTGTATCTCATGAACTGTGACATATAGATAGTTTAAATTTTCACAGATGATATAACAAAAAATACCAAAAACAGAAAAAAATTAATATTTAAGGGGGGCAACAAATCACAACAACAACAAACGAGATTTTTTGCCGTTTTTTGCTCGATATTAATAACGGCAACAGGTAGACGCTTGAAATATTCAAATTTTCTATAGATATGGTAATGAATCCGAATTGCACTTGGCCGGTTTTTTGACATCACAGAACTTCCTGAATTGTGATTTACACTTTCGAACCAAAGGACGAAATACCCGAATATAATTTACCACTACTGTTAAGTCACTGTTTATCATAATAAATTCTCTCATTCCTTTAAAGTATTGCTAATGATTTCAAAATCACGCTGTTCATTGGAAGAGGGATCAAGGAGTCGTACAGTGTACATCTCACATTGAGTGCGACTTCGTAGCCCTGGCTGCCTGAGTGATCTTAAACGATCACGAAGGTTAAGCAACACAGGGCGCGTTCAGTGTATGGATGGGTCGCCGTCTATGCCTAACGCTAGTGGCATTTTTCCGAGCGGTTCCGTGCTTCGCAAGGCACGTTAAGCTGTTGGTGCCTGCTGTCGTCGATAGATGGCAGTTGTTAAGCCAAGTCAGAGGCCCTAGGGCGGCTTGACAACTTCTGACAGTAGACGAGCCACTAGTCTACAAGCCTCCACCAATCCGGACTTGGCCCCCGTGGTGGAGTATGGCCTATACCTTCCTCAGGAAAGAGACCCGTGCTCCTCGGTGGGGACATAATGGGTTGATGATGATGATTGAGTGCGACTTCTTTGCATCCTTTATTCTATAGTAGGTAATACACACAAATGATAATAAAACCCAAGCAAGGTAGATTTAAGCGAAGGTAGATTCAACATTCGTAGGTTGTGATAGTCAGTAAAGTTGTTAAACATAGCCCTAAAGTGTGTCGCAGCTCGTAAAACATTTTAAAGTTTTGTTTGGGATATAAATCGCCACTTTAATGATAAAGGGTATTTTATTGTACACGTTATACAACAAGTTATTCAAATAAAAAAATTCATGAGAATTGTAAACGTTTGCTTATTGGATACTGCAGAAACGGTTTTGCATTAGTCTCAATAAACAAGTCAGATTTAAGGATTATTGTGATAGAGCGACCTGTTTGTAAAATAATTAATAATATTTCCATATGAACAAAATTGTTACTGAAAAATACTTAATACAATCTATCAGCCCACAATCGTCCAATACTAGGCGTAGATTCCCCCAAGCACATCACTTTGTTCTCTCCTCGGCCACTTTCATCCAGGCGCCACTGCCAATATGTTAGCATTTCTATTGTATTATGTTTAAAATGTTTATGTCATGTTTTGAGTATTGTGTCGTTAAATAGATGTTTTTATCGAACTATCTAATATGCTTCAGACTGTCAGTTCACCGAGCTGGCCCCAGGTTGGCGGTTTTCTCTTCGGTACCATTAAACTAAATTAATGTGTAAATTAACTTTTATTTTTTCATATTGAAGTAACGAGGGTGGTAATACGATATTAACAGTCGAATGAATTCAACTACATTCGAAAAAGTCGATAAAAATCGAATCACAATTGAACAATCGAACAATTAATAATAATAATAACTTTTACGCAACAACGTGTAAACAGGCAAGGTAACCAGGCAAAGGCAGACTAGTCATACTTATTAGTCATTTAACTTGCGCTTCGTATGTTTGTCTTGTGTTCAGTATGCGCACAAGCATACAATCAAATGCAGCGCATTTGCGCAATTGCGTTTAAGCAACATCCCGCTTCTTACGCACTAGAATGCGCTAAAATGCTCATGACACTGGATCTGCAGCAGCATATACAGCGGCTGCTGCTGCGGTATCTGCCTGCATCAGTACGCGGGGTGTGTGTATGCGATAGTTCAATCGCGTGTGTGTTACCATCTAACCACATATTCGATAGCTTGGATGCGTTTGCACTATTAGCAATTGTATCAATGTAAATATATGATTGAAATTTAGTTAGTTGGTCAGTATTTTTAGGCCGACTTGCACCACTTCATCGCCATTTAAATCGACTTTTGTATGAAGAGTTTGAGTAAAATGCTGTTTAGGCCACATTTAAGACATTGGTGCAATTCGCCCTTAAAGTTTAACGAGGCGTGTAGCCTGAAAACATTTAACTATAGTTTTTATTGCACCTATGTTGTACTATGTATCTTTGTAAATATTTTGTGTTTGTTGTTTTTTCCGATGTTTAATAAATAATATTCTTGTATTATGTTATCTTGTGTACCTACCTTGTTTTGAATTTTGAAAATCAAGTCAATCGATCAATTGCAGTCAATCGGCGGTTGTTAGTTGTTCGAATCTATTAATCGGTAATCGAATGCGCGTGCACGTTTTAATCGAATCACTCGATATTATTTTCCAAACACCGTCCATCATTTCAAGTGCTCTTGTCTAGACTTTCTGTATACCACTAGGCTGGAACTAGGCTGTAATGTTATCTTTATGACTTATATCAAGGGCATCATTTTGCGCGGAATCGGCGTGAATTTGTAAGCTTTCACCGTTCGTGAGCATTTAACGCACCGTTTTACTTGTATCTAAGCAGTTTACTAACCTTTGTTTGCTAAATGGGTAGGTGGTATTTTACAAACTTTAAACGGATGAGGTATTTATTGAGTGACTATTTGTTTTGGAGCGAGTGAAATGTTATTTCCTGTCATTACCATACTACTTAGGCATTTTCTACAAAGACTACAATAATATTTCTACTGTCATACCTACTTAGGCATTTTCTACAAAGACTACAATAATATTTCTACTCTGTTTTTGTTTCAATTGTAATGTATCTTTTTGATAGCTGTAAGTTTTCCTATTATAGTAAATAAAATAAGTAAATAAACTTTGTATCAGTTTTCGACACTGATCGTTATAGTAAAAACCAAGTAACTAGTAGCGATATAATATTTTTTCATCCTTGTACGTCCTTGTACGTAACCGGTCCGCGAATAAACTGAATAAATAATGTTCAATTATTATATTTCTACAAAGTTCCGATCGCAAATGGTTTTGTACAAGGATGAAAAAATATTCGCCCTAGGCGGCCGAAAGGCCTACTGCAAGGGTTTAGAGCACTTACCTTGTTCTAACGTATTAAACTAATGCAAAAAAATATTAACTCACGCCGGTATCCCGGATTTTATGCAGAGACCATGGCTTACCACAAAAAAATTAATTACTGCTAATTAAAATAATTTTATGATTGAGTTACTTTTTTTGCTGATTTTGTTGCAATCAAATATTTATTTTAAAATTTCCCGTTGTAACGGTAGTTTCTATCGAACACATGAATAGAACACGCCTTAAAGTCCGACGGACCTTTTCCTAACTGTATTCAATTCATCACCCCTTCCTACAGACTCCGTATCAATTCATCTTCATAGGGCTGGTACAAGAGCCGCTTCAGTTAGAAATCGAAACGGGAATTGAAAGCCTGACGGTGTTTATCTAATCTCATTTGGCACAATGGACCCGATTTCAATTGCGCACCTACAAATGGTAGGTAGGCTTAAATGACGGGAGTAGGCCTGTTTGACCCTTCGCATTCCTCCCTATAGTGACCGGTTTATAAATGGGTGAAAAAAACCAAAATTGGATTAGCGTTCTGTTTACGTCATAGACCTAGAAAAGGTCGTAGAACAAAACATAAGAAATATTTTTTCTGGTCGGGTTTTTACTGGTCCCCAAAGAGTCAAAAATTAAGTTACTTTTAAGAATTAAAAACTCGCCCAGTGCAAGTGCGGTTCTGTAGAAAAACGTAATTTTCAACGGATTTTGTACGAAGTTTTCCTTTAATAACTTGGTCGGCTATTACTCGTTAACTTGTAAAGCCTACTTAGCCGTGATAAATGTCCTTTTAAGTTCATTAAATGTGCTACTAATCTAAATTTTTTCACGCTTCCAGAATCAACCGTTTAGCCAGAAGAGGGATGGAGAGGGGGGGACGCCCTACACAGACAAAAATTTTTCGCTTTAAAGCTTAATATTTCGTAACCCTAAATCGAAAAATGGTCTTTCTACACCCACATATTTCTACATATTTTTAAGTGACAAATCCAACGGTACCTACTACGGCGTAGGCGATTTAGATGTAGGCGGGGGGGGGTAAAAAAATTCTAAGATTTTATTCAACCGTTTTGTCGGCGCGATAATATGTCTATGCCAAATTTCAGCTTTCATGTTCTAACAGTCTCTGAGCTTGGCCGCGGACAGACAGACGAACGGATATGGCGAAACTGTAAGGGTTCCTTGTCGACTACGGAACCCTAAAACACTTATTAGATTAAGTTTTTTCATTGGATTTTAAACATCTACTAAGGGAAAAACATCTAAAATTGTAATACTTATGAGACTCATTGTTTTGTGGGTATTTTTGGATAATATGATTCCAGTGACAACAATTAAGGCATTGGAAAACTTTGTAAATCGTCAAAATTGAGGCAATTTTTTTTTTTTTTTTACATCGACTTACTCTAAGGTTAGTGCGTTTTTTCTAAGATAGGTTTTTCGCCAATATAATTTTATTAAAATAATTGATCGAGGAAATCAATGCCAATTGGTTGTTTGCTTGTGAGCTTTATACCGGACCTTACGAGTAAAATAGGGGCAAATATCACGTCCTATTCCGTTTCAATCCTAGGCGCCACCCATTTTCTTCGTTTCACCTTAATGAACAAAACAATTGGTTAAATAGAAACCCGCTACTGGGCGGATAAACAACCGGTTAGCTGCTAAATAAGATATGAATCAACTACTAATTCAGCGTCCACAAATTATCCATAGTGAAGAAACTTCGATATATTTGAGATATTTATGTACTTAAAAGTACCCGAAACCGGCGTGCGTGCATGCGACGACCAATGAAAGTTGATGAAGCGAAAGAGATCTGTCAGGATCGTGGCAAGTGGCGGACCCTGGTCTCTGCCTACCTCTTCGGGATACGGACGTGAGCTTATGTTATATATATTTTATTTATGTGCGTTTGCATTTAGTTATACCTGTGTTTTCTGCACTTAGCCTCATAGATAGATATATACACAAATAAATCAAACACAGTCAGCAAACACATTAATTTAATTTAACGCAACGATTTGAAAGCTGATAAATTTGGAATTTTGTGGTGATCACACAACATAAGCACCTTATAAACTTCCCACAGGTAAGGCATAGGCATTCTCTTAGGGAGAGAGTATGGGCTCAATCACCAAGCGATTTCAAGAGGTATGTGAATAAGACACTCAGCTTTCCTCACGATGTTTTTCTTCACAGTTAGCGAGTGGTATTGCTACTAGAACTGATAACCGATGGGGTAGACGAGTTCTTGAGTGGAGACCGCGGATCGGTAAACGTAGTGTAGGACGTCCTCAGACTCGGTGGAGCGATGATCTTCGCAGGGCGGCTGGCAAGAGCTGGATGAGAATAGCCGAGGACCGTGCTCAGTGGCGTGCAATAAGAGAGGCCTATGTCCAGCAGTGAACAAGCATAGGCTGATGATGATGATGATGATTGCTACTATAACTTCACAAATGTACATAACTTAGAAAACCAAGTCATAGGTACATGCCAGCACTGGGGATCGAACCTGAGTCTCTCGCTTCCGAGTCCGATGTTCTACCCACTAGGCTACCATTGCTTCACACTAACCCTAATAACACAGTTTATGTTCACATGTTTAGAGATCTGTCAGGATCACGGCTAGTGGCAGAACCTGCCTTCCCCTCCGGGATACAAGCGTGAAAGTAAGTTATGTGTTGTGTTATGTTTGTATTTAAATACCTGGTATGCATTCCAGTCATAGGCATCCACAGATTTGCAGAAATATCTATTAAAAATTGAAGCAACATAAAACTTTGCAAGTACCTAATACAATCATCGTAAGTCTTTGCGTCCGTTACGGACGATTTAAACAGTGCCTAAGAGTTTGACACTTTCTCGAATGATTATCAGTCCGATTCGAGAGCGGCAGGCTTTAGTGCATGTAGAACACATAAAGGACCCGAAGTCGGGTCGGTACGGATTTGGTGACTCCTTGCTCTTTTATTCGTCCAAAGCAATATAGATAGATAGATATGAATTATTTTTTTGCATTTATACACACACGTAAAAAAAAACAATAATACAGTAGTATACAGTAGTCCGTGTGGTGCCGGATTAAGAATAACGTCACTCCATTTCCTTCCGTGGATGTCGTGGAAGGCGACTAAGGAAATCAAATACCAGGAGACGGGCAGCAGCGTCTTCCTGAGAATCCAACCGCATACTGCGATCGCCAACCCGCCTGCCAAGCGTGGCGATTACGGCAAAACCCTTCATGGTTATGAAAACCACGGAAGAGGCCTGGGTCCTGCAGTGGGCGTCGAATGGCTGATGATGAATACAGTAGTAAGAGCACATATAAAGAAAGCACAACGAATCATTATTAAAAAAAAACATTAACAAATGAGTCACACAGCAATGCCTTATTCAGTGTGAGTACTGTAGGTGTGGCAAAAGCACAAGGGCTCTGACTCAGCATAAGCTGGAGATATGATGGTATCCCAGCGCTGGTCTTCCGTCAGTACCCGTAACGCGGCGTGCAGGGCTCGGAGAGATAGTGCGAACCAGTTCAAAACGTAAATAAGATTAAAAGAAATAGAGTATGAGATAGTGAGTCAAGTACGATAAGTAGTATTAGTAATAGCATTGCGCGAGTCAACTTCGGGTTCACGAACTAGACTGCTGAATTAATGTTAGCGAAATGTCGGTTAAATTAATAGCATTAATTGTGTACAGATAAATAAAATTGGATATTATTAGCGAAATGAAATGCGAAATATACTATTTTTAAACTTAATAACTAATTCAGTGTAAACTCTCCCAGTCCATCAAAGTACAGCATGCAGATATGTGTTTTGATGGTCTGGGTGATTTTATTCCCGAACACTCTGACAACGACTTATATCAAGCCACTGGATAAGTAAGTAAATAAATAAATACGTATCCTCGGATAATCGAATAAACAGCCGATTTATAGCGCTGTCAGTCATACAATTCATCTGTGGATAGCTCTGATAATATCATGGTGCGAGATGTTTTTGGACTTATTCACTGGATGGAGCAGCTTATTCCTCGATAAATGGATGAGTATCAGGTAGCGCAAGCGCAAGTCAGCTTGAGCGAGTCGTTGAAAATGTCAATCAATATCTTTCTTTTTATGCGAGCCTTTAAGTTATAAATAAGATAAGAGAGTTCGTTAAAAGAGTTCAAATGGATTCCGCACGAATCGTTGCCGAATTAGAATTTTCAACTTAGTTTTTAACGATCATTAATTTTAATTGGCTGATCTTAGTCACGTTGATTAATTAAAAAGTTCATCCATTTTAACTATAAAGGTGATAGCGAATTAAAACAACATGGCATATTAATAAGCTCAGATTATATTTAAGACACGACTTGGTCACTAATGAGCTGACTATTAATTTGAGATGTGAAACAAAAGTTGGCCAGTTTAATATGGAGCATATAGAGCATAGCCTCTTTTCAAGGCAGTAAAACGAAATATGGTGTTTTCTTCCGATTAAAACATTTGGCACTAGTTGTATAGAGTCATAAGTGTTAAGGGTGTCTTCAGTGACTATATAAACATACAAATATTCGGGGATAAAGTAACAAATAAATACGAACCCAATTACAATAATTATTAAATTCGATTAGCTGAGGCCCACAACTTTGTTTGCGTGTAAATTTGTATGTGTATTTTTCCGGGATAAAAACTAGCCTTTGAACTATTTCAGACTAACAATCCACGTTTTAAATTTAATCTAGACCCGTTCAGCGGTTCTGACGTGATTGAGTGACAAACGTCCATTATGTCCAAACCTTCGCATTTATAATTGTAATAAAATAAGTGTCACTGTTGGAAGAGACCACCTGGAAATATAAGACCGGGTTTTATTACAAAACCAGTTGATCATGTTTTCTACTAATAAAAATCGATATCTGACCAAATCTGTTGCGTAGAAAGTGACCAATAACTTGGCTCCATCTATTTTACTCCTTCTACTTACCAGTTTACAATTGACTATAAAACTCCATTCGCACCTGTGTTCTTAACATTAGGATAATGCTCTTTAAATTATGTTTGGCCTTTTGATTTTGCAAAGGTACAATAATATGATACTTAAAATGCACTTTGTAGTGTCTAGTGTCTAAGCTAAAAACCATGAGGCAGACAAACGGACTGACAGACAGACGGATGGACGGACAAAATAAATCTATGAGGATTCAGTTTTTTTCTTTCAAATTATGGAACATTAAAAATATGTTTCGAATCATTTATTTCATGTTATGTTTATGGAACTGCTGATATTTATAGTTTGAAGATAGCCTTTACTTAGTTTTGAGCTCGGTTGATATTATGATATGGACAGATGTAAATGTGAGTAAATAAAGTGACATGCTGCTGTAATTAAAATGGAATAGGTACATAGAGCTGAAATAGCAGGTAGAAAATGAAAATTAGATGACAAAAAAAAATCTTTATTGTAAGACAGTTACGAAAAAAAGGTCATTGCTACTGGTGGCTCTCAAACTAGGATAAGTAGTAATAGTGCGCATGATTTGAGTGCAGGCTGTGGCTCTCAAACTAGGATAAGTAGTAAAAGTGCGCATAATTTGAGTGCAGGCTGTGGCTCTCAAACTAGGATAAGTAGTAAAAGTGCGCATAATTTGAGTGCAGGCTGTTCCAAAAGAAAAAAGTAAATAAAATTTATTTTGAGCCTTAGGAGCTTATGTGCCCGATTGTACAGAATTAATGTTCGTGTGTTATGAGACAGTCGGTCGCCACTCAGATGAAATCGACGCTGTCGGGCCGATATGCGGATTTTGACCAACCTGCGGCTATCTTGAGCAGTTAACGCGGTTATGGCATGGTTTTGTCTGCATACAAATGTTACCGCCCGTGTAAGGCTTATGGACGTTTACCACACACTTTATCGACAAAAAGAATGCATCTAACAGCTATAATTTGACTGCTATCGAAAGGTCAGCACACTGAGAGCTATAATTGGACTAGTCTTTCTAAAACTTTAAAATATGTTAAATATTAACAGACAGTAGACTTATTAAATATCTATGAATGGATTAATATTGAAAACAGTGCTTAGTCGTATTGTAGTTACAAATAGTGATTTTGTCTGCTCCAAGAGTAATTTTACCTTATTTCTGCAAATGTCACCCTACAAATGATATAATGAAATGATACCTAATACCTATCATCAGTTAATTAACGAATCGCTTTAGCTAAGAGCGATTTAATAATAATAATAATAACTTTATTGATAGTTACAGGGATGATGTACATTCACTTAACTGTTTAAATATAAATAGAAAAACGTGAACGAAACTGGTTGGTACCTGCTGCTATAGCTAGGTTACTAAGTAGCCTGTATTAATAGCAGCAGGCCCGTGCCTCTTACGACAAATCCTAGTTAGTGATTAAACACTGGTGAAGAGTGGCATTATTGGAGAGTTGTTACAAGAAGTGAAATAAAGTTTGCTTAATATTATAAAACTAACATGCATTGTGTATGTGTGTGTGTGTGTGTGTGTGTGTCTCTCCTCCCGAACTTTATTTGCAGTGATTTTCCTAATTTTCGACTTAGGTCTTTCTTGTTACGAACGAACTTTTTATATGGAGGACACTTGGAAGTCGCGAGAAAAAATATCAGCTTTTCCATCGTCACCACATGCAGCATTAAAATGTATAGAACAGCAGCTGAAACTTTCTTCGCAATTTCGCAGACGAGTAGAACCCCCTATTTTAGGGTTCCGTAGTCAACAAGGAACCCTTATAGTTTCGCCATGTCCTTCTGTCTGTCTGTCCGCGGCTTAGCACAGAGACAATAAAAAGCTAAAATTTGGCATAGATTAATTAATCACGCCGATAAAACAATATGCGAAAGCGTTAAATCTTAATCCCCCCGCCCCCTTCCCGGCTAAACGGTTTACTGTAGAAACGTGAAAAATTAAACGATAATGAACTTAAAAGGAAAACTGTCAAGGCTAAGTGGGCTTTGCAAGGTAAGTAGTGATAGGTGATCAACTTAAAAAAGGAAAAAATCGTACAAAACTGGTCATGTATAAGAGCGGTGGTAGCGGAGCGGTGGAACGCCGGCCTCACATCCGAGAGGTCGTGGGTTAGATTCCCGGCATGTACCAATGACATTGTTTTCTAAGTTACGTACATTTGTGCAATAGTAGCAATACCATTTGCTGACTGTGAAGGAAAACATTGTGAGACACCTGACTGTCTGAGGTGTTCATACCTCAGACATACCTATACAAAAATGTTTACATCGGCAAACGTTGTTTTGCCATATTAATTAGCCTACCTACTATATAAACACAAAAAAAAAAATCATAAAAGTTGGTAAAGCCGTTTCGGAGGAGTTCATTGACAAACACTGTGACACGAAATTATTATTTACTAGCTGTGCCCGCGACTCCGTTCGCGTACATTTCGATTTTTACGAAGCATTTGTATGGGGGCCACGTCTTATCATAACTGGAGCTAGAATTTAAATAGCCTATCCTGTGTCCCAGATGTGTATATGTTTTTATACCAAATTTCATCAAATTCGGATAATTGGTTTAAGAGTTATGGAGGAACATACATACATACACACATACAGAAAAAAATTCTAAAAATCATAAAATTAGTTTCAGTATCATATATTGAGCCTATAAACATAATATCTCTGAAAACAAACTAACTTACTCCATGACCGACCCTTACAGATTTATTATTAGTATAGATATATAATATGTTACGCGTGACTTTGCATCAATAATGTAAATGTTTGGCTGCTACAAATGGTACTTAACATTTTTTTTAAATTATATACGTTTTCGTACAGCTTAATTGTACAGTCGATAGCTTTTACATTTTAGTTGCAAAATCGCCCGTCAGAGTAGAGTTCACGGATTTAAAGGTTGACTGACTAATCTAATCCGAGGCTGACGATAAATATATTTGAAACTTAAAATATATAAAATCAATAAACATAAGCTTCGGGGCTTATATAATAATTTAATCTGTTAAGATTTAAACATTATTAAGAGTTATGGCTATGGATGGCTTTCTTGGGAATGGGAGTTATGAAATCTTAACCATGAAACACGAAACGATAGTGCCATTGGTTCGTCTACTAGTCGTAAAAATCCTAAGAACCCAGAGTTCACCAGAATTTTATGCTTCCATCAAGCCATAATCATTTTATTGGTCTCATAAATAAAAAAAAACGACACGTTAAAACTTGCTTTCACTTACCACGTCGTCTTACTATTGTGCTAAAAACTAAAACCACTATATTATTTATTTGCTAATATGTAGATAAAACATAGTAAGGAAAACCCACGCCCGCGGCTTCGCATATGACCTTACTAGCTGTCCCGATGAACTTCGTATCGCCACAGAATCCGTTTATACGATTCTTGCACAACGTCATCTATTTTTAAATAAAACACAACGTCAACGTTTTCGCCTTATATATTTTAAACTTGAAATAAATACTATCCCACGGGAACGCATTACCGGGATATCAAGTGTGCTATGTCTCAATTCAGATCTTTGTCTATCTGTACGCCAAGTTTCATGTAAATCCATTCAGCCGTTATTGCGTGATTTAGTAAGAAACATCCAAACGTCTTCACAAACTTTCACATTTATATTATATTAGTGGGATATTTTATTTGGAATAGACTGAAATTAATAAAACTAAATTTATATAAAACAATTCATAAGAATCAGTGAAGTTGTTTTGGAGGAGGTCGATTGCAAACACTGTTTTACTAGATTTTTATACATTCGATATGCATTTTATTAGAAGGTGAAGAAACAGATAAAAGTACAATTAAACAATTATAGTGCATAAGATCCTAAATTTTCGGCGAATGAGTGAGTGAAGGCCTATACCACGCAATGGGACATATAAAACCGCTTCCCATGCATGGATATTATAATCAGGCATTTTAATAACAAGTCTGTAAATTTTGAAACGAACGGCTTTATTTATACAAACACGATTCCTCTAAAACCAATCTAAAACTCTGTTTATTTAAACTGTGACATATTTTCCTTGTAAAATCTCCACCACAGACTATTTTAATCTGCGTTTTTGAAGTGTTTTATAGAATCGAGTTTATTATAAATAAGACCGTTAAACGTTCGTAACATTCGGTTGCTCGTCTCTGACAGTCGGAGACGAGGAATCGACGACGCGAGCTCCGTCTCTACTCACAATGATTAAGCTCTTCGGATAAGAGCGAAACCTGGTCGGACTCTTCCCACAAAAATTCAAGTAAGTGATTCCGTTATTGAGTTAATCAAGCCTGTAAATCACTTTCTGAACCTTGAAATTACTCTTTTATCTCGACTTGTAATTATTAGGGTCACATTTTTCCGATTTGTCATTTTTCGTAAGAGGATCAATCGATCAGTCTCAAAAGATTAACCTTTTCCCGGGTATTACCGAGGTAATATCTTATTAAATGTAATTGGAAGGCCAGTTGTGCGTCGTTGCGTGTGCTATGCGGTACCGTATTAATAGGTCGTTCGTTTGTCTTCCCGTATGTTACGAATAATATACTATCAATATGTTAATATGATTTTATTATTTTACTAATTTATTTATTTATTCAAGGAGAGGGGTTATGGGGGTTATAATAACCCTTCATGGTTATAATAGCCACGAAGGAGGCCTATGGCCTGCAGTGGGCGTCAAAAGGCTGATGATGATGATTCAAGGAGAAAAAACAGAATTGACAAACTTATAAGATAAAAAAATATTAGAGTCTATGTAGTACGTTTTGCCAATTCCCACAGATAGGTAATACTTAATATAATAAATAAGTATAAGGCGCAATACAGGATTCTAGCTTTAATTCTAAGATTAAAATAAACAAACAATAAAGCAACTGTTTTACAAAGAGATACATACACAAACACAATGATTAATATTACTTATACATTGGAAAAAATTAACGCAACAAATCGGTACAGCTCATGAATTTGACAAGATTCTTGTGAAAATTTGCTTGCAGCACTGCTTTGAATTATGAAACAAAAAAAAAAAAAACAATTTATAAAGGAGAATATTTATTTACTAGGCTGGCTCAGCGACCCGAAGTGGGTCTAGGCTTCCGACACAAGAAGTCGCCACTTGGCTCTGTCCTCTGTAAAAATGGCAATGCCTTTTCGGGTCCCCTTCAAATGACCGGCAGTTATTAAAAAACAAATTTTCAGACAGAAAGCAACCAAATGCAAATATATCATTAATTTCAAAACTCGAAATTCCATATAAAAATGTTTCACAAACCTTACATCTCATAAAGTAATTCTTTCTTATAATGTCATTTGGCAGCAGAACATTAGTTAATTTTTCTTAACATAAATGCATTAAATTGACAAAGTTATACTAATATGATCTAAGATACAGTTCACTCAAGTCAAAAAACAGGGCACGAGTTTGTCTTTCAAACATTACCATAAATAAAGCATTTTTTAAATTACTGCATACCAAATGAATCTTTGTTTGTAAAATGAAATGTTGCTTGTGAAGTGATAATAAAATTTTATAATGAATTGTAGGTAAGGCATAGTAGACCCTGTTACGTCAGATTACCTACACTGAACTGCCCACCTAACGCATTGTATTCCTATTACATATAAAATGTAGTGCTTAAGAAAGTTTTAGTTCGAAAATACAATTTCCAAGTTTTTCGAATCATCTGTCCACTCAGGTCTCCGAAGTAAGACAGGCCACGTATTAGAAAACCCAGCGGCAGTGTTAAGCCACAAAGCATGACGTGAGAAAATGTTAGGCGAATGATAGAAACAGTTGATAATGCGTTCAGGAACCGCAATAATGCTGCCTCAATAACTGAAGTGTTTAGCGGGCGAGCCATGAGTTGGTTGCTCTGCTCCATATATTTTATGCAGGACCACTGAACCCCTGTTTTTCTTACACTAACAATGTGTTTATCTACAGTTAAACGCTGTCAACTGACCAAACTCCATATAAAAAAACACCAATGGGTGGACGAACCTCTAATTTTAAAGTTTTGCAAAATAAAACTAACAATAATTTCATTTAATAACCCTATAAAACATTTGTGAAGATTGATTAACTTTCTTTCAATGTTAAGTCATAAGCATAATTCGATAAAGGTTAGTTGTTCATTCAATATATTAATGTTAGGGGTTCTACATTATATCCAGCCAAACATAAAAAGCCGATTAAATTTTACCGTTATGTTTGCTTTAGTGCAATGATTAAAAAATAAAATAATTTAGTTTTGTTTACTTTGCCCTTTCATCTACCACCACACGAAAAGACCGCTACTCGTGGTGAGCCCCTGTACGTTGACATGGAGCGATGCAATGCAAAAAAATAACGCATGCCGCGCCATTCTCCCGTTTGTGTCTTTTCACGCCGCGATGTTTTTTTTTTCCTATTTAGGCCAGTCGTTTTCATTTCTTCTTTTCTTTTATGCCTGACACAATCTGTTCGTAGATGTAGGTCGGTACAAGATTACTTAACTGTAACGCTTGAGTGCTGAAATACAGGACGATGTTAGCTGATTTATTGTCATCATTACAATACATTAGGTTGATCTAGGACTGCACAGTGATATCAAGTTATCTGTAGAATAGGCATAGGAACTATAGCTTAAACTTAAATCTTGAGAAGTGTATAGAAAATTCTACACACTTCTCAAGATTTAAGTTAAGATTTATTAACTTAACATAAGTTGAACCGTTTTATTACAAGAAATAATTTAAGTGCGTGATATCCATTCAATGAAACAATTTTCCAATGTCAAAACGTTCAAGTGACATTAGAAACTGAAGTTCAAGAAAGGCCTTGTTGTCTGTATTGTTATTGCGATACTGACTTTTTACTCTACATCTAAAAGAAAGTGTGTATAATACGATACGATACTAAAATGTAATGGATATCAAATGACAATACCATTTGCATTGTAAACACTGCTTTTATGCCATCAGTTTTCTAGTCACGAAATGTATCTCTGTGTTTGTAATAATAAGGTATTAAAACCTGATATTGGAACTCTTTGCTTAATTTTATTTACTTAGAAGAAAAAACAGAATTGACAAACATGTAAGATAAAAAGAGTAGTCACTAAGTTAAATTTTTCCAAGTCATGAGAACTATATATTGTTCAAGTTAAGAGTATTGAAGAAATTCTGGCTGATACGAGTACATATAAAATCATGGACACAAAACCGGTATTTATTTAAATTCCGAAATGCCGTGACAACTGCTTGTTATTTTATGACGCCTTCAAAATACATCTTTCATCAGACGCCTAAAGTACGTGTTGCCAAAATTGTACTTATTTCAGTGGCACGAGGACCCCAGACAATCAACAATTTTATGGGCACACGCAGTCATAACATTACTTCATTAACCAACCTACTGTAACTAATCTTTCACCTATTTTTTTTTATTATATACTTATCTATATATAAAGCTACAATCCGGTATACTCACTGACTGACTGACTGATCATCTACAGGTTTTCTCAGAAAGTGCTAGTCGAAAATGATGTATGAAAAAGTTGTAGGAAATGTATGAATTACAGCCATCCTATGAATTTAGCCTATATACTTCTCACTGCAGGGCACAGGCCTTCAAGAGAGAGAGCATGGACTTAATCACCACACGTGCCCACAGCGGATTGGCAATTTCAAGCGCTGAGGCATATGAACACCTTACTAACTAAGGTTTCCTCAAGATGTTTTACTTCACCGTCTTCACTTCACGGCTTTGCTTTTTCGGTTTTCGTAAAAAACACTTGAAAACCGTCCTCTTTGAGTTGGAAACTGCATGTACTGAGGAAATCCAAACCAGAGCTTCTGAGGTGTTCACGGGCACGCGTGACATTTAAGCCCGTACTCTCTCTCGCTCTCTGAGAGAAGGCCTCTCACTGTCCTGCATTTGGATGTAGGTATAGGTTATTTTAATATTCGGCCCCGTA
This sequence comes from Yponomeuta evonymella, assembly GCA_963969515.1. Lineage (NCBI taxonomy): Eukaryota > Metazoa > Arthropoda > Insecta > Lepidoptera > Yponomeutidae > Yponomeuta > Yponomeuta evonymella. Next base: position 16,572,818 of record OZ018351.1, read on the forward strand.
AAGGTTCACGACTGATGATAATGGACGTATTTCCGAGCCAGATAACTGATAACCGACATGGGTTTTAATGGGAAATCGTTAGTGTTTAATGAAATGATTACAACATTCGCTATCGAGTTAACATTTTATGGAATAGACCTAGTTACAGAAAAGGCTATGTTCACACTGCGCTGTGGTTTCGGAATTAAATTATTTGATCAACTGTCAACTTCTGGGACCTATCCCGCTCGCACGTTGCATTACTTGGTGTTGCCCGCGACTTCGTTCGCGTGGAAATTTGAAGCAAATCTTCACAAAATCCGCATGTACTTTAAATTTTAAGTGCGAAAACTGTTTGAATGTTGTTATTTACTTATATCATCATACATTGGGTGCTCCTAAAGCATTGATATTTTTTATCCGCCGCCCACTCCAGTAGATAATGAATTTTAGGTAGCCTCGGGATTAAAATGTCTGTGTTGTATGTAGATCGAAAGTTACATTAAAGACTGCGTCGTTGGTCTAGCAGTTAACACGCTTGACTACCAATAACAGGTTGTGGGTTCGATTCCCACTGGAGGCCACCGTAGTTCACAAACAGCCTCGTCATTATCATCATCAGCCATTTGACGCCCACTGCAGGACATAAGCGGCGGACCGGACGACGCAGCGTGGGCAGGCCATCCACCAGATGATCTGAAAACCTGGTTGCGGTGGCAGGGAGTCGCTGGATACGGGCGGTACAAAACCGGGAAGCTTGAAAAACCATGAAATGACCTCAGTCTCGATATATTTGTATATTTGCAAGATAGTCGGCTATCTATTGGTTGCCAACCTCCGATAGGAGACGGCACTTGAAAACTTGAAAGAAATAGAACATGACCTTACCTGAGTACCGTAGAACAGGGTATCCTAGTTTAGGTCCAGAACAAGTGATTGTTCTTCTACACACAGCAAGTTATTATTTATTATTAATAGTAATCCACAGCAGAATAACAGCCCTATTTTTAAACGACATTTCACCGTGAACACGGCTTTACAAGGCAAGTACCGGTCTTGCAAATCATTTAACCCACTACTCGAGTTTCCCTACGATTTCTTAGTAATAAAACATTTATTACACCCAACTAATATGTGTGACATCATTAGTTTTACTCTATTAAAGAAGGGTCAAACTAAGCAGAGTTCTAGCGCTCCAGAATATCTCTTAATAAAAATAATAACTTCCACAGAACACAATCATTTGTCCTAGTCCCAAAGTAGGATACCATGTGCTGTGGTCACCAAGCAAGGATATCACATACAATCAGACGTGATACCGGTAGACCAGCAAGGCAGTGGATCGCAGAGATCTCTTGCTTCAAGTGTGTGAGATCGAATTTAAATCCCTACCTACCAAAGCAGAGGTGGGAAGGCCCCCCACCAGATGGTTACAGTAGCGGGGAGTCACTGGATGCGGGCGGCACAAGACCGGGAAGCTTAGAAAACCACGAGGGAGGCCTATGTCCTGCTGTGGGCGTCAAATGGCTGACGATGAAAACAGAGGTCGTGTGTTTGATTCCCATTGGAGACCCACGTACTTGATGTGTAGTGGTGGGCTTAGTTTGGGTATATTCATGTTAACGATGTCCTTGCCTGGGCTCTTATATAAAGCAGCAATATGTTCGGAAGGGTCGTCAACGTCGCGCCTGAGCCCGACAATTCACGCGAATGTCAGTGGCAGGAAATTTCGACACTATCCAAAAAAAGAACCGTATTTGTCGCTAGATTCGAGTGAATTGTCGGGCTCAAGCGCAACGTTGACGACCCTTCCGAACATATCGCTGGTTAGCATAGCACATGGTATCTAAATATCTAAGTTTGGGACCAGGACGAAAAGCCGGCTAGAATCGCGGATATTTGACGCTGACATGAAGGCGACAAAGGGCCGCAGGCTGCAGCTGGCACTGTCGTCCGCAATGGCCGCCCGTGTATGAGCGCCCTAACGCTTTCCGCCCTCATCTATCGCGGACCTCTGCCAACTTCATCACATCGTAAACTTGGATCTTTTCTTAAATGTGACAGATCCACATTTTTTTTTTGTCAAAAATTAAAACTATGGAAATGCCAGCAAACTAAAATATAAAAATAAACACAATTAATATAAAATCACTCAATCAAACCGCCCGGAGGCATATTCGACTCCAAAGTTCCCATAAAAATACAAGCACAACAGCAAACCTCTGCATCAGATATGCCCTAGAGCGGTAGTTCAAGCCCTAGGTTCCTCAGATGACGACACAATTACATTTTATAAACATACGCCTGTATCCGGAGGGGTAGGTAACATTTTCGTTTCATCAACATTAATTAGTCGTTGCATAAATGCATGCCGGTTTTGGGTACCTTCTATCTTTCCCTTTGCTTATACATCCCCTGCATAGGTATATATTAAACGGATCTAATCGCGTTATTTATTAGGTGAAATTCTGTTACCTTAATATTATATAAGTATGTATGAGTATCGCGAGTCGTTAAAAATACTGATACTTCCCCTATTTGGTCTTAGTACGTCCGCCTGGGACATTCCTTACCTTCCCTTCTGCCCACATTCCACAGACGACCTACCTATTATATAAAGGTTGTCCTCTGAAAACCCCAGTTGTTTCCAAAGGCAGCATGAAAAAATTGCAAAAAGTTAAATATCTTTACAGTCTGTTACAGTTTAGCACCAAATAAAACATCGGAGCCGAAGCATTTTCCCACGCTTGTTTTATTTAAACTCTGCCTATTAACATTATACCTACCACTAAAAAGATGATACTGGAAGATTTACGATAATGTTTTTGGCTGGCCAAAATAAAAAGTAATAATTAGCATAAACAAAACTTTTGAGTACGCAAAAAAGCAAAACTGTGAACAGAGATTAGATTCGCAGAGTGATAAAAACAAAAACCAGACTACTAAAAAGTAGTTTCCTCAATCAGCCTACTGTGGTTAAAAATGCAACGTACAGTTGACATCACATCTTGCTGTCAACAGTACAGTGCGTTGCATTTGACAAAAAGACAGCTATGAGCACAACTTGACATTCAGCTACTTTACGGGCTGCTTTGCAACAAAAGTGCAAATGTTGATGTGCCATCGACTGTAGGTACTTATCTGCATAAATTTACGTCTGCTGTGACTCTTTAGCTGTCGAGTTATCGGGTTTTATATTAAGTTTTTGTTTGATTGAAACTTTTTAGCAGTCTTGTATAATTTTTAGCAGGTGACATCCGCCATTTTCTTTTTTCACTACCCCGTCGTAATGCCTAATGGCACTCGCAATTCACGTCACAAATATCTTTAATTCTATCCACCCTCGAAGTTGACCCACTTATCTAGTCACAAACATCATCATCATTATCAGCCTTTGATCGTCCCCTGCTGGACATAGGCCTCTCCTATTGCACGCCACTGAGCACGGTCCTCGGCTACTCTCGTCCAGCTCTTGCCAGCCGCTCTGCGAAGAAAAATACATACGTACATACGCGGAAAGGGTGACCGTTTGCTTCGCAGTCGGGCAAAAGCGGCTGAGCTCCATGGTTTTAATACAATGCTTGTAATTTACGGTCGGCGGTTACCATGCCAACGGTTGGCTTACTGTTATGTGGTTGAAAGTGAAACGCTGCCCATTTACTTAGCTGTGTGCAGTTCACTCACCTCGGCTGACGACGCTACGACGATTAAGTAAGGGGAACTAATTATTTTTATTATATTTTTATTAAAAAAAAACCAACATAGTAGACAACCATTCAACAACATTGTGGAACACTCGGCCCAAGACCAAAAGGATTGTCCATCTATTGCACTCTTTAAGTTCAAGCTGAAAGAGCACCTGCTATCTCTTTGCTAATATTATAATTTATCTATAATATAGTAGTAGGATATATTATTGTAGGTATGTAGTTTATTCCTTATTTATACATAGTTGTAAGTATTATTTTATTTGATTTATTTTCTTTTTTCTTTATTATGGTATTTAATTTTTATGTGTATGTTTACATTGTTATTATTATGTTATTACTTTTTTTTAATTCCTTTAATGTGCACACATTATTTCCCTACCTCGTTAAAACCTTCGTCCCACGACTGATCTGGTTGGCTGGAAGAAATTTCTATAGAAATAAGCTCGCCTATGTACCCGTTCTTATTACTTTGTTTTCATGTGCAAAATATTTCTTTCTTGTGTACAATAAAGTATAAAAAAGTATAGTAGGTAATAATGTTGGTTTATAACTGGGGGCCGCCGTACATTTGTACAAATGGCCTCAGTCTGAGTGTATATCCAAGTTTGTGATGCCTGGTGACCATACCACAGGGTATCTTAGTTTGGGACCGGGATGAGTGGTTATATTTTATGGAAGCATAAGCATAATCAGCCTATATTCGTCCCACTGTAGGGCATAGGCCTTCTCTCAAGGAGAGAGTATGGGCTTAATCGCCACGCGTGCCCACCGCGGATTGGCGATTTCTAGCGCTGAGGTATGTGAATAGCTCAGACACTCAGGTTTCCTCACGATGTTTTCCTTCACCGTTTGCGTGTGCTATTGCTACTATAACTTCACAATGTACATAACTTAGAAAACCAAGTCATAGGTACATGCCCGCACTGGGAATCGAAGCTGGGTCTCTCGCTTCCGAGTCCGATGTTCTACCTACTAGGCTACCACCGCTGTTGATAGTGATAAATTTGGAGTGTTCTACTGATCAGCTTAGAATTCTCTACTGCTCTATTCGATTATTTCGCGCTCAATTTTGTATCAAATGCCAACCATTACTTACTTGTTGCTCAAAAGATTTAATTGATATTTGTGAATTGTTTTGACTGTTAAAAATTTCTCTTACAAATACAACTTTGGACTAGCGGAAAAAAGATATGAGAATGACCGGCACGGCACCAGGTCAGTGTAGGATAAAAGTGCAGTCATGAATGAAGACTTTCATTTATGAATAGGGAGGCAGTGGCTTTTCATCATCATCATCATCAGCCATTTGATGCCCACTGCAGGACATAGGCCTCCCTCATGGTTTTCCTAACCATAAGGGGTTTTGCCATAATCTCCACGCTTGGCGGACGAGTTGGACTCTCAGGAAGACGCTGCTGCCGTCTCCTGGTAATTTATTTCCTTAGTCGCCTTCTACGACATCCACGGAAGGAAATGGAGCGATGCTATTTTTAATCCAGCGCCACACGGACTCGTGTGGCGTGTCAGTGGCTTTTACGCGCTCGCAACTTCTGAGTCTGGAACAAAATCGACGTCGAATCGTGAAAAGCCTTAACTGCCAAGTTACAGCAAGTGAAGTCCTCATCAAACCTTTTCATTACTTAAAAGAGAGCTAGATAACTAACGCCTTTTAGGATGAATCGAAGTAGTTAGGTGTAAAAGAGCTTGACGTCTCATCTATTAATCAAGCTGATCGAGCGCCGACATCGCAGACGCCTTGTAGTTAGACATTATTGATGGATGAGGCTTGGATACAGGAATCACGGGTATAAAAAAAACCGGCCAAGTGCGAGTCGGACTCATGCACAAAGGGTTCCGTACCATTATCTATACAACATTAGACACAACGATCGGAAAAAAACGGCAAAAAATCACGTTTGTTGTAAGGTGGGCTACCTTAAATATTTATTTTATTGTTTATTTTTGAAGCGAATACAGAACTTTATATTCTGTGAATATTTCAAGCATCTAACTGTGCGGCTTTTAATATCGAGCAAAAAAACGGGAAAAAAATTGTTTTGTTGTATGATATATAAATATTTATTTTATTCTATTTTTAGTATTTTTTGCTATAGCGGCAATAGAAATACATCATCTGTGAAATTTTCAACTGCCTAGCTATCACGGTTCGTGAGATACAGCGTGGCGACAGACAGACGAACAGTGAAGTTTTAGTAATAGGGTCCCGTTTGGCACCCTTCGGGTACGGAACCCTAACGTACCTACCTAACTTAACGTACCTAAATACACGACTATATTAACGAGAATCCTATCTCAGAAAAGACGCATTAACCTAAGGATATCTCGATGTAAAAAAAAATCAGTTAACTAAATTTTGACGATTTATAGACTTTTCCATACTTTAAGTGTTGTTACCGGAATCATATTATACAAAAATGTGTACACAACAATGAGAGATGTAAGTGTGTCTAGTAATTTTAAATTTTTTATGTAGACAAATAGTTTTTTTATTAATAATTAAATTAGGCAAAGAAAATTCTAAAATCCTAACTTCATTATTTTCTTGAATGTACACACATACACAAACATACATAAACACACGCCTCTATCCCAGAGGGGTAGGCAGAGACCAGGGACTGCTACTTGCCACGATCCTGACAGATCACTTTGGCTTCCTCAACATTCATTAGTCGTTGCATGCACGCACGCCGGTTTCGGGTACTTTTTATCTTGCCCTTTGCTAAAAAATCCCCTGTTTCCTACATGTGACATGGACAATTCTAAGATACACATACGTGACTTACTGTTGTGTACACATTTTGTTATACTATGCTATCCTGCACTCGCTCCTGTTTTTCGTACGCCAAAGTGCATACAAATTAAATACAAATGACAGCTGTTAACAGTAGAAATAAATTGTTAGTGCACGAGAAACCGGAGGTCAAAGTGAGACGTTATCGCTACAAAGTGCTCCTCTCATTCACAAACCGACGATCGAAATGCAATCCACGTCCGTCTTAACGACAACCAATTTGCCAGCTTACATGGAAGGCCATAGCGGTTCCTTATTGTATCAAAAATTACTTCGTCATTCAATCGGTATTCGCAGACAGTGTACTTCCTTTAGGACATCTTTCTTAGTCACATTTTGCGCCGAAGTTTTGTGAGCAATACGTCCAGAAAATTCGCTAGATTGGCTTTTTCATCATCATCATCAGCCATTTGACGCCCACTGCAGGACATAGGCCTCCCTCGTGGTTTTCATAACCATGAGGGGTTTTGCCATAATCGCCACGCTTGGCAGGCGGGTTGGCGATCGCAGTATGCGGTTGGAATCTCAGGAAGACGCTGCTGCCCGTCTCCTGGTAATTGATTTCGTTAGTCGCCTTCTACGACATCCACGGAAGGAAATGGAGTGATGCTATTCTTAATCCGGCGCCACACGGCTTGGCTTTTTAGGGGTATAAAAAAAAACTCTAGTACTTTTCGACCTTATTAAGATTGGGTGGAATAAATTACACCATGAGACAATCGCAATTGCTACATCAATGTACCAGAGCGGTATCTAGCCGAGAGAAATGGCGGGACATCGTGAGGCACGCAACATCAGCCCACAATAAAGCCTTTTCATAGTAGGTGCAACAGACAGTCCTCTGTGCAGAGCCTACATGGACGCAGAGGAGACAGCTGTTCATGTGCTGCTGGAATGCTCTGGGGTGGCCAGACAACGGACGGCTCTCCTCGGATGCCCGGGGACACTACGGGAGGCCTGCATTGACATTAAGAAGCTGCTGGCATTCCTGGAGGAGCTATAATTCTCTGGACACTGTCTTCCTTTCACACAAAATTGGCTCATTAGCAGTCGAGTAGCGGTTGCATAAAAACGGCTGTTCCTTACTAAAGATACCATCTACGGCATCAATGTGTGGAACATTTGACATTTTTTCCCCAATATCGAAATTGTCTTCATAGTAAAACAATATTTGTATTGACGAGTGGAATTATTAGTATATTCGGATGCTTATGAAGAGTTTGTTACATCCTGTGTAACACGGAGGTAATGGGTAGAGTTTACCACGTCCAAGCCTCTTTGTGCGATGTATATTTTTTTCGCCGGTGCTAATTTACCCGGCCTCTAAAGCAGGAGTTCGCACTAAGAGAATGCAATAAAAGTTTCTTGATGCGGCGAACATTTTTCAATGCAATTTTCTTTTGCAATGACTCACAAAGGGGTCCTTTTCACTTTGAAGACGTAAAGGGGAGTTATAAAAACTTCTTACCTTGTCTGAATTCATGCTAGCATTCAATTACTACAGGGCCTACAGCCTAACAAACACACAGTTTTTAAATAGAATTATATTATCATGACAATAGCTGTTATTTGTCTCTATTTGGTAGTCTACTGGGCAGTAGCAATATAATGACATTCCAAGTGTATACATACGTAACATAAGCAGCCGGGGGGAGAGTGTGGGCTTAATCACCACGCGTGCCCACGCGTGATTGGCGATTTCTAGCGCTCCGGCATATTAATAGCTCAGATACTCAGATTTCCTCACGATGTTTTCCTTCACCGTTAGCGATTGGTATTGCTACTATAACTTCACAAATGTACATAACTTAGAAAACCAAGTCATAGGTACGTGCCCGCACTGGGGATCGAACCTGGGTCTCTCGCTTCCGAGTCCGATGTTCTACCTACTAGGCTACCACCGCAAATTAAATAGGTATCTCGCGCGAAGAAACAACCATGGCTTCACTAATACAACTCTATTGAACACCTATGCATTTTAGAGGTTCATCGTTTACACAAACTTTGACTGCCTCGTTGGACTAGCCTTTAAGGCTCTTACTACCAAGATAGAGGTCGCTTGTAAAGGTCGATGTGCTGTCGGTTCTACTATCATCCTAATTTATTTATCTTTCGGTTGATTCGTCGGGTTTTTATGTTACCAATTTTATACTTTTACCTTTCTTGTAGAATCACAATTACATGCATAAAACACAAATAAAATAAAATGGCTTCACTAATCCTATGTTTGCATAACTGTAAATCCAAATTTACAGTTGACTCGTTACTGTGTAATAGCGACAATTGTACAAAAACCGATTGAATTAAATAGTCCTTGTAACCAAATGAAGTTTAAGCTAACAATGGTATGCTAAACTTGGTTGGGTTCATCCTTATTTTACCAGCCTGATCGCAAGTCATCATAATTAATTCGAAAAAAGAACTTCAGATTTAAGTTCAGTTTTGGCAACTTGGGACCTCCGTTCCGATCCCATTCGTAGTACCAATAACGGTTAAAACTAATAAACTATATTTTTTTGTGTTATTACGAACATATTGTACAATTGTTTCTGCAATTAAATGAATCGGTGCCTTTGCTTACTTTAAGATGCTAGGGATTGGCTAACTGAAAAATATGTGGGTCGAGTAATCTTGAGGTGTACTACGGGATTTTTGAAAATTTTGTACGTATAAATCATTCTTCTGCCCTTACAAAGTTGCGGGAAAAAGCTAATATTTCTTAGCAATTGTACAGTCATCTATTACTGCGATTTTATGAAGTATTTTTCAGTTGATCCTGATTACAGAATCATTTTCTTAACTAAGCTAGTAAATTATGTATCATTTGATAGATTGGAATTTTTCAATAGGTGAAGACCAAAAAAAAAAAAAGTTTTATTGAAAAAATATGATTTTGTTCAAGTGTTTCTAAGACGTTCACGTGCTACGCTACACAATAAAGTGGTAAACCATTTAGTAAAGATCAAAATATCAAGCCCAATGAGAACAGTTGAAGCCGCCAATGTTGACTTTTGCGCGCAAAAAAAGAAGCCAAAAAACCACCTCAGATTGATTACGCAATTTTCTTTCAACGAATTGAATGCCGTTAATCTCTTTCCATTCAGCCCAAAGTGGGCCGTGATTGGAGTAAAAAGCGGTAAAATCGATCTTCCATCGAGTCACGGTATTTCTATCGTGTCCTGACTGAGTCATACTGACTTACAGATGGATTATATTCTATAGATCCGGAATTTTATGGATCAAATTCAAAAGTTTTTTTATTTTATAAACAAATATTTTACTTAATTAACGCCAAAGGTGTTATTTCAGAATTAATATGTGGAAAAGAAGCTAGCAAAGAAACTCCACATGTGTTTTTAACACGTTTAACAGTTCAATCGACGAGACTGTTGTAAAATGCTACATAAGCAGCCTATGTACGTCCCACTGTAGAGCACAGGCCTTCTCTCAGGGAGAGAGTACGGGCTTAATCAAAACGCGTGCCCACCGCTGATTGGCGATTTCAAGTGATGTGCTATGTGCTTTATTATTATTCAAACAAACAAATTACAACCCCAAACTAAACATAACAACAGCATAAAAAAGCGGGTACACGTGAAACTAAGATTTCCACACTAGGCAAGGCGGTAAGTTGTGTAATTTTTAAAAATATATTATGCAATTTTTGGTTTAATGAAGCGAAGTGTTTGTCAGGATCTTGGCAATGGAAAACCCTAGCTTCTGCCTACCTCTCTGGGATACCTTTGCGTTAACAAAACAAATAAATACTATTTTATTCCTAGATGTCACAGATTTCTAGACAATGCTAAAATCCTGGACAATTATTGCAATAGGAGATATTTCCCAAATTACAAGACAGTTCAATATGAGAGTTGAAAAACGGTAAAATATGGACATTTTTTTTTATTCCAATAAATAAGACCCCTTGCAGCACGTTTACAGTAGGCTCAATACGTCACCTTTCGAGAAAAACGGTGATGCTTATAGAAATTCATACTTCCATCACGCGATAACAATAAAGAGCTTTACAAGTAATTATTATATAACGGTGTTTTAATCGTAACCGCCCACAGTGTAGAGTTGGTTCACAATTATAGTTCTGTAATCATTGTAATTTATAAGATAATCTAAGAACATAATATAAGAAAAGTTTGCTCATCAAGCATCGATTGATTTTTTTATGGCTGTCTGGAAGAAATTGCTTTTAGTAATAAGACCGCCAATAATTCTCATATGTAAATCTCATATGTGTACATACAATAAAGAATATTATATCTATCTATGGCCCGAAGGCAGCGGCTTACATTTTACATTAACGTTCAGCAAACAGAATGTAAGTTCTTTGCGTTAAAATAAATTTTTAAGTTCTTTATTAGATTAGAACACCATTCTAAGTATTTATTATAAATTACATCACAACACAAGTTACATTAGCAGTTTTAAATATCGGATTTAAAAAAAAAACTTTCACAGAACAGAATCACTTTTATTTCCGATATGAAATTCATATTCACGAGAGAATTACCTATATGTAACTTAAATTTTATGTAATAGTAATCATCATTCACAGCTACTAACAGTCGTGCCCACGACTTTAGCTTAATTAGGGGGACTGACTAACCATTTAAACTTTGGAGGTTTCAACTAAAAAATTTGAAAACATTGCATGTCATTTATCACAGTATAGTCCAGTCGATTTATATTTTAGTTGCAAAATCACCCGTAATGTAACTATGTAGAGTGCACGGATGTAGAGGTTGAGGTACTGTTGACTGTACAATGCTGTTGGTTATGGGACAAAGGAGTAAGGTCGCAGTACAAGACATAGTGGTAAGGTCGTCTACCGCACGTTTCGCGCGTAATTGTGCGCTACCGGTGCTGCGATGGCGTGGAGACAGCTTGTTTGTTAAGCGTTGGTCGCGCCGTGGGTAAACCGGTTGTCACAGTTTTTTTTTATTTTATTTATTTAAACGAAAATATGGTTTCACAAAAAAAAAACATGTGCAATAGACATTGCTTTTTAGTATACCTATATGAATTAGAGTACAAACCCAGGGCCTAGATTCTGTAAGCAATTGGATGAATGGGCCGAATTTATTTCATTTCTACTTCAAGGCGCGCGAATGTATTTAGTTTCCACTTCAAGAGTGTATAAATGTAAAGATTGATACGGTATCGATGGTACTGCCTTCTTTCTGCACCCAAGTCACTTTTGTTGGTTTTGTTTGTACTTTTTGTGAGACTTGAAAAAAAAGAGGTGGTTCTCAATTCGTCAGTATATTTTTTTTATGTTTGCTTAGCGATTATTGTTTATCACGTTATCTGATTCAATTAATTATTTTATCATTAAAAAATGGGCTTACTCCAGGATGGTACCATATAAATTTGGTCAAAATCTGTTGACGAAACCAATGAGAAAGTCATCGAAATCTTCTTTTTAGTGTGTGTTTTTTTAAAGTGTTTTTTCCAGATATTTAACCAGATTTTTAGTACGCTAAAAACATTAGTTATTTACCTTTTTTGAACTGATTGCTTGAAATTGAATTGGTAAAAAGGCTGCCTTGCATTACGTCCATTATACGCAACGTTGCATTAAAACTTAAGGCGGTTATTTTACTCTACGGTACAAAGAAAATATGAGAAAAACTGTGAAATAATAAAATTGCAGCTTTTTGCACAAAATTTTGAAATTTCTGTACAATTTAAGAGAATTAAAGTTGGTCTTGTAATAGTTGTTTGTATTGATAATTAGAATACTCATTTTTTAGGTCTTAAATCTTTTAATATAATTAATAGGTAATTAATCTTAATAATAATAAAAAACATGTAATCGATCTGTCATAAAATTTGGCATAGGGCCTAGCCTATCGGATTCTTATAATATATTATCCACCTCCACACCAGCTAACCACGTACCGCCATTGCATTCTACCCAGTTGTTTTATTTGTATAACAGCGACTAATATTGCTCAGATTAAGTCGTTACTATGGTTACGCGGTACCGTAGAGTTATTCAACTCTGCTAATGCAATAGTGACGTCATGTTACAGAGACGGATAGAAGATTCATTTATCGCTAGTTAGCTTCGTGAGGAAATTTGTAACATGCAGGACATTTAAAGTGTAAACCTTGATTCCTAGTCAAGCTGTAGGGTGGCCAAAACAACCGAATTTATTAGGGTATCCTAGTTTAGGATCAGGACAAGTTATTGTGTTGTGTGGAAGTTATTGTCATTACTAGGAAATAAAACTTAATCAATTACTTAGGTAGGTACTGCTTTTGTGTACATAAGCAGCCTATAAACGTCCCACTGCAGGGCACGTGCCTTCTCTCAGGGAGAGAGTATGGGCTTAATCACCACGCTTGCCCACCGCCGATTGGCGATTTTAAGCGCTGAGGTATTTGAATAGCTCAGATACTCAGGTTTCCTCACCATGTTTTCCTTCACCGTTAGCGCGTGGTATTGCTACTATAACTTCACAAATGTACAGAACTGAGAAAACAAAGTCATAGGTACATGCCCGCATTGAGAACCGAACCGGGATCTCTTGCTTCCGAGTTCCATGTTCTACCCACTAGGCTACCACTGCTTTTGTGTTTGCAAGGAATTGGTCGCCATTTGTACTTTCTTACTCTATAAATAATGTTACTGGTTTTGTTTTCCTGGACCCCATTTCATAGAAATACAATTAATGATTTACCATGACAATTCGATGTAAATTGCATAGCTGATCAACTCGCATATTAACAAGTAGAAAGACTTACAAGTATTAATCGGCTTCGCAATATTCATTGAATTGTCATAATAAACAATGAACTGTAGTTTTATGAAACGCAGCCCTGGTGTAAACGGACGAATAATCTTGAGGTTTATTTGTCTTTTTGCACCCAGTTTAGCAGCAGTCGTTCTGTTTAGCGTGCAGAGAATTTGACATCATAGGAAAACCGCAAACCGGTGGTGAAAAAACACCTACTGTACGTATGTGTGAGCTGATTATAAGAAAAAGTCACCGTATTGCTTTGCGGTGAAACTTTGTTGTGGAAGCCACTTTAATTAGATCCGGCCAAATAGATCACATCCGTGTGGCGCCGGATTAAGAATAGCGTCACTCCATTTCCTCCCTTGGATGGCGTAGAAGGCGACTAAGGAAATAAATTACCAGGAGACGAGCAGCAGCGTCTTCCTGAGATTCAAACCGCATACTGCGATCGCCAACCCGCCTGCGAAGCGTGGCGATTATGGCAAAACCCCTCAAGGTTATGAAAACCATGAGGGAGGCCTATGTCCTGCAGTGGGCGTCAAATGGCTGATGATGATGATGATGAAATAAATCACAAAGCAAAAGCTACCAGTAGCTCCAGAAAATTACGACCGGTAAGGTGGAAGGAAAGAGAAGTCCTGGAAGGAGAAGGATGTGATGGCTGTGCAACATGAAGGAGTGGCCGGGGACTTAAAACCGCGGAAGAGTGGTTCACAGTTGCACTGAATTAGAGCGGTGTAAGGAGCTGACTGCCAACCTACAGTGATGGAGAGGCACTTTAAGAAGAAGAATTAGACACCACTGGATTACTATGAAGAGTTAGAAGAAAACATGCCATACACAGATTTTCTTTAGACAAGCTCTTTGGCACAACCTCTGCCGGTAAGATAAGCATGCTGATGTGCCAGTGGGCTGGTCATATTTTTGAAGAAACAATAATATGACCGATGTTGGAAGGAGAAGTTACAACGAGATGCTTTATAAATAAATCCTACCAAAGTTAATTTAAGGTCAAAAACATAAAAACCGGATAAGTGCGAGTCGGCCTCGCTCACCGAGGATTCCGTATAATTTTGTACTTACTCGCATATTATAAATAGTTCAATAATCGAGAAAAATGGAGATTCAAAGACATTTTTTTTTAAGGTTTTAATTAAAAAAATATAGTTTTCAGATTTTGCCCTATATTCCCATTCACTAGTTGCGCATACACGCATGCCAGTTTCAGGTACTTTTTAGGGTACCGGACCTCAAAAGGAAACAACGGAACCCTTATAAGATTACTTTGTTGTCCGTCCGTCCATCCGTCTGTCAAGACCCTTTATCTCGGCAACGCATGGAGGTATTGAGTTGAAATATCTCAGGTCTTCAGTCCCTTGAAGTTGTAAAAAACAAGAAACGGCCGTTTATGCCGCAAAAAACGTATATTTCGACACCCAAGGGAATCAAAATTTATAGGGTACTTTCCGTTGACCTAGAACTATGAAATTTGGCAAGTAATATTGCCTTATACTACAAGAACAGGGAAAAATTTGAAAACTATACGTTTGTAATTAAATCATAAAAAAAATTGTTGAAATCCGAGAAAAGCTCGGAAAACCTGCGAGAGTCGATTCCTCGATTATTATGATTATTTTTACCTACAAATTTGTACGGAAAACTCGGTGGGCGAGTCCGACTCGCACATGTCCGGTTTTTTGTTAACGACCTGAAACACGCGTAATCAATTTCATATTATAACAGTACGTTTGGTGGCTCCAGTGACTGAATCTCCAGTGACCTATGTTTCTTACTATTTGGTTTGAAGCTGCAAGTCACCAAAGTCTTGTAGGATTTTATATCAAGAATCGTCCATCATTCGTACAGATTACAAGCACCTTTAAGCCTTTGCTCGATTATCAGCCTTATTGCAGACGCTCTAAGCCTTTATTGCCTTCAATAGTTTTTAAGGGGCATATTGTACGACCATGCCATAATAATGATTGTTTTTTTGTGCAATACTTTATGTTCTTGCTTCCACCCACTCATCGCTCATTCGACAATGCCTTGCCCTAATTGTTACTTCTTTCTTATAGCAATCATGATTAGTTCACCATGGAGATTGAATTAGTGATAAGTTGGGTGTAACGATACGAAAAAATGTTAATGAACGACTTGAAATGGTAGTTTCAAATAATTTGAAGTCCTTAAAAGTTTAATCTCTCGGATACGGCCAAAACCAACCATAAATTATGAAAGTGTGTACGTAATTACTGGTATTTTTGCATATTTCATTGAACATGAAAGAATATATTCTATTCAGGGGCTCCAGAGAGTAACACTAGCGCCACTGAGGAAAACAGATCAGATCTTTTTTGCAGATCACGATCTCTCAATCATGTTAATAGTGATTTTTAGGACCTCTCGCCGTGAATCTAAGGCAAAAAACCTAGGACTAGATAGCATTGCCTTAGGTAGCATTACGCCTAGGTTCTTTGTCGTGGGTCCTAAAAATCACTATTAACATTATTGAGAGGTTGTACTGACACTTTTCGCAAATACGATCTGTAAAAGAAGATAATTATGATTTTTTTTTTCATTCGTAGCGCTGGTTAGCTTACTGGATACCCTTAAGTACATTATTCTATTATATTAGGGGTTAAAGTATGAAATTGCCGTTTTATTGCAATAGGTTCTTTGAATTGACATAGAATCTTCATGGTTTGAGGTTTTCGAATGAAACTTTTTTCAAATGGTTTCTATGATGTTCTTTTTTTAAAAAATGTGAAACATTTGAATATCGACTTTCAATTGTTTTTGTTATTCAATTTAGACAAGAAAGATGGATACTGCGAAAATTCGAGTGATTATGAGGCACCCATTTTTCGTATTTTTTTATTTTATTGATTTGACGCAAGTGAGTCAATATTGTGGGTAAGGTAACGTTAAACCATGCCGCTAATTCCTGGGTAGTTTGACTAGGGTCGGCTTCCACTAACTCTCTTAATTCATCGTTATTCACCTGTGTGGGCGGTCTTCCTCGTGGCTCGTTCTTTAAGTCGAAATTTCCATCACGAAAGCGTTTAAACCAAAATCGCACGGTGCGTTCATTAGTAGACCCCTCTCCAAACGCAGCATTGATATTGCGGGCTGTTTCTGCCGCGTTAGTTCCGCGTCAGAACTCGTATTCAAAGTTCACTGGAATTTTCGCAGTATCCATCTTTCTTGTCTAAATTGAATAACAAAAACAATTGAAAGTCGATATTCAAATGTTTTACATTTTTTAAAAAAAGAACATCATAGAAACCATTTGAAAAAAGTTTCATTCGAAAACCTCAAACCATGAAGATTCTATGTCAATTCAAAGAACCTATTGCAATAAAACGGCAATTTCATACTTTAACCCCTATTATTTACATTTTTCTGAGAATATTTCGTCATGCAATAAAATATAATTAAGTACGATAAAAACTCCACTAGGTAATCGCAACTCATGGTAGAGGGTCAAAATTTTTCTTGCGATTCACCTAATCTTTTGTTTCTTTGTTATTTTATTTTTTTGTTCTGGCGTCGTATAAGATGGATGCTCATCGGGTGCCATTTAGTATTAAATGAGACAATATATAAAATTAGAACTGTTTATTTTCTTTGTAATACGTTACGCCCACGTACGTGTTTTTAACACGTTCTGATTTTATTTAGGTGACTGAATTACTTAAGCTGGCTTGTGATAAAGTTATCTGAAGGCACTGTCTGTCAGTTTATGCAAGGGTAAGCACTATCCATGAAGTAACACTAACGTCTCGCACCGTGACATATGCAGAGCTGAATTGAACTGTATGATTGACAACTGGCAAACCCAGGTTTCTGCCTACCCCTCCGGATACAGGCGCGAGCTTATATTATGTTGTGACTGACAACACTCGTTACATATTCTTTTAGATACGTATTTCTCTATTTATTTACTTATCTTCTTGACTTGGCGCAAGCCACTCTTAGTGTAAATTTCCTTTCGCATACTACGATGTATATATTGTACTTAGTTTTATTAAATTTCTGTTATGGAATTTCTGTGTCATCATCATCATCAGCCCTTTGACACCCACTGCAGGAGATAGGTCTCCCTCATGGTTTTCTTAACCATGAATTACCGGAAATTGAACCGGAATTTATGTGTACAATAAAGTATATTCTATTTATCTATCTATTTACCTTGATAGGTAAAGAAAAGATGGTACAGATATATCTTCTTATCTTTAGAAAGGAGGTTTTATTTCCTAAATCAGCCCAAATGCTCCTGACATCTGAAAAAGAATTCTATGCTTTTCTTCCAAATAAAATTGCTGGTTTCTTAATGGAAATCGGGCTCAAGCTTGTGTTTTGGGAAGACGTGGGCTTACTAACAAATAAGATTGTCTAGACGAAAATAAATCTCGTACAATCGAGACAGACGAGGTTGCAGAATTTTCTTCACGCTTCAGACAAGTAAGATAGAGCAAAATATCGACCTCATTGCAGTAACGCACTGTTTTTTAAAAATGTACAAAGAAAGTGAAAGTGATCTGTCAGGAACGTGGCAAGTGCCAGCCTGCACATGCCCATTAGCTCAGTTGGGAGAGCGCTGGCACGGTTAGCTAGAGGTCGCGGGTTCAAGCCCCGGCATGGGTGGAATTCAAGCCTCTAAATAGGTTTTTAAAATCTTCACAAACTTTCATATTTATAATATTAGTAGGATACATGTTCTACTACAATGCACAGGCCTTTTCTCAGAGAGAGAGATAGAGAGAGTTTGGGCTAAGTTACCCCGCGTTTCCATCGCCTTTTCGTAATTTCGAGGGAATACCTGTGAATTCTCTGCCCGTCAGATTTTCTCACGACGTATTTCTTCACAGTTAGCGGGTAATACTGTTACTAAAAATCCACAAATGTACGTAAGTTACAATAAAAAATCGTTACAAAATACGCCAATGAATGTGTTCTATTCTATAGCAGTGGTAGCCTAGTGCGTAGAACATCGGACTCGGAAGCGAGAGACCCAGGTTCGATCCCCAGTGCGGACATATACCTATGACTTGGTTTTCTAAGTTATGTACATTTGTGAAGTTATAGTAGCAATACCACTCGCTAACCGTGACGGAAAACATCGTGAGGACACCTGAGTGTCTAAGCCATTCATATACCTCAGCGCTTGAAATCGCCAATCCGCGGTGGGCACGCGTGGTGATTAAGCCCACACTCTCCCCCTGAGAGAAGGCCTGTGCCCTACAGTGGGACGTATATAGGCTGCTTATGTATGTATGTGTTCTATTCTATTCAAGTTCACGTTTTCAAGCCAGCAATCAATTCATTTACTTTAAGGGCTACTTTGCAACGACAACATAAAGGTGGATCAGCTGTCCACCGTACGTAACGATACCTTCCTCCAATAGATCCGTCAATAATTCGTATCGAACACATTAATTGGAGTTCAGTCTCAACCCCGCCCACATTTGAAATATGTGAACCACAGATTCTTAACATAGAACACACAGTCACAGATGGCTCTCTTTGTACATGTTTGGGTTAGGGTAGGTACATAGGAGCGATGCTAGCGGAGCGGTAGAACGCCGGCTTCTCATTCAGGAGGTTGTGGATTCGAATCCCGTTTAATGTTACGTACCAATGGCTTTGTTTACTAAGTTACGTACATTTGTGAAGTTATAGTAGCAATACCACTCGCTAACGGTGAAGGAAAATATCGTAGGGAAATCCTAGTGTATATTTATATACCTCATCACTTGCTACGTACGATGGCCCAACTATGAGGCTGAGTGCGGAAATCTCCAGAATTATTAGAACACACTAGGGTAGATTGCCACAAATAGATGTAGATGCCAATCATCATCATCAACCCATTATGTCCCCACCGAGGGGCACGGGTCTCTTCCCTGAGGAAGGTATAGGCCATACTCCACCACGGGGGCCAAGTCCGGATTGGTGGAGGCTTGTAGACTAGTGGCTCGTCTACTGTCAGAAGTTGATTTAGTTATGCGATTTTACACTCCTAATGCATGTAGCATGAGCAGTGTGAAATCATCATCATCACACTTAGTGAATGAATGAATGAATGAATGATTTATTGCCACGAACAAATACGCTTACATACAATAATAGAAAAATAAAGGAGTGTGCGTGTGACAGTGATACTATTTCAGCGTTTGCTGTTTCCATTTGAAACAGCGCTGGTTTTCAAATAGCACGGGCTCTATTGGCAGTAACACTAGCTCCACCTATGGAAAAAAGACATATGTTTCTGTGTAGATAATATTTGCAAAAAGTGTCAGACCAATCTCTCAATCATGTTAATAGTGAGTTTCAGGGCCCACGCCCGCGAACCTCAAACAAAACTCAGGCTTATACATATAACGTTAACGCTAAAAACGGCAATTTTTGGCATAAATGTCATCTACTCTCGGGTTCGAGATTCTATGTAGGTTCTCGGTCGTGTGTCCTAAAAAATAAAATCACTAAACCACTAAGAGATATGTTTTTTTTCCATTTGTGGCACGGCGCTCTAGTTTTACTGCATGTGGCGCCTCACATAAGGGCCTTAAGATATTTCGACTGAACATCCAGTCTCTATCAACATAAGGCGCACATGAAGCTTCTATTACTTTCACACTGTTTCGCAGGTCTGCCTACCTCAGCTCTCAATTTATATCCGACTGCTTCTGATAACGAATAATAATCGAATGTAAATCCCGATTACATTTGTAGAATCGAGAAACTCGGTGGGTGCCTGCCTGATTCTCTATTTTATTTCACCTACAAGCTTTGCCGGCGTTCGCAATTGCTTGGGATTTGGTTGGAGTCTTAACTCCTTGTGTATATTGTAAATGGCGAATTTCACTAATAATGCACCCTGTATACATCCCTCTGCAGGCCACAGGCCTTTTCTCAGAGAAAGAGAGAATACGGGCTTAGTCACCACGCGTGCTCACCGCGAGTTGGCAATTTCAAGCGCTAAGGTATGTGAACACATCGGGCATTCAGATGTTTGCTTTCACAGTAAATGTACGTAACTCAAAACAGACTCATTGGCACTTGCCGGGGTTCGAACCTACGATCTCTTGAATGTGAGGCAGGCGTACTTTCATTAGGGTTCCGTAACCAAAGGGTAAGGGACCCTATTACTAAGACTCCGCTGTCCGTCCGTCCGCCCGTCTATCCGTCCGTCTGTCACCAGGCTGTATCTCACGAACCGTGACAGACAGTTGAAACTTTCACAAATGATGTATTTCTATTGCCGCTATAAGAAAAAAAAATACTAAAAACAGAATAAAATAAATATTTAAAGGGGGTTCCATACAATACGTGATTTTTTTTGCAGTTTTTTTCTCGATATTAATAACGGCAACAGGTAGACGCTAAAAATTTTCAAATGTACCATAGATAATGGTACGGAACCCTCCGTGCGTGAGTCCAACTCGCACTTGGCCGGTTTTTTTTTACTTATTTCGGACTAAAACTTTCATAAGCAATACTTGGCATCTGTAGGGCTTTTTTTTCAAACGTCTTAAGAGACATAACTAAACTTAAGTATTTACTTAGTGATATTCGCAGTTCAGAAACTTGTAGCGTTCAAACTTTATATTTTTTAGGGGATTTCGAGGATAGACGGTATTTTGATCTAATTGGGTTGCAGTTAAAGTAAATACGGAAAAATATCTCTGTAATATCGGTTAATGAAATCAAAATATTGAATAACTATTTGCCTCTTGTTAACATAATATTACTGTATAAAAGAAAGAAAGAAAGAATAGTACATTTTACACCGAGGGGAGAAAACGATCAACGAAAAACCTCCGCTGTGCATCGGGCTTAAACATTCTCTCGAACAGAATTCCAACTTTCTCACTTACGAGGAAAATAATATTATTTAGAATAATTAAAAGCGTACTGTTAAATTATTAATTTAGTAAAAAGCAAAATTTAACAAAACAAAAGAAATTGCCGCGCTTGTTTGTTTCCGTAGTGCATAAAACGGTTGCCAGACTCTTTTCATTGAAAATCGAGTACAAAAAAAAAAATTACCTTTTTTTTCTAATTATTTGATATTTAATAAAACCTTTTTGAGATTTGACGTTAGTGTTTTTTTATGTTCGCCGCTAAAAAACAAAAAAACGCTGGCAGGGGAGTAATCGATTTTCATGCAACATTCCTGCTCTGCTACGGAGGGCAGGAATGAAATTCCATGTAACTTTTTCCGCCGCAAATTTATAAGGGCGAAATGACGAACATCGTAACCAGCTTATGAACGGGCAATGAGACATTTTTCTGAATAAATGTAGTATAAAGACATTTATTAGGACCAATTAACATAGTTATCACAAGAAAGAAAAGGCATAACAAGAAAGGCATAATAGAAATGAGCGAGACGTTATTCAATTACTTTACTAAATTATTCGTGTTATAAAGCAAACCTATCCAGCCAACCGTGAAATAGAGCCTCCTTGAATATGTATCGGAATCAAAATACAAAATTATACCCACAGTTTCGAAACCAAATCTGCAATTTTATTCAGCTTCCATATTTTAACGTTCTTGTTTATTAAACATAGCTTACAGGGAACCGGTTCTGGACGCTAACCGTCCTTGGAATTTAATGGGAGTCAACACTTTATCCACCACAGTTTTCCTTGAAAAACTCGTCGATTTCTACATCCCGTCTCTTTTAACAAACAGTCGAGAGAAAGGGAAAGATATAGTTACCAAAGATGAAACGTGATTAAAGGTTTTGAGATGTTAATAGTTACAAGTTGTGATGTGAAGCTGAAATTATGGCTCAAAGCTGAGCAGGTAATAGCTGAGAGGTAAATTATGGTAAATGTACAATGCAGCGCTAACAAGGTAGCTAAGAAATCTCTATTTATCGTAAGTAATGATAAATGATAGAGTGCCCTCTCGAAGGCACTTTGTATTGGGTTATAATAAGTAATTATTATAAGATTGGCAGAATCTCGACGAGGTGCAAAGGTTCTCAAGGGGAGACCACTCGCTGGACCGAGGGTCTGAGGCGGATTGGTTACAGCTGCTTACACTTGTGGGAGTGTAGGTAAATGATAGGCTGATTTACATTTTATACATCCTTAAATTATATATACCCTCCAAAAGTGCTTTATTTGATAAATAATAGAAAACTTCGATTGAAAACGGAATAAAAGATAATTTACAAGTAGGTAAGGTTGTCAGTAATTCTGTCGAGACAAAATCTCGTCAATCGGTAAAGCAGCAATGAAAATCTAAAAGAAATCTAGAGTGTGTGACGTAATTTTAAATTTTGATTACAAATGATAAGAAAAAATTAAAGAAATATACAAAAAATGGTGTAAAGAGGTTTACACCTTTACATGCTAACGTTTTTGTGTATAAAGCACGGTTCCTTAAGACACTCCTCAAAGGCAGCTAAAATAGCCTATGCCTTTGAGGAGGCATGTTTTTACAAAATAGTGCCGTATAAGTTTAATATAGATGTACATAGTGCAGCTGTTTATTTATCGTCGATATACGAAGTTTGTTGCCGTCATGATTGAAAAATTATCGTTATTCTTTCTTGAATCAGGTGCAGCAGGAAACCAGCGCTAGTCGCCTTTGGCTAGCATTTTGCTGAGCTGCAGCCTTTTTCTGTAGCAACACACTTGTCTTCGGCATGATTGTATTAGGTACTATTATTTTTGTGTTCTCGTTTCTCTCCGTAACTTTGTTTTATTTTTGTGTTATGGTCATTTGTGTCATAATGGTTTTCAATTTCACTTTCTTGACCAGAACTTGTTCTCCTTCTTCTTAAAGTGCCTCTCCGTCACTGAAGGTTGGCAGTCAGCTCTTTGCAACGGTCTCTGTTCAGCGCAATTCTGAACAGCTCCTCCGCGGATTTAACACCAGTCCACTCCTTGATGTTGCACAACCATGACATCTTTCTCCTGCCCAGCCTTCTCTTTCCTTCCACCTGGTCCATGATAGACTTGTTGAAATATCGCTAAGGCTGAAAACCGTTTCTTTAGTATCGATGTTATTAAAGCAGTTTTAATAAAAGTTTAAATTTTTAAGTTTTAGAACTAAAACTTTCGTAAGCACTACATACACATTCTTAACTTAATTCCGGAGACGAGCAAGCGATGACGTAAGCTCCGTCTCTACTGGTCGGATTCTTCTGACAAAAATATAAGTATGTGGTTCTGGAATTAAGTTCGGAATATTTAAGTTTATTTTTATTTTTAAAGCAAATTGAACCCATCAAGTTACAAGAATGTATGTTGAGGATTTGAAACTGTTGCTCATTGGAATGTTATTTCATTTATCGATACTGAAATAACAATTTTCAAATTTTTTATTTAATCAGTTGTGAAGATGTTAATGAAACCTACGCTTACCATACTCACATCAAAACCGCTAGACCAACAAGCATCATAAATGCACAACTCTATACGCGTATTTAAGCATTAATGTAATTATGAGTAGGCGAAAGGAGAAAGTAAGTAGGAAATTAATTAAGTAAGATAAAAACAATGCGGATGGTTCTGCAACATTTTAAGAGCCCTTTCACACTACTGATTTGCGAGCGATTTCAAAGCGATGTGATTGCCTAGAATTATATGCCGCGACGACGCCGCGATGACGCTGCGCCGTCGCGGCGATGTCGCCGCGATTATCACCGTTGACGCCATTTTGTACAATCGCGTTGGACAGTCCGCTCCGCCCCACTTGAAGCATATCAAAGATACGTGTATAAGCGGACGTAGCATAGTTAAGAGATTCAAGCGTCGCTGGTACAATGGATACAAAGTTATAACTAAAATTCAAAATCCTCTCGTTATCTAGTAAACATAATAGTCGCTCTCTTCCAGTCGATTACTTGATAATGAATCCTCCCAGATGCGTCGTTGACTTATATCTGCTTTCGTTTCTTCCGTCTTCGAAATAACAAAAATAGCAGAAATGTTTCCTTGTCAGATCAATCTATTTTGCTACTGTCCAAAACGCGGATCGCACGCTGCGCAATCGCTGCGAGCACGCTGCGCAATTGCTTCACTTTCAAATCGCTCGTGAATCGCTAGTGTGATAGGGCTGTTATACGAGTAGCTTTTGTGTCAAGTTTACCTTCAGGAAATTGGTGTTCTTCTTTGATGTACCTCGTAGCAGTCTTAATGCTGTTTTGTATTATGGTTATTACTTTATTAAGATACGTACTTACTTACTCAAAGAATTACTTATTAAGATTTATTACGTAGTAACTTTTAATTTTCTTCTGCAAATTGAGTGTAGCTATAGGCTGATTTATTCATTGTGAAACTGATAATAGCTTTTTTTAAATAGTATTGAAACAAATTAATTTTAAAACATTTCACTTAAAAACGCACAATGCACGCAAGTCGTATTTTTAGGGTTCTGTACCTCAAAAGGAAAAACGGAACCCTTATAGGATCGCTTTGTTGTCTGTCCGTCCGTCCGTTCATCCGTACGTGTATCTGTTAATCAATCAAACTTCTAAGTTAACGTAAAAGAAAGTTACGGCTGTTTATGCCGCAAGAAACGTATAGGTATTTCGACACTAGGGAATCAAAATTTGTAGGATGCTTTCCATTGGCTTAGAAGTATGAAATTTGGCAAGAAATATTGTCTTATACTACAAGTACAGGGAAAAATCTGAAAACTATACATTTGTACTCAAATAACAAAAAAAAAGTCTTTGAATTTCGGGAAAAGCTCGGTACCTACAAATTTGTACAGAACCATCGGTGGGCGAGTCAGGCTCGCACTTGTCCAGTTTTTTATGTAGCCTATGTGTGTCCCACTGCAAGGCTCAGGTCTACTCTCAGAGAGAGAGTATGGGCTTAATTACCACGCGTGCCCACCGTGGATTGGTAATTTCAAGCGCCGAGATATGTAAACACCATAGACACTCAGGTTTCCTCACGATGTTTCCCTTCACATTTAGCTAATGGTATTGCTAACTGGGAGTTCCTAAGCTCTTGACGCAGGTGGCGGTTTCATGACAGTGAGAAATTTACCTGTTTTACAAAACTTTAAACTAAGTATCCGTGGATTGACGTTCAAGTATTAATAAGTATTAAATGAAAAAATATTGTGTAAATAATTATTGTTAGTAAATTGGTGAATAATGAAATGATATAAATAATTAAATAACTATAGGTATAACGACTATTAATTGAATCGTGTGATTTTAAAACAACACAAGTCACATCTATTTTTAAAATAACACTGGTCCATTTTTTTTTTATTAAATTATTTACACCTACCTATTGATTTACATTAGAAAAAAAATTGTAGTTTATTCATACAGAAATCAATATAATATGCTAAAATATTGCTGTTGTAGATATTAGTATTTGAATAAAACAGTTTTTTCTATTTCCTGCAAAGTTGTAATGAAAGGACATGTGTCGTTTTAAAATCACACGATTCAATTATACAGAACAACAAAACAACAACACTAATTACACAAAACACTACTTCCCTTATGAAGAATGAAATCAATAGACCTTGATTATAACGAAATTCTAATATATTTAATGTACAGAGCGTTTTTTCTTGTTATGTGTTATGGTTTGATTTGTCCAATTTTTTATTTTAAACATGTAATGGTTATCTATAAATATCTATCATCGCCGTTCTCACACTCTGGCTGTAGCTGAAAATCAGTAAAATATCTGCTTAATTGAAGTGGATATTTATAATGCTGAGGTACGGCCTTTTGAGCTTTTGTGGCACAACCATATATGGCCTAAAAGTGCCATATGACTTTATGTTTATACATATAAGTTAGTTTGTAAGATAAGTTTGTACTCGTACCTAAACTATTGTATGTCATAAATTTTTATATACTTATTGCTTTATGTGTGTGTGTCTCTATCTACTATAACTTCACAAATGTATGTAACTTGCAAAAAAAAAGTGATTGATTTAAATTAAAAAACAATGTTTTACGGTTTTTCTGTAATGCAAGGTCTATTCTACTTTGTTTTGTACTGTTTGATACAATACAATGCTTAAACGTGTTAAGCAGAATGGGCGCAATTTACTGGAAGCTGTGACGTTTGAAGAGCGTAGAGTTTTAATATTCCCTTTTAAAATTTAATATTAACCCCGATATTTCGAAATATATGATAGAGGAAAAGCTTACACAGCAAAAGTTGTTTTAAAACTCAAATTCCAATAGGGGTGCAGTAGGAATTGCGCATTTGTTAACCCTTAATCCTTTTTTGAACCCTTTTATGGACAAAATATTGCTATCCGCTGGTTTTTCGGCAGTGATTTACACCTTCTTTCGTAAATGATAAAAAATATAAATTTAATGAAAGAAGGAAATATATTTATTATACCAAAAAGACACATCACAGAAACAAAATAAAACATAATATGCACAACAACAGAAAGTAAACTAAATACACAACAATTAATTTAAATAAATAAAACAAGACCGTAGATGTAGCCTATGGTGTGTCTATGTTGTCACTCAGCTGACTCAGCGTTGTACCGAGGAAGTGATTCCTCAGCGCTGATTTTCAGTCAGTGCCTACGAGACACAGGCCTATTATAGAGACTAGTAAAAAGCATAACCTTGACTTCCTTACAATGAAAATTTACTTCAAAATTTGCAATAGGATACATCCAATTTGCAGTTAGATAACAAACACACATGAATCCAAATTACACGAGATAATGGCTATTTGAAACAGGGCCTCTAGTCTCAAAACTTAGAAGTTTCAAACAAATCAAAAGAATGCGCGTTTGATGTTGTTATAGTAAAGCTTTGGGATAAGATAAGATAAGAATATTTTTTATTGCACACCAGAAAAAACACAAATATATAAAGTGAGCGATTAGGCCAACGGCGTCATCTATTCATAAGCACTCGTCCGCTTGTAATATGCTGAACGCTAAAATTTGCAAACGAATGAGTGCTTAAACTCCTTGCCAGTTTGAAATTATCCTTGTTCTCAAATCGTAGTCACCTCGAAATATATAGCACGTTATGGAATTGAATGCATTTACAATTTTTCAATCGGAATGTTGTAACTAAGCGGGCTTTTGTAAACTGAGCCAATTGTAAATAGACGAACTAACCTAATTGCCTACGATATCTAAATATCTAAGGACCAGAATTCCGCATTTGAGAAATTCCCCTATTGCAAAATTGCCCAATGCAATTCAAATTCTGAGTAGTCTCCTCAGATTGGAACAAAGACATAGGAAGAGTGCGTGGTCTTTGAAGGCGCTTTCAACAACATACGAATTACTTGACAAAAGAATCGGTAGTTTCCTCAACCATTACTTGTTAGGTAAGGCGAGCAAATGCACATACGACAGAATGGCTGAATTATCCGGCCGTACACAAATACACGTGTTTTAAAATACATTCTCTAATGGTTAGTATCGGCAGTACGGCAAAAACGTTTGTGTACGGCAAAACTTAGATATGTAAGCCTTTTAATGTGTTTTGTTTTCTGGTGTTTACGTACAATAAAGAGTTCTAATGTAATCTAATCGGAGTAGTAAAATAAGAACATTCATCAAACAGAAGCCTAACTATGCGCTGCAAATCCTGAGTGAGTCCAATAGTCTAACTCTCAAAGTCCATACTAATTTGACAGGTAGACCATTGGAATCACTCAGGATTTGGTGCTCGTAATATAGGAACGGATCGTATATTCTTAAAGTTGAAATTCATATTGATTTCTAATTTCAATGACCTATATGGGGGCGTCGGTCATTATTTCTATTATTTTTTAACTTGACTGGATAAAAAAATCATGGGTCTAAATTGTGACGAAATGTGGTTGTATTTGTATTTTGGACAATAAAAGGCGCAAACAATGTGTCACAGCAAAGCAAAGCCAGACAGACAGAGATAAGACAAAATAAAATGACAAAGTACTATGATTTTTTTGCGTAAATGTGGATTTTAAGGTTTAAGGTTTAAGATATTTATTTCTCAATAAGAATACATAAATTCACTTACTTGAGAAACAATTCGTTAAGTAGGTAACAATACAATATCGACAGACAGTTATAAGAATTAAAACAATAATAGAGGGTAGTCTTTAAATCAAAGATCTTAGAGGGTAAGATGAAGGACATAGATTTCGTTCTAAATTAATCAAAGTTGGTTGAAGGAAAGCCAATAATTTATTTTACTTCAATAAAAGTTTTCTTCGGGTAATTTTAATTCCAAAACCTACTTTGAAAGAACGGGGTGATTAATCAAACGAAAGAAAATATCTGTGGCGCTACAAATTATGATTAGTTTTATCTTAAAGGTTGCGGTTTCTTTGCTAAATAAATTTATCATAAATTAGGTAAAACGAATATGTATGGTGAAGGCTTATTTTACTATAAAGGATTTTCTATTAAAACTAAATCACTTGAAGGGATCGTGTTTGCCTCTGTGCTGAGATAAAATTTAGAAAACTGTTTTCCAGTCTCACATTACCAAATATTTCTTAACTTCAGTAATAACTTATTCACAAGAACACCTGTGTTTATTCAATTTGCTTAAACTTTCTCGGAAAGTTTGTCGGCTAACTGAGTAATGTCTGCGGAGTTTTGCCTAAATGAGGAAATATTATAATTCTGTTGTGATGCGAGTAATGTAGCTACTTACTTAATATTTATTAATAGGTTAGTTTTACCGTAACAATACCATATTCAGTGTAAAGCGGTCTTTTGTGGTTAAAGAGAATTAGTCCTTTCTAGGTTAGACATACGGCAAATATGTGCCGTATATGCCGTATGTCTAACCAGAATTACGGCATAAATATAATATACTATAATATATATGCAGTAATTCCGTGTGGCGCTGAATTAAGAATAGCGTCACTCAATTTGCTTCCGTGGATGTCGTAGAGGGCGACTATGGAAATCAATTACCAGGAGACGGGCAGCAGCGTCTTCCTGCGATTCCAACCGCACGCTGCGATCGCCAACCCGCCTGCCAAGCGTGGCGATTATGGCAAAACCCCTCATGGTTATGAAAACCACGAAGGAGGCCTATGTCCTGCAGTGGGCGTCAAATCGCTGATGATGATGCCGTAATATATACACGGTACACATACTATGTGGCGATGCTTAAACGTAATTATAATTCTCTTCACCTAGCATAATAGATTAGACCCATTAAATGTATAATTAGATAGTCAGACTGACGTCGTAGGCATATTTATAGGGGAGGCACAATTCAGATGCGGAACCCAAAAAATGGTGTGACCGCTGACGTTATTATGAATTAAATATCTCTATGAATGAAAGACCAATTCACAATGCGCACAGCGTCCGACGGGCCCGGGAGACACTTTCACCTTCAGAGGCAATGGTGTAATATAACCGTGAGTGGAATAGCTAAACATCTATTTTGCTAGTACAGTCGACCTTTACACGCATGCGCTCCACTCAGTCACATCACGGGTGACTTAGCAACAAAAATTTCACAAGATTGCTCTCGACTGTACTGCCGTTCAAGAGGTCGGTGGTTCAAACCCTGGGGTGTCCGCACGTACCATGACTTTGGTTCCTGAGTTACGTACATTTGTGAATTTTTAGTAGCTCATCACAGGCCTTTGCGTCCGATATGGACGATTTAAGCAGTGCCTAAGAGTTTGATACTTTTTCGAATGTCTAAAAAGTTCGATTCGAGAGCGGCAAGCCCGACTGCATGTAGGGCATATGAAAGAAAAGTCCGGAGTCGGGTCGGTACGAATATGGTGAAGGAAAACATCGTGAGGAGGTGTTCACACACATTAACGCTTGAAATCGCCAATCCGTGGTGGGCGCGCGTGGTGATTAAGCCCATACTCTCTCTCTCTCTCTGAGAGAAGGCCTATGCTCCACATGCATCTACATAGGCTGCACTATCACAATGACAGATTCACGATCGAGTCACGCGACATGTTTCTGAAGTGAAAGCTTCCTTTGCGTGCTTAATTTTTTTTGTCTAAATAGCCTTTTTTCTGGTCTCTGTTCGTAATATTTTGGTTTTGAAAAAGAGGGAAAAATTTAAAATATGTTATTACTATAACAAAACTCCACTGCCATGTTACCCCGGATGCTATAATCCCAGACAGATAACTTGAAAAAAAAATCTGCGCAGTCGGGATGAGTTTGCCAGGGACACGAAAGACGGTTTTTAGTGTTCCGTATCCAAAGGGTAAGGGACCCTATTACTAAGACTGCTATGCATCCGTCTATCCTCCGTCCGTCAGTCACAAGGCTGTATCTCATGAACCGAGATAGTAAGACAGTTGAAATATTCAGAGATTATAGCTATAACGTGCTAACGAGCTATAACTTCATTTCCTTCCGTGGATATCGTAGAAGGCGACTAAGGAAATAAATTACCAGGAAACGGACAGCAGCGTCTTCCTGTGATTCCAACCGCATACTGCGATCGCCAACCCGCCTGCCAAGCGTGGCAATTATGGGAAAACCATTCATGGTTAGAAAACCATGAGGGTAGCCTGTGTCCTGCAGTGGGCGTTGGGTGGCTGATGAAGATAGCTATAACAGCAAATACTAAAAACAGAATAAAATTAATATCGAAAGGGGGCTCCCATACAACAAACGTGATTTTTTTGGCGTTTTTTGCTCGATAATAATAACGGCAACAGGTAGACGCTTGAAATATTCTTATGTTGTATATCGTAATTGGTACGGAACCCTTCGTGCGCGAGTCCTACTTGCACTTGGCCGATTTTCTAAAAAAATTACTGGCACTACCCTGTCCTCTATCCACATCGTCCATGATGAGCCGAAAGAAAATAATTTTTAGTATTAAGCTCGCTTTCGTGCAGATTGATTTATTGTGCAATAAGGAATTTTCAAATCAAATCAATTTTGAAGTTATCGTTTTATAATCAAACGGACAAACTTACATACCTACATGAAATAAGTTTATTCCACCGCAACGAAATGAAATGCAACACAAATTAACTGTACATGCATTTGCAGGTTCATCAATATTTAAGCTTCACATAAACCGTTGGCTGTGACTACTATTGAAGCTTTATGGGGATCTACGGGTGATGTGATGTTCGTATTATCCCTAGCCAGGGGCCACACAGAAGAGACGTGGGGTGGGGGTGGGGTGGGGGTGCGGAAAAGTCGCGACGCGTTGTATAGAAAGCGCGCCCTCGCCCCGTCTCCTCTGTGTTGGCTTCTATTAAATTAGGTATTAAAGTTTCTCAATTACAAACTAGGTACAAGGTTAAAAATATGTCTCCAATATTCCTCATTTTATTATTTATCGAATCCCCGGAGCACATTTATCAAAAGTATACAAATTTTATTACAATCATAAAAAATGTTACAATGTGCGAGCGAGACAACACGTCAGGTGTAACAGCAACCTTCATTACCTTCATTATCTTCATTATCTAAATTTTAGAACAAATTGTGCAGGAAGACGCTGGATGCAAGCCGCTTCCAACCGATCTTTTTAGAAATCTATCGAGGAGACCTATGTCCAGCAGTGGACTTCTTGTAGCTGAATGATGATGATGCGCTCTGAACCAACGTCATCGTTTGAGGAGTTATTCTGGTTTTGCCTATGTTTATCTGACTTGCTATTAATTATAAACGATCTGTTTGTGAATATTTTTTTACCTAAGATTATTTATGATTGCTTCCTGAAGATAAGGGTTACAGAACTTCCTTGGAACTTGATATCCATACAAATCTCTTTTTTACCAGCGAAACCGACAATCTTGCATACGTAATCTTTTTCTTTGTATCCTTCTTGGTCCCTTTTTCACAATTCTATTTTGATGGGTTTATGTTTTTTATTCTATTCATATTAATTACCGTCCCGCCTGTCCATCCACCAACTTTATACAGCTGCAACTAGATAAATTTTCCCCCAGTAGCGCTTACAGCGCTTAGCATAAGAGTCATCGGCGCAAAAGCTCTTCATGTGCCTTGACTGTATTCGCATGTAGGGTTATCAGATCGCAGGAATTTGTTGAACATGTCCATT
Source organism: Yponomeuta evonymella (assembly GCA_963969515.1). NCBI lineage: Eukaryota > Metazoa > Arthropoda > Insecta > Lepidoptera > Yponomeutidae > Yponomeuta > Yponomeuta evonymella. Next base: position 16,605,083 of record OZ018351.1, read on the forward strand.
GGTGCCCCTCTGTTAGAAATTAAGAATTAAATATATTTGTGCCGAATATTTGAAATAAATAGATTATATTAATATCATAATCCTATTTTGTCCCGGATAGGCATTAATGCGATCAACTATTTCTTTGAGGAGATCGTGTAAAAAATATTGGCATTTCCATACCCCACCTACGAACTTCATCAACATAGCCCACAATCGTATTTCTCTTCTTCGGGTACGTATGTGTGTCTGTTCAATGTAGAGCGGTGGTAGCCTATGTTCAATGTAGATGGTAGAACATTGGACTCGGAAGCGAGAGACCCAGATTCGATTCCCAGTGCGGGCATCTACCTATGATTTTGTTTTCTAAGTTATGTACATTTGTGAAGTTGTAGTAGCGATACCACTCGCTAACTGTGAAGGAAAACATCGCGAGGAAACCTGAGTGTCTGAGCTATTCACATACCTCAGCGCTTGAAATCGCCAATCCGTGGTGGGCACGCGTGGTGATTAAGCCCATACTCTCTCCCTGAGAGAAGGCCTGTGCCTTACAGTGGGACGTAGGTATACAGGCTGCTATAATAATGTATGTTCAACATGGAGAATCTACAGGGCGACTTTGAATTAGTTCAACGTATTGTAATGGAACATTCTAACCATGATTTAGAAATATATGGTTCTAGTTTTGAAAGGTTGAATAGTAAAAATAATAAAAAATAAAAACTATGTTCGATAATAATAAAAAATAAAAACTATGTTTATGGTCGGCGCCGGCCAACTTAATTGTTTTTTTAATTGTTTATACATATCGGACTTCAGACTCTTAAGCACTGTGCAAACACATTGGGGGCAGAGAAAACATAAAAAATATGCGGTCAATAAATTTTACTAATACAGTGTGTAACCGAAACTTACTTACTTCATCTTCATCGGCATAAATAATTTTCAATGTGGGATAACTTAAATTAGGAAAAAAACTATTACAGGGTGACTTTGAATTCGTTCACCGTACTTTGAGGGTATGTTCTTTTCATTGTTATTATTAATGATTTATAAGTAATGGTAATACATATTGGTGAATATTCGTCACCTTTGGCTCCAAACTGTGAATTCATGTTTGAAGCGGTAGGAAGTACCGTAAAGTTGAAAAATGTTTTCTAATATGTTGAATGATTAAAACATTATCACAAAACGTCCGAAAACGTACTGAATAATCGGAAATTTTGTCCAGAAACCTAATTTTTAGAGCTGGTAGCCCTATTTGCATATCACTCTATCACACGGTGCTAAATATTCATCCGAGGTCGCCGCGCGTCCTCGGGCGAATTAGCTAAAGCCTTCAACGGACATTTGCCGGCTTAAATATTCTCGCGGCAAACGTCCACATGGACAGATACAGGGCTTAAAAGTTACATAGCTTTTCGTACTTCTTCAATTGTTTGTAACCCTTTGGCTTTTCGTACTTCTTCAATTGTTTGTAACCTATGGAAGAGCGGAGTGTCCTAACACAGGCATATTTTTGCTTAAATGGAAGCTCCACATACTGTTAAGACAAATGCACCTTAAGTTGATGAAATAATTTATTTTATTTTATTTATATTTATTTATTGTTTTGACAAGAAGGGGCAAGATAAACATAAACATAAACATTTACATACAGGCACATACATTGCTTCTGGCCTCACACTACTATACCCTGTGTCGTGGGAATCAGAAACAACGACATCACAAACATGTAAACATCCAAGAACTGGGGTTTTTTTTTGTCCCCAGCCGGGATTCGAGCTCGGGACCTGCGCTACAGAGGTTGTCATGCTGGGACACTTGCTAGGTCATGATAATTTTATAAAGAATAGTCTATTATGACAATTTGATATAGGACGTGGGCCACATAGAAAGGAGGTGGGACGAGGGTGCGTTGTATAGAGTCACAGACGACAGAGCGCCGTCGCCCCGTCTCTTCTGTGTGGGCTTCATCCCTTCAGTAAATTTTGTATGAAAGTGAATTGGATGGACGACGAGTTTTTTGCGCGCGCACGCCCTTTCTATGTGTCTCACGGTGTTTTTTACTGTTTCTCAGCCATGTTTGATGGCAATCCACTAAGCCGTTTATGGACATGGTCAACTGCCTGAAAAAACGGTAATTTTTTTAGTTGTTTATTATAAGTTTACTAAGCAATTTCGTAGGCATGCTCTCGGTATGCCTACGAAAAGTGGAGACAGATTGAGGCTAGTATTTGCCAAGAAAATACATAAGGTCTTCTCTCTTTATTTTATGTTGGCGTAACTGTATCCAATAGGGCTAAAATAACATCACTTCACGGTGGCCTTCGTTGTCTGTCGTCGAATTAATTTTGCAACCATTTTAAGCGCGATGCAAACAAAACAATGTCGTTCTAAAGTAAAACCTTTTTAAGGCCACCGTCACGGACTGAAAATCTCAAACAAACAGCTCCAAAGTACTGGCCGAAAAATTCTTCGGTCCTGCGTAATAAAAAAAGAGAGATGGCAAAAAGACGAAAGAGTCTGCATACAGCAGAGCTTCTTTTTAAATTCGAGTGCCTGTGCGGAGACGAACAAAATCAAACCGTATTTTATAGCAGCACGTTCGATATTCAATTCAAAGGCGATCTAAGTTTTATTCAAACATTACATTACGTGTGTATGTACCAGTATGTACCGGAATTATTTGAACAGTTTTACGGAGTGTTACAGCGGTGAACAATGCTAGTTGTGTAATTGTACTGCAAACTATGGACATCATTATTATGTCGTCACTACACGCCTATGGATTTTGCAAACGGAAGTGTTCACATAACTTTATAATGTTCTCGTGTTTGAAAAATTAAGTGGCCAGTTTTTCATTCGTTCCTGGATTTTTGCAAAGAGGTTTTGAGTGTTATTTTGAAGTATTGCATTGCCATAAATAAGTAGCGTTGTAAGTAAATTTTAAACTAAGAGAAATTTCATTTAATAATGTACAGTGTACTCTGCACCAGTTTTTCTTTCTATTACGCTACTTATGTAGCAAAAAGCATAAATAAATTCTTGTGATAAGGCTTTGTAGACCTTTAATTTTCCACAAACATCGGGATATCCCTCAATTATTTCAGCTAATAAAACCTTTGACATTTTCGACCTAATCGCCTCGCTGATCTCTTTGAGGGTTCTTTTAGAATTATTTAAGCAGTCCATAGGGCCGCCTTTAATTTGACTTTCGTAATTATCATCGCTGTCTGGAACAAAACCTATTCTGGCGTAATTACTAAACCTCAGACCGGAGGCCTCTACTCTGTAACAACTTGGAGTATACCTATCTGACGAATTATGAAATAGATGACAACACTTATTAGCATATTATGACTATATAAAATGTGTTATTGAAATAACTACATCAAATTCTATGTTGATAGCGGTTGGTTTAACAGAGATCTCTAAATAAATAAATAAATACCGCACTATATTCAATAAGCATATGTTCCAAACGTTTCATTTTTCATACAATTTTAAAACTTGACGCCGTCAATTTATATGGAAAATAGAAAACCGAACTTGAAAATTTTGAACATTTGAATAAGTAATGGGGCCCATGGATGCAAATGGCGAGAGACCGCGAAAGATGGCGTCATGGGGAAAATGCAGTGGGCAGACGTGGGCTGATGATGATGATGATGAATAAGTAAATAATGGATACTGAAAAACAATTTTCAAGTTTTGCGTTACATCAGTAACACTTTGAATAATCACACCTGTGAATTTGTAAACCTATATGATGGTGGTAGGTTGACGGTTGCTTACCCGAAAGTTTAGAGACCGATGTTTGACGTTACCACATATTTATCGTCTTTTTCTGAATTTCGAATTTCATCTAGTAAACTTTACTATGATCCCGTCTTTTCAGATTTCTCAAACACAAAACGACAAGACGATAAGACAAGACGATAAGAAACGGCAACGATATCTAACGATGTTCTTACTGAAATACTTAATTTAAATAAACTATTGATTCGGATACTGGCGGTATTTACGTAATTCAAAATTATTACATAACAAAAATGTTGTAACATTTTTTTAAGTGATGTAATTTCCAGTGCTTGACCCTTCACACATTTAGAGTAGACCCCACACATATCCAGTATCCCGTTTAAGCATTAAAAGGGATGCGTCATTTCCTACCGAAGCGTAGTACAATACATTGAAGCTTTTGCACAAGTTCTGTGTTCCCAGGCCTGTTCTTAGCCTTCTTCATAAAGTGTACAATAAGAAAACTCTAAGGGATATGAGCTATTGATTGAGGATGTGTTTTCATTGCTCTCTAAGCTACAATAATGAGAAATATGGTGTTTACAGTAACTTAGATAAGTGTTTTGTTACCAGTTCACAGATTTTGTTTTTATTAACGGATAATAATAATAATAATGAGTTAGGTGGAAGAGAATACTTATAAGTATTATGCTCGTTTTTTATTGTGCAATAAAGGATTTTCAATCAATATTAACTTCGATACAATACAATAATTTGCCTTGGTCCTAAACTAGGAATATTGTACTGTGGTAACCAGGCGGGGACATGACAAACATGGATAATTATCCATGGATATACCCAGAGTAAGACTATTTGTACAATAAAATGGAGCTCGAGCGAACCCACGAGTTCTGGCTTAGTATTCCTGTTACCGCTTGTGGGTTACCTTCGTGATGTAATGTAGACAATGTCAATCACGTCGCAAGACGCGACTTGACATCGACTCGATACTTGACACCTCATTTGTAAAAATTGGTCCAGCCATTTGGCGTGGTCATAAAGAAACATCATACATACCTCTACATACATACGTGCGAAAAATATAACCCTTCTGTGTTTGCGCAGTCGGGTGGAAAGGGGCACCTCATTATGTAACGTCGTGATGTTATGTCACCAATGGTGCACCATAACATTTGAAACTACAAAACCAAAGACCAAACCCATTAATTGTTAATAGCTGAATTTAATTACTTACCTACAGACGGAGTTCTAATTAAGCCAGTTGTTTTAGTGCCTTCGATCGACTTTGGACAATTCAGACAAGTATTAATTGATTTCATCTGACTGAATGGGAGGTAAAATGCTGCCACGCAATGTAGAATTAAATTTAAGTCGATTACAGAGGCACACATGATAGGATTGATGGTTTTGGTTGAAGAGGTATGTAATTTAAGAATAGATTTATTGTAAAAACTGCAACGATTCCTCTTTGTAGTAGCTGGCTGGCATAGCCATATAGTCATATTTAAATATTTTGAAGGGAATCGTTACGTTTTGTTTTAGGTGTCAGTCGATCCCCAGCTAGGCTAGTCGATATACGACGAAAAGTTACAAATAAAAATTAATTAATATTTGCGAATATCTTCCTTTTATTAAAACACATGACTACAGTACAGTCGACAGCACATCAAGGTATATAGAGGCAGTACGTATTATATTAGTAAAACTCCTGAAAGAGCGATTATCATAATATTGAGGCTTTTTCGTGCAAGAACTTTTTGACAAAGTCAATTGTATGATATTTATGTGTATGGTCTGTGAACAAACCTCTTGATCATGTAACAATTTGACAGTTTTTCGAATCTGTGGCTCATCTCATGACGGATTCTTGCGCATGATTAAGAATAATTCAGCGTCGCTACCCTCCCGTTTTGGAAACGGAAACGTGTCTATTCACAGTTCTACTTCACAAAATATCAGCACCAAATCCGTAAAGATAACTTTATTTATGACGTCCACAATTTACTACCGGCCGAGTCGAAACGCTAACTGAATTTTATCAGAACTCACGGCTGAGCCGTTTATTCTAAACCCCTTAAGGCGCAGTTCTACTGCAACAAGTGCGAATGCTCGCCACTTGCTGCATCTTTACATTCTAAAAATTGTGTCGGTGACAAAACCAATTACATTTTAGTGGCCCAGAACTTGACCCCGCGCACTCCAGCGTCTGTGGCCTCCAGTAAGTCCTCTCGAGTACATGTGGACGAGCACATGGGGCACTCAGAGAGGTGCTCCATAGTCTGAGGGGAGATTCCGCAACAGCAGTGATTCCGCTCCTCACCCATGTAGCCCCACCTGCATAAGTTATTTCTACATCTGCCGACCTGAGTGCGAAGTCTGTTTACTGACTTCCAAGTCGCCTATGGTAAATCGTGTCCCGGTGGCAGCGCCTCTTTGGCCTCTACGAAATCGGAAGCAGGAGCCGAGTCACGCCACAACTCGACTCTTTTGGCCGTTTGCTGTGGCTGTTGCAGTGACCAAAAAGGTTTTTTGGCCTTTTTAGTCGGGTTCCTAGGTTCTGTCTCCTCTTTGTACTTCTCAAGGGAGCCACCCACCTCTCTTCGGACCGATGCCTGCCAGTGGGAAAAGCAGCTGTACCGGGGTCGGTTTGAGGCAACCAGTGATGATCCGGCACGTTTCATTGAGTGCTACGTCCACTGATTTGGAATGGGCTGAACGGTGCCAGACTGGGCAAGCATATTCACTTAACTTTACATTGGTCTAACATGACATTACAAACTATACACAGGTAGGCGGTATAGTTATGGTATACAGGTAGGCGGTATAGTTGGTAAGTTCATTATTTAGTTATTAAATCTGTAAAATCCTGACTGTAACGATGTAAGATTAATCTAATATAGAAAAACCTCGTGTAACAGTATTTGTTATCGAATCCCTTCGAAACTGCTTCACCGAATTATATGAAATTTTTTTGTATATTGGGTAGGTCTAAGAATAGGTCGTAGGCTAATTAATATGGCAAAACAACGTTTGCCGAGTCAGCTAGTTAATTTAAATAATTGTTGTGATTACATATAAGTAGTGTAAATACGCGTATTTATATACAGTAGCGACTGTACTGTTTTGTATGCTAGGTATACTATTGGCGTGCCTCATAAAATAAATAAATTACTGAAATCTACGGTAACTGGTGTTGGCCAGGTTCGATTCCCAGAGCGGGCATATACCTATGACTTTGTTTATTTTCAAAGTTACGTACATCTGCGAATTTGTGGTAGCAATAAAACATGCTAACCGTGAAGGAAAACATCGTGAGGACACCTGCGTCTTGGTTGGCTATATCACTATAAATACGTTGGGTTGTGGAAGGAGCAATAAACATTATTTGTATTGTGTTTTCAAAATAAAAACATTAATTTGTTGCATAGTAGAATCTTCGGGAGAAAAACGCAACGCAAATATGTTGCAGCTAAGCCGGACCTTCAATTGGAAAATCTGTACGCCTTTTATGCGCATTACGGTACCGAGATGTATCGGGAGTTTGCGCCTTTGGCAATGACTGAATCTTGCCTCCGCGCAGAATTTATTGAGCGTTTATACCTTGTAATTTATGGACGGCACGAGGTAGGGAAATTCAGAAGGCTGCGCTTGAGTTTCATTACCGAAGGAGGTGCTTACAAATCTCTCAGATTAGAGCCAACTTCCACTGAATGCGCGTAATTAAGTAAATGTACAAACCTCATGTAAATTTAAAGAAATCAGAAATCAATGATTTATTTCAACGTAAAGAATTATGTTTGCTGAATGTCAATGTTACTATGTTAGCCGCTGCCTTCGGGTCGTATTAGCAGCAGAGAAAAAGGTAGCGGGAAAAAAACTCCTCTGACCATCCCTTCTCGAATCATCTTAAACTTAATACATCAAAGCCTATACAGATACAGATACAGATAAAGATACAGATACAGATACAGATACAGATACAGATACAGATACAGATACAGATACAGATACAGATACAGATACAGATACAGATACAGATACAGATACAGATACAGATACAGATACAGATACAGATACAGATACAGATACAGATACAGATACAGATACAGATACAGATACAGATACAGATACAGATACATACAGATACATATACAGATACAGATACAGATACAGATACAGATACAGATACAGATACAGATACAGATACAGATACAGATACAGATACAGATACAGATACAGATACTTTATTTGTCAAACATAGGTATACAATACATGCATGGTCTTATAAATCAAATGTGCCAATAAGGCGTACAAATAATATGACATGATTCCGTGATTGCCATCTTTAAAAGCTTAGATTAGTGACAAACCAAAGTACGCGTAAGTTTGAGTAGAACTGAGTCTTATCGAAATATATTGCCAGGAGACGGTGTGACGGACCAAGCTCCGTACAAGTGCTCACGATCGTTAATATCATGTTGAATTGTGTTCTGCACGAGAAGATTAAGGATAGAAGCTAAAAGAAACCGAGCAATGATAATCGTATTCTTATATAGGGATTATAAAACATTTAAAGAGCGTATTATAGAATCGGATAAAGCGCTAAAACGTATTTGGTTCCCCAACATAAAATAAAGCTAGTTATATTTTGTTTGTATCATTTGTAAACATTTAGGCAGTTCTTGTGAAATATTGCGTTGTCTTTTCTAGATTAAATTTTTACGATAATTGAGATTAATTACAACGGCATCTATTTTGCGAGATGGCACAACTAATAAATTATGGATTGAAGAAAGTTTTCACCTAAAACCTGTTACAATACATGACAGTTCATCGCTTTGTTCAGAGGTGACGCTACCGGTCTAAACGCGTGGGTCTGAACTGAATTCATTCTCTAAAACAAAAACAAAAAGAAAAGTGCATCCGAAAAGCTTTTGTTTTGTAGCATTTGTAAACATTTAAACAGTTCTTGTGAAATATTGCGTTGTCTTTTGTAGATTAAATTATGCAACTTGTTTTAGGGATGGTTTATGATAATTGAGATTAATTACAGTGACATCTCTCTTGCGAAATAGCACAACTAATAAATTTCGGATTGAAGAAAACTGTTACTAAACCTATTACAATACATGGCAGTTCACCACTTTGTTCATAGATGACACTTTCTTAATTCATTCTCTAAAACAAAACAAAAAAAATTGCATCCGAAAAGCTCGGTCATCCAAGTACTAAATAAATAGGGAACTTAAATCATATAAAACTTTAACAAAACAACATAGACTCACGCCTGTGTCCCGGAGGGGTGGACGGAGATCGGGGACTGCCACTTGTTGCGATCTTGACGGATCACTGTCGTTTCCTCAAAATTCACTCGCGTGTGTGGGCCGTGTCGGCTTCCTTTGTTTCTTTTGTAATAAGCCGCGGCGTGTTAAGGTAGTAAATTTAAAGGGATATTATGACAAAGAACGTAATTTATGAGTTAGGCAAATAAAAATAAATTACTTATGTTAAAGTCCTTAAACTAATAGCAATAAGGAGTAGAATTCTTCAGATGGCGGTATTTCGTTATTGATTTAGCGAGAATGCAAATTTCTTTTGAAAAAAGCCGCGGCATGCTAAGGCGGTGATATCAAAGAAACACTAGGACAAAGAACGTAATTTATGAGTTGACGAACAAAAATAAATTACTTATGTAAAAATCCTTAAACTAATAGCAATAAGGAATAAAATTCTTCATTTGGCGGTGTTTCGTTATTGATTTAGCGGGAGGGCAAATTTCTTTTGAAAAAAGCCGCGGCATGCTAAGGCGGTGAATATCAAAGAAACACTATGACAAAGAACGTAATTTATGAGTTAGGCAAATAAAAATAAATTACTTATGTTGAAGTCCTTAAACTAATAGCAATAAGGAACAAAATTCTTCAGATGGCGGTATTTTGTTATTGGTTTAGCGAGAGGGTGAAGTGGCACCATATTAGAAGGGGGCCGCGAGGGTATAAAAGCGGGGTTCGGGAACTATTCGAGGCTTGTTTGGAACAGAAAATTGAGAAGTAAATACGTCTGTTGCGCTCGTAGGCAAATTCGATATTTTGCGAATTTATTACTATTAGGGAGTTTCGTTTGCATTTAAATTCGAAAGTAGGAGAGTGGATTCGGATTTGTAACCTAACATCACCTGTGGGCACTGCGTCCCAGACTATCAGATCTGGTGTGAAGTTTCAGGTTCTGAATTACTTTCTTAGCTAGGGAATGAGATTTGAAAGTGAAAGTGTAATGTTAGAAACGATCTTCGATTCCTAAACAGTTAGTTTACTTAGCTAGAAGTTTTCCGCGTAAAATAGGGTTTTCAGCCTTAGTAATTAGGGTAGCTTTCGCGAAATAAAAGTTCACTAATCCTTTGCCTCCACAGTACTACGTTTATGCGGAAATAAATTTGTGCAAAGGTAAACTCACGGCGGCAAAGGTAAGTTCTAGATAATCAGTGTTTCTAGCCCTTGTGAAATAACCAAGGCTCGACGGGGGCGCTAATGTAAACCTGCAAAACTCTGTTTGACTAAAAGATTGTGTTCGTTATTTAATTGTGCGAGTCTTGAATTAGTAGCTGCTAAGCTTACTGCTTATCTATGTCTCTGGTCCTTACCTTAAAACTAGGCGTAAATGTTGGTGCGCTTCATTCACACGGTGATCATTTCAAACTAAGGAATAGGTAAAGCTTAACGAAAGTATTAGCTTCATAGGTACCTTTCTTTTGATCTTCGGACGGGACATTCCACTATTGCAAAGAGGTAGGGACAATTTATGTAGGTGCGTATATACTTTTTCTGCCGACCGCAGTTTCTTTAGTATTATTGCATTTTAGACGCAATATAGGGTGAATAATATATAGGGTGGCCAAAACACGAATTATTGTTAGGAATTGAAAGACGTTATGGGACGTTAGGGAGTAGTTAAGAGCCACTATAGGCTTTGTAGTAGTATACTCATTTCAAGTATATTGGCTTAATACTCTGCTTAATCTCATGGTTGCGTAAGCGCGGCTGGATTGTTTCAGTGTTGGTAAGCTTTCGATGAAGTCTTATTCCAACGTACCTAGTGCATTTGCTTATTACCTCTCACACACTCTCGTCAGCCAATGCATTGTACTGCTGAACATCCCTTTGCCGTTTCTTGCGTTAATTATGTGAAGCGTCTTGAGTCGTAAGATCTTTATACCTGCTTAAAGCTTTTATTATGCTTGACTTGTCCTTGAGTGGCGTCTCATAGTTGCGTGAGCGCGGCTGGATTGTTTCAGTGTTGGTAAGCTTCGATGAAGTCTTATTCCAACGTACTTTGTGCATTTGGTTATTACCTCTCTCACACTCGTCTGCCAATGCATTGTACTGCTGAACATCCCTTTGCCGTTTCTTGCGTTAATTGTGTGAAGTGACTTGAGTCTTAATATATCTATGCCTACTCAAAGCTTTTATTGCTTCTATTATATTTATTTGTATGACTTATGTCTTTGGGTGACATTTCATGGTGGCGTGGGTTTGGCCGGACTGTTTCAGTGTTGGCAAGCTTCGATGAAGTCTTATTCCAACGTACTTTGTGCATTTGGTTATTACCTCTCTCACACTCTCGTCTGCCAATGCATTGTACTGCTGAACGTCTCTTTGCCAATTCTTGCGTTAGTCATGTATGTTTTCTTAAGGCATAGACTTGGAATAATGAATCATTGTATTCTTATTTCTAGTCAGTCATAGTTTTATTATTTATAAGTATATATTAACGGTATAACGTAGTGGCGGCCAATCCCCATCCACGGTAGATATAATTAGCACTATCGGCTAGTAGATAATTGAGTATTGCACTCTCTTCTTCTTATCCAATATTATCTACTTAGCTGGCTAATAATGTCTGCCTTAACCGGCCTTTGGTAGGGGACGTTATACTAAAACACTCACATGTGTAGTAGTATGACAAGTAGTTATTTATTTCAAATATTTTGCTACTATAATCTTATCTTATTTAGATGGAATTTGTTTTATTCAACCTTTAATTTATTGTCTCCTAAACTTAACTTCTTTATTTAAATTTTCCTCTTTTATCCCAATCTTGTCTCGCTTCTGCTAATTTAATGTTGCTTTATTGCTATTTTAGTTTCTTCGAATCTCCCCAAAATTTACCTTTTCTAGTAAACATTTGGTTCGAACTGAATGTTCTTAGTTCCACTTTTATTATTTTAACGGATCTCTTACATGCACTCATTACTCAATCTCATATCCTAAAAGTTCTTGGGTTATTAATACGTTCACAATGAAGGGTCCTCACTAGACTAGACGATCACAGTTGGCCATTAGAGTGTTTTGCATCATAGTACCTTTTCTCTTTGCTATCGGGGGTTCATACCTTTTAATATCCAGGGGTGGGAGTCACAATATGGTGTGCCGTGACCATGATATTTTAATACGAGTTTGAGTAGGTTGTTTGTATGTTTTATGATGCAGAATATTCTTATTTTTAATTATTATCGTTGGCTTTATGCCACAATTTGATGTTCGTGAAATGGAAGGATTTGAGATTGACGATGAGGGTGTGAATGAGATCCGTTAATTTTGCTTTTGCATAGATTTATGGATGTATGCACGGGTAAAAATAAATATTGAATTCGTGTATGGATCTATTTATCTAATTGTTTACGTGTAATCACGTTATTTTACTAACGTTCCATAACTTCTTGGTAAATTCTATTCAAATTTCGTTACTTTACAATAAATATTTAGTTGATTCAATGCTTTCGTATCGGATTTTAATAATAGTCTGTAGAGGTTATACTTTTCGATCGTTTTTAAGTAGGTACGTTTAACAGTTTTTTATTCAGGGGGTTGTATCAAATTATATTTTACGTCAGAAGTTGCCTTCGTAGGTAAGCTAAGGCCAATAATAATTCCAGTATAGTTAATTAAGAAGATAATTAGGGAATTAAAAAAAAAAAAAATCGAATGTCATCAGGTTACATTAATTAGTCAAAGGTCTGCTTTGTGGGGGGTTGTCAAAATATGAAATTTCTTACGCGATTTTAAATTCTTAAATACTTTAATACTTGTTTTGCTTATTAATTAATAGTTATTATTGTGAAAGATCTTTCTTATTTTAATTTATTGATTTAGGTATTTCATTTTAAATATTTTCATGCTGGGGGTTGATATCTTTACATTCGGTTTAGCATTCCATTACGCGGAAACTTGTCTTTTATTTGGGGGGTTGTGGGGTTGTAAAAGAAAAAAAAACCGGCCAAGTGCGAGTCAGACTCGCGCACCGAGGGTTCCGTACAAACCTGCAAGGTTTACAAAGTTCGTTCATTTGAATTTCAATTTAATACCTCTACGCGTTTATGAGGAAATGGGTAGTAAGTTTAAAATTATTAAAAAAAAAATATATTATGTGATGTAACTAAAAATTTATGGTTTTCGTAATTTTTACTTTATCTATGCTATAAGACGTTGCTTCGTACCAAATTTCAAGATTCTGAGTTCACGGGAAGCACCCTGTAGGTTTTGATTCCCTTGCAAGTGTCGAAAATTTGCGGCATAAACGGCTGTATCTTTTGATTGCGTTGGCTTAGAAGTTTGATTTTTTCACAGCTTCAAGGGACAGTAGACCTGAGTAATTGATATAAATTTCAGCTTCATACCTCCGCGCGTTCCTGAGAGAGAGGGTCTTGACAGACGGACGGACGGACGGACAGACGGACAACAAAGTGATCCTATAAGGGTTCCGTTTTTTCCTTTTGAGGTACGGAACCCTAAAAAGAGCAACATAATTAACAAAAGTTTTCTCGACGGGGGGTTGCTATTATTATAGTATTGCTAGGAATTTAGTATTGCGTAATTCGGTAGTTTCGTATAGTGGTGGCGCAAATAAATTCATGTATTATAATTATTCCATTAGACTCGAGATTAAATTTTAATTTGCTAAATTATCGATATGTCAAATAAATTTAGTGTAATTTTATTCACATCGATTCGTAAATTTCTTGAGAAACAAAAAAAAAAAAAACTAATTTAAAAAAAAAAAAAAAAAAAAAAAAAGGAAAATTTTTATTTTATTTTAGTAATCCGCGTAACTATAATAAACTATAAATAATAGAGAAAAAAAAAAAACAACACATTTTGTTTTATTTTAACAATCCGCGTACAGTAAACGATAAAAGTTGATAATCGAATATTCTTAAACCAAACTTTGAATTTAAATGTACCTTACCATAAATTACGTCTTACCCAAATACTATTTTTAATAAAATACGGACGCGAGTTAATCTAATCGGGATTTACACTTGATTATTTAATTTTCGTCGTTGACTGTACTTCTTAAACCAGGTAATTGAAACGGTTTTGAAAGGTAATCTGGTAATTGAAATTGAGGTATTGTGTACGGTAATCAAGGTAATTCGTGTGGTACTGTGTAAGGTAAAGCAAATTTAATTTTAAAATTTTTACTTGCGTCTCATAACGTCTATCACTAGGTTATATTTGCGATCGCGGGCTCTGGTTAAAATTATTTTATTCCTCATATTGGATGGGGTTGTCAAATTTATAATAAAATTAGTAGTTATTTTATATCGCGGTAATCAAAATCATATCTGCGAAGAGTTCATTCGCCAAATTCTCAGGCTTCATATATCAGTTTGTAAGCAAGTAAGAGTAAGCTTGGAAATGATTCAATGAATGGAGAAGGAATTAGTTGAAGTATTTAGAAGGAGAATGAAAAGGGGCTTGAATGGAAGTTCTAGAGTTCGGTGAATCGGTTTTACGCAGATAACTTGTTTTATTTAGTTTCCGAATACAGCACACACCTCAAGCGGATACAAATACTTCCTTTGATTTTCATTTTAAATTAATTTAAACTGTATTTGTATCCCGGACTCCACAAGAAGCTAAGAACTAGTTTCGGCAACTGAGCAGGCTCCAGAAACGAAGATGTTGTCGATTGGGGATTTTCATTGATTAATATCGTTTGTTTGATAGCTTCCGTAGTGATTTCGCAGCTGATTGTTATTTGAGGCTATTGTAAGGGTCGGTTCTACTACCGGTGCACGTTTGCTCTTGGGGAGGCCTCCCCTTTGGAGTTTAAGCGAGTGTATCTGGTACTTAGCAGTCGGTGCCTTCGGGCTGTCCTGCCTCACAACCAGGATCCCTTTATCAAGGTCTTCAATGATAGGCTGTGTTAAAAGCTGCTAAGCGATCCGAATAAAACGGTGTCGATTGAAATTTCACATAGACAATTATCCGAAGAGTCTGGTTGAAAAACACAACTCACTCATTTCGTCATTTCTGGAAAATAGTGAAACAAGTAATTAATAACTTATGTAGCAAGACCACTCTCGTGATCACATGTTTTATTGAAAATTTGATAACGACAGGTCTTATCCAAATTTTGGGGGTTGATTGTGACGGACCAAGCTCCGTACAAGTGCTCACGATCGTTAATATCATGTTGAATTGTGTTCTGCACGAGAAGATTAAGGATAGAAGCTAAAAGAAACCGAGCAATGATAATCGTATTCTTATATAGGGATTATAAAACATTTAAAGAGCGTATTATAGAATCGGATAAAGCGCTAAAACGTATTTGGTTCCCCAACATAAAATAAAGCTAGTTATATTTTGTTTGTATCATTTGTAAACATTTAGGCAGTTCTTGTGAAATATTGCGTTGTCTTTTCTAGATTAAATTTTTACGATAATTGAGATTAATTACAACGGCATCTATTTTGCGAGATGGCACAACTAATAAATTATGGATTGAAGAAAGTTTTCACCTAAAACCTGTTACAATACATGACAGTTCATCGCTTTGTTCAGAGGTGACGCTACCGGTCTAAACGCGTGGGTCTGAACTGAATTCATTCTCTAAAACAAAAACAAAAAGAAAAGTGCATCCGAAAAGCTTTTGTTTTGTAGCATTTGTAAACATTTAAACAGTTCTTGTGAAATATTGCGTTGTCTTTTGTAGATTAAATTATGCAACTTGTTTTAGGGATGGTTTATGATAATTGAGATTAATTACAGTGACATCTCTCTTGCGAAATAGCACAACTAATAAATTTCGGATTGAAGAAAACTGTTACTAAACCTATTACAATACATGGCAGTTCACCACTTTGTTCATAGATGACACTTTCTTAATTCATTCTCTAAAACAAAACAAAAAAAATTGCATCCGAAAAGCTCGGTCATCCAAGTACTAAATAAATAGGGAACTTAAATCATATAAAACTTTAACAAAACAACATAGACTCACGCCTGTGTCCCGGAGGGGTGGACGGAGATCGGGGACTGCCACTTGTTGCGATCTTGACGGATCACTGTCGTTTCCTCAAAATTCACTCGCGTGTGTGGGCCGTGTCGGCTTCCTTTGTTTCTTTTGTAATAAGCCGCGGCGTGTTAAGGTAGTAAATTTAAAGGGATATTATGACAAAGAACGTAATTTATGAGTTAGGCAAATAAAAATAAATTACTTATGTTAAAGTCCTTAAACTAATAGCAATAAGGAGTAGAATTCTTCAGATGGCGGTATTTCGTTATTGATTTAGCGAGAATGCAAATTTCTTTTGAAAAAAGCCGCGGCATGCTAAGGCGGTGATATCAAAGAAACACTAGGACAAAGAACGTAATTTATGAGTTGACGAACAAAAATAAATTACTTATGTAAAAATCCTTAAACTAATAGCAATAAGGAATAAAATTCTTCATTTGGCGGTGTTTCGTTATTGATTTAGCGGGAGGGCAAATTTCTTTTGAAAAAAGCCGCGGCATGCTAAGGCGGTGAATATCAAAGAAACACTATGACAAAGAACGTAATTTATGAGTTAGGCAAATAAAAATAAATTACTTATGTTGAAGTCCTTAAACTAATAGCAATAAGGAACAAAATTCTTCAGATGGCGGTATTTTGTTATTGGTTTAGCGAGAGGGTGAAGTGGCACCATATTAGAAGGGGGCCGCGAGGGTATAAAAGCGGGGTTCGGGAACTATTCGAGGCTTGTTTGGAACAGAAAATTGAGAAGTAAATACGTCTGTTGCGCTCGTAGGCAAATTCGATATTTTGCGAATTTATTACTATTAGGGAGTTTCGTTTGCATTTAAATTCGAAAGTAGGAGAGTGGATTCGGATTTGTAACCTAACATCACCTGTGGGCACTGCGTCCCAGACTATCAGATCTGGTGTGAAGTTTCAGGTTCTGAATTACTTTCTTAGCTAGGGAATGAGATTTGAAAGTGAAAGTGTAATGTTAGAAACGATCTTCGATTCCTAAACAGTTAGTTTACTTAGCTAGAAGTTTTCCGCGTAAAATAGGGTTTTCAGCCTTAGTAATTAGGGTAGCTTTCGCGAAATAAAAGTTCACTAATCCTTTGCCTCCACAGTATACTACGTTTATGCGGAAATAAATTTGTGCAAAGGTAAACTCACGGCGGCAAAGGTAAGTTCTAGATAATCAGTGTTTCTAGCCCTTGTGAAATAACCAAGGCTCGACGGGGGCGCTAATGTAAACCTGCAAAACTCTGTTTGACTAAAAGATTGTGTTCGTTATTTAATTGTGCGAGTCTTGAATTAGTAGCTGCTAAGCTTACTGCTTATCTATGTCTCTGGTCCTTACCTTAAAACTAGGCGTAAATGTTGGTGCGCTTCATTCACACGGTGATCATTTCAAACTAAGGAATAGGTAAAGCTTAACGAAAGTATTAGCTTCATAGGTACCTTTCTTTTGATCTTCGGACGGGACATTCCACTATTGCAAAGAGGTAGGGACAATTTATGTAGGTGCGTATATACTTTTTCTGCCGACCGCAGTTTCTTTAGTATTATTGCATTTTAGACGCAATATAGGGTGAATAATATATAGGGTGGCCAAAACACGAATTATTGTTAGGAATTGAAAGACGTTATGGGACGTTAGGGAGTAGTTAAGAGCCACTATAGGCTTTGTAGTAGTATACTCATTTCAAGTATATTGGCTTAATACTCTGCTTAATCTCATGGTTGCGTAAGCGCGGCTGGATTGTTTCAGTGTTGGTAAGCTTTCGATGAAGTCTTATTCCAACGTACCTAGTGCATTTGCTTATTACCTCTCACACACTCTCGTCAGCCAATGCATTGTACTGCTGAACATCCCTTTGCCGTTTCTTGCGTTAATTATGTGAAGCGTCTTGAGTCGTAAGATCTTTATACCTGCTTAAAGCTTTTATTATGCTTGACTTGTCCTTGAGTGGCGTCTCATAGTTGCGTGAGCGCGGCTGGATTGTTTCAGTGTTGGTAAGCTTCGATGAAGTCTTATTCCAACGTACTTTGTGCATTTGGTTATTACCTCTCTCACACTCGTCTGCCAATGCATTGTACTGCTGAACATCCCTTTGCCGTTTCTTGCGTTAATTGTGTGAAGTGACTTGAGTCTTAATATATCTATGCCTACTCAAAGCTTTTATTGCTTCTATTATATTTATTTGTATGACTTATGTCTTTGGGTGACATTTCATGGTGGCGTGGGTTTGGCCGGACTGTTTCAGTGTTGGCAAGCTTCGATGAAGTCTTATTCCAACGTACTTTGTGCATTTGGTTATTACCTCTCTCACACTCTCGTCTGCCAATGCATTGTACTGCTGAACGTCTCTTTGCCAATTCTTGCGTTAGTCATGTATGTTTTCTTAAGGCATAGACTTGGAATAATGAATCATTGTATTCTTATTTCTAGTCAGTCATAGTTTTATTATTTATAAGTATATATTAACGGTATAACGTAGTGGCGGCCAATCCCCATCCACGGTAGATATAATTAGCACTATCGGCTAGTAGATAATTGAGTATTGCACTCTCTTCTTCTTATCCAATATTATCTACTTAGCTGGCTAATAATGTCTGCCTTAACCGGCCTTTGGTAGGGGACGTTATACTAAAACACTCACATGTGTAGTAGTATGACAAGTAGTTATTTATTTCAAATATTTTGCTACTATAATCTTATCTTATTTAGATGGAATTTGTTTTATTCAACCTTTAATTTATTGTCTCCTAAACTTAACTTCTTTATTTAAATTTTCCTCTTTTATCCCAATCTTGTCTCGCTTCTGCTAATTTAATGTTGCTTTATTGCTATTTTAGTTTCTTCGAATCTCCCCAAAATTTACCTTTTCTAGTAAACATTTGGTTCGAACTGAATGTTCTTAGTTCCACTTTTATTATTTTAACGGATCTCTTACATGCACTCATTACTCAATCTCATATCCTAAAAGTTCTTGGGTTATTAATACGTTCACAATGAAGGGTCCTCACTAGACTAGACGATCACAGTTGGCCATTAGAGTGTTTTGCATCATAGTACCTTTTCTCTTTGCTATCGGGGGTTCATACCTTTTAATATCCAGGGGTGGGAGTCACAACGGGCAGCAGCGTCTTTCAGAGATTCCAACCGCATGCTGCGATCGCCAACCCGCCTGCCAAGCGTGGCGATTATGGCAAAACCCTTCATGGTTAGGAAAACTATGAGGGAGGCCTATGTCTTGCAGTGGCCGTCAAATGGCTGATGATGATGATGATGATGATGATGATGAGTCTTATCCACGGGAAACACATGGTCTATGCTAACGGCCGATCAATCCACGTCCCATCTAGGTCCAGGCACTGAGTTTAGGTTTGGATTCAAATATTCTGAAAGGTCATGGGAAAGATAGGACAAGAATAATCTTTACTCTACACCACTGTACACGAATCAAAATATGTGCATATACCGGGTACAATTGGTGGCCTTATTGCTAATAGCAATTTCTTCGTGACAACCTGTGGGAGCTTCTTCAGTATCACACTCTGTTTTAGAATAGAGTTAAATATTAAAACTGAGAATCATATCGTTTATGAAGAATCCCGTCCATACCCAGTTCAGATTCTACGGTGAAATTCAAGCTGAATTATTGGCCTAGTCCACTGGAAACTCTTCGCTGCTATAGAAAATCCAAACAAAAATACCAGCCAGCCGTTTCTCTCACATAGGTCTTGGCCGGGCTAAACCCTATTGTAACTGCCAAACCACGCCTTCCGGTTCTGAAATCACAAAAATGTTCTATAATATACTTACCTGAGAATATTCTTTATTGTATACCATAATATATGACGTAAATATTTATATAGATTCTGAGCACAACAATAATAATAATGCTTCGTTAATTTAAAGCATATCTGAACCAAAAAGCTAGTAGTAAGTGGATGAATTTCTTTTAACAATTTATTATTATTTCCTTGGTAAGGGCAATTTCTTGCAGACGGTTGTCTGCAATGGATTTGGATTTGCAATGAATGAACGAGTGTACGAGTCACGCGTTTTGTGGCGATAAAATGACAGAATTGGTCAAGTAATGTGCTGGAAAGTCGTGACTTTTAACATTTCACGTCGTCGTACCCATGCTGGAATTTATTTCGGATACCTTAGTAGGTCTACTGTTACGAAAATTGTATTGTCCCTCTGTCTCTTCATAAGTCGTTGCCCATGTGACTTGTAGATTAGATCGTTAGAGTGGAGTTAATCGGATGGGTTGCTTCGTTGTAGCGTAGCCCTTTTGTTGTCGGCATCGGAATAGATTAATTATCGTATTGTTGTAGTTTGCGAAGACTTCATTTGGGATCCTTGCTGCTTATATGTGCGAGGTATCTGTTTGTGAAGTTTTACACGTATTTTCTGCTCGTAAATCCGTGTGGCGCCGGATTAAGAATAGCGTTAGGTACTCCATTTCCTTCCGTGGATGTCGAAGAAGGCAACTAAGGAAATCAATTACCAGGAGACGGGCAGCAGCGTCTTCCTGAGATTGCAACCGCATACTGTGATCGCCAACCCGCCTGCCAAGCGTGGCGATTATGGCAAAACCGGTCATGGTTAGGAAAACCGTGCGGGAGGCCTATGTCCAGCAGTGGGCGTCAAATGGCTGATGATGATGATGATGATGAAGGTACATAGGATGCGGTAGTAGCCCAACGGTAGAACTCTGGATCAAATTCGGGAGATCAACGCGAATCCCGGCGCATACACCATTGACTTTATTTTCTAAATTACGTACATTCGTCAATTTTTAGTAGCTATATTAATCTCTAACCGTGAAGGAAAACATCGTGAGAAAACTGGAGTTCCTGAGGTACTTCATACTCTACAAGAGCAAAGTTGTTTAAATTTGGTACCATCTTCTCCTCTTCTCCAGGCTACCAGATGTCGCGCAAGTCGTGCACGGCGGGCGGTGCGCGCGGTGCCTGCATGTGGGTGCAGGAGTGCAACCGAGCGGGGGGCGTCCACACAGGCGTCTGCGTCGACGGATTCATGTTCGGGAGCTGCTGCCGGCTGCCCCCTGTCACAGGTCCGTTGGATTTTGTCATTTTGCACAGCACAATCAATTAAACAATCAGCCAACTTAGGCTGAAGGTACGCCACTTCTTTCTGTCCTTGACTATCTCGTCCAGCTGCCAGAAATCTGCCTCAGATCGTTGGTCCAGCGTGCTGGTGGGCGTCCAACGCTGCGTTTGACTATTCATGGTCTCCCCTCGAGAAACTTGGACCTGTTCAATGTTTCGTGTGCAATAAAGTAGATATATTATTAATATAACCTTAGCACCCCATCGACCATCGGTTCTTCGGCGTATCTAATATAACCTAATCTTTATAATGTGACCGAGTGTAAATACTGGGTCAATGTCTCTTGCGTGCACGGGAACTGGAAAGAGGGCGCAGGAGTGCTACCGGGCAAGGGGCATTCACACTTCATGTTTCATGGTTTTGGGGCAGCTGCCGGCGGCCTCCTGTTAGATTTTGTAATCATACCTAAGCCTACTTAATCTTACTGCAAAGTAGATAAGGACTGTAAAACTATGGCTCACACAAGCGTCAACGTCATGTCTTCATCTTTGAAAGTTACTGTCAGCTGGATCTTTTCAATCTAACTAACCTAACCCAACCTAACCACACTTTCCTTTTTCAGCTCATGAATTTTCGTTAGATCAGAGTTTACTAATTCGAGCAACAGTTGTTACAATAGGATAAGAATATTCTACAATATACACCAGAAAAGGGAATAGAAAAAACTAGAGTAAACAGGCCAACTACCTAGTTTTGAGAACTCCTTAGTTTAATGGATTCTGTACTATTCAGAATAATCGGCACAAGATGTATATGATTTTTCTCTGAGTTTAGAACAATTTCTGACATTTTCTCACGTTTTCCTTCATCTCCTTCCAGAAACCCCGAGCCCAGTCACAGTCACGGAAAAGCCGTATTCAGAGCCATCTAGCGCCCCAAGCACAACCGTCTTCGTCCCAGAGGTCTCTACACAAACAATTTCGAGGCCGGGCTTCGCAACACAGAGGCCGTCATTCATGACAAAGCCAATAGATGGCGCTCCGTCCTACAGCTATAGACCACCAGAGCTAAACCTTCCTTCGCTAGGAAATGAACAAAACAGTGATATAGTTAATAAAATAATGCATAACAGTGTAAATAAGTACCAAAGTAATGTAAATAGCGCCCAGGATGCTAGTCCACACAACAAGATTTCTTCTAGTCCGAACGTAGGTGGGGCGCGGCCGAACGCGGTGCCTGAGCAGCATGCGGATAATAGCATACCGTCAGGTGAGTTGGTTCCTAATATTTGGTATAGATGGCGCTATTTTTTAAACGAAGCGTTTTAATTCCTGTCTGGGATTCAAGCTACCTGAGTAGGAGTACCTATTATACGAGGCAGTACGAGGATAGTTTGCTTCCTTCTCATTGCCCTTTCTTTATTATTAGCCCATATTCGCTATTTTTTATCGCAATGTTGTGCAAGGTGACTTTATTCTGTTGAAACATGTCTTGCGCCCAAAAGTGGCACAAAAGCCGTCCTATATATCCATATATCTAGCCCATAAGTGATCTATTTGTCTATCTCTACAATGCGCGTATAGAGTCAGTATTGCAAGGCTTAGGTGTCTTCCCTTTCACGGCCATAAATGCCCACTTAGGGCTTAGAAAAATATTTCCCTTTACAGCAAACTTTGATCTTACTAATCTTATTTATTATTTCCACGTGAATTACTCTAATAATTCAGCACAGCTTTTTAATCCTAAACTTTACCATTTCCAGCCCAATGGATGTCTCGCCCGAGCAATATGAACACTCTACACTGGCAGGCGACGACGGAACCTTCCTTCATCACCAAGCCCCGGCCTTCAGGCTGGGAGAAGCCAGCCAGCAAGCCCAAGCCCACAAAGAAGTTCACAACGACTACCAGCAAGCCGCATAAAAACTACTTGAAGCCGAAGGATCCGGCGTACAATATGATAAATAAAACGGAGGAGGTGACGACGGCGGCACCGATGCAAACGACGTCGGCCACAAACAGTGTTGGTGAGTGTATCTTTGCCTAGGGCTAGTAGATTTCCCATTTAGGGGTATAATTATGGCACCAGAAACCGGCGTGCGTGCAGCGACTTACCAATGATTAATGAAACGGAAGAGATTTGTCAGGATCATGGCTAGTGTCAGAACCTAGTGTCTGCCTAGTCCTCCGGGACACAGGCGTGAGTTTATGTATTTACTTTTGTTTGTCAATATGGTAATCTCTTTGTCTTGTAGTACTGGTACAGACCGAGGTGAACAAACGAACGTATCCAACCAAACGGTTCAGTGTACCAATCAGGATTATTTATTGACATTGTTCAGTGTGCTCTGATTGGCTGGTTATCGTATTACCTTTAGCATATTGATGGCAAACGATAGAGACTTCACTTAATGATTTTGACCGAAAATTTTGCAGCGCTGTGACTGCAGTCATAAACTTCTCCGAGTCAAGGTGTTAGGACACGATGAAAGGTGGATTGTTGTTAAAGGGGTTTTTGCGATATAAACCTAGGCTTTTGACCTTAAATAACAATAATAAAAACATTTATTTCGGATAACACAGAGATCCATAGTGTTTTTAGTAACCCTAAAAACTAAAACTAAACTAGAACAAAAACTATTCGAGCAGGCTTAAAAAATACTTAATTAAAAAACTGGTATTTGGTATTACTTATTTTTAAGACGTATAAGATATCCAGAAGGGACAGTCCGGCCTGTCCGCCCATACCTGTAGGAGGCCATGGGCACTGCCACGGACGCGGCCTAGCAGGGTCGCCGCGCGCTTGCGCATTATGGCATGAAAGCCGTTCGTGTGGGCCTCCACGGACATGCTGAGCCACTGCAGTACCGAGGCAGCCCCAACAGCATCCTAAAGATATTGTTTTAATGTAAGCAAAGAGCGCTGAGCGCCCTCTGAGTACAGCCGGCTCACAGGCTGCACATGTGAAAAGATTGACAGTAGAGCGTTATCTTTTCTTTTCTAGTACCTACCATTTGCGAACCTAGTACAACGTGCGTAAATAGGCAATCAGTTGCAATGTCTCTAAATTGCGAACGTAAGCACAAAATTGTGTCGTATTACAACAAACATCTTCACGTTGCCGCAATTACAGGGAGATTCCTTTTAATCGTAAGCAGACGTGATACCGCTAGACCAACGAGGCTGTCTTATGCTTGTAAACAAGTTTTTAATCACTTATTTAGGCGTCAATGTAGACTAGAAAATTAATTCCATATAGCTCACTGAACTCACTGATATTTAATTTGACTTATTGAACTCAGTGATTTGTGAAAAGGGCTTAGTGAGCTAAATGAAACGAATGTGGTCTTTGCCCTTCAGTGGAACTGCCTCGTTTGTCTTGAGGTTCACACTCTTAACTACCAAAACAGAGGTCGAGGGTTCGATTCCTACTGGAGGCCACCGTAGTTGATTTGTAGAAATTTCCTCAGTCTGGATGTATTCCCGTGTTTGTGATGGCCTTGCCTGGTTTGGGACCAGGGCAAGTGATTATTGTAAGTTTATTTTATTTTACGTATGCACGCTGGAATCTGTGTTAAGTAATTAAAAAACCGACCAAGTGCGAATCGGACTCGCGCAAGAAGGGTTCCGTACTATTATCGATACAACATTAGACACAAATATCGAGAAAAACGGCAAAAAATCACGTTTGTTGTATGGGAGCCCCCTTAAATATTTATTTTATTTTAATTTAATTATTTATTTTTGAGCGAATATGGAATTAAATATTCTGTGAATATTTCGAGCGTCTATCTGTTGCCGTTATTAATATCGAGCAAAAAACAGCAAAAAATTACGTTCCTTGTATGGGTGCCCCTCTTCAATATTTATTTTATTCTGTTTTTAGTATTTGTTATACCGGAAACAGAAATACATTATTTGTCAAAATTTCAACTGCCTAGGCAGTTCACGGTTCATGAGATACAGCCTGGTGACAGACAGACATACGGACAGTGAAGTCTTAGTAAGGGTCCGGTTTGGCACCCTTCGAGTACGGAACCCTAAAAAAATAATAAAAAAATTTAAAGCCGCGTTTATGTAATTTGTAACTAAAAATTCAATTTATTTAGTCTATTGCTTTGAGGTAAAGACGTAAATAAAATCGTGTTTCGTAAAATCTGCGAAAAATGTGTACCTACCCTCTTCGTCTATCAGGAAATGACCCGCAGACCCGCGGCGGGCACGCACTGCTCTGTGTGGCAACTAATTGCTCTAAAAGATTCGAGGCTCTGTCAAGAAATTTCTAGCAAATGCCTTTTTTTTAAACAAACTAGCTTATTGTTATATCTATTAATTGTGAAACTAACAGTTTTGACGTTCATTAAGTAAACATTTTGTTTTTATAGTGAATAAAAATTTTTGACTTTGACTTTGACTATCCAAGAGCTTGTTTATAGGCACGTTTAATTTGCTATGGCTTTCAAACCACTCAAAATTCGAGGTGTATAGGCTGCATTGTAATACAGAGTCGTCGGTTACGATACTCACAGTTCTCCCACCAATTCCAGAGTGTGGAGTGACCTCCATGTGGCCCAGGCCGGAAACGCGCATCATGGGCGGGAAGGACTCCAGCTTCGGCCGATGGCCGTGGCAGGTCTCCGTCCGGCGCAACTCGTTCTTCGGCTTCTCGTCCACCCATAGGTGTGGCGGCGCCATCGTCAACGAGGGCTGGATCGCCACCGCGGGCCACTGCGTAGACGAGTGAGTCTCCTCATTTGCCTGACTACGGTGGGGCCTAAACGAAGGGTTATGGTTTTACCAGTCTATGTATGCATTTATACAGGCTGTACGTTCATTTGTGAAGTTGTACCAATGCCACTCGCTAACCGTGAAAGAAAACATCCTGAGGAAACCTGAGCAGCATTTAAAGTTGCCAATCCGTGGTGGGCACGCGTGGTAATTAAGCCCAGTCTCTCTCTCTCTCTCTCTCTCTCTCTTAGAGAAGGAAATGCCCTGCAGTGGGACGTATATAGGCTACATAAGAAAATACAGGCTGCAGTTTTGGTAAATCCAAGCTAAATGTATTTTGTAAATTTAAGAGCCTGTTTAATTACTAAACAAACAAAATAAAGTAATAATAAAATGATGGACGAGTCAGGGAAGACAGTTGAAGTGATGCTTGTAAGGATAATTTAGCAAAAGGGCATTGAAGTACGGGGGTACTAAGTAAATTACGTGCTTAAAACAATTTTTGATGCATCAAAAATCCTTTACAAGCTTACAGCTATACTTGTAGAATGCTATAAAATAAGTATCTACCTTTCCCTGAAACAATGACAAAATTTTATTATTATTACAATCGTAAAACTAAAGCTGGTCTGGTCGATTTTTTCCGACAAGCATGTAACTAAAGTCGAGTAATTGAATCCGGAATTAAGATAATAATAATTATTATTATTCTTTATTTATTTGAATTTGTATGGTATGGTACAATAACTTGCGACATTCTCGGTAAAACTGTAGCGCCGGGCACGGCTGAAAAAGATTTTAATTTCCTTTCTGTGTTTGGTTGGCTATCAAAAGACAAAATAAAACGCTTTAGTCGATTTAGGACAACATAAACACTTAAACGATGTTAAATAAGTACCAAAAGACAAGCTCGGAATCTTGAAATTTAATTGAGTTAGTTTGAAATGGTTTCAAAGCAACATTTAAAACACTACCCCGGTTGTGCTCAGAATAAAACTAACAAGTAAGTTCCTGGGAAATGTAAAGACTTTAACAATGTCGCTAGGAAGCCAGGTAGGTTTAGTTAGCGAGTTTAAAGCAAACTTTTACAGCGTACTCTGGCCAAAGTTGCCGCAGATTTATGTTGATGGAGTAAAACGATATATTTTCATCCATACCTGTGATCCATATATATTAAAAATATCCTTCGAGATTTTTTTCTCTGTGTGTATTTTTGGATAAGAGACATTAAAAAATTTAAAAATCTTTTCGACAGGTCGTGGTTTCAAATTGTGGCATATACCAATGACTTTGCTGTCTATGTTAATCGCATTTGTAAATATATAAAAAATCGATAACAGTCGCTAACTGTCAAGTAAAATATTATGAGGAAACTTGAGTGGCTGAGATGTTCACATACTATCATGTGGGTGGGCGTGCATGGTGGGTGATTAAGCCCATAAAATCACTCTCTGGAAGAAAGTTTCAGTATAAGCCCTGCCTTAGAACATTGTTTGTGCAGTAGTGGGATGTATAGTCCGCACAAATCTTTTTGGCGGTAATGTGAACATAGCCACAGATCGTTTGCACATCGCTTACTGTCTGTGTGAGTAATTGACTACTTTAGTAATTGACTAATAGTAATTTACTACGCATCATACTACGTCAATTACTCACAGATATACGGTAAAGACAACAAGACAGCGATGTGCAAACGATCTATGACTATGTTCACGTAACCGCCAAAAAGATTTGTGCGAACTATACATCCCACTACTGCACAAACAATTTTTTAAGGCAGACCATAAACTTTCTTCCAGAGAGAGATTTTATGGGCTTAATGACCCACCATGCATGCCCACCCACATGATAGTATGTAAACATCTCAGCCACTCAAGTTCCCTCATAATGTTTTACTTCACAGTTAGCGACGGTTATCGATTTTTTATATTCACAAATGCACTTAACATAGACAGCAATGTCACTGGTACATGTCACGATTTGAACCCACGACCTGTGCGGACTATGGTACAGGTCTTTCTCCCAAAATGCCATCTGTCGCTCGACTCAAGGATATTGTCCTAATAAGAGTAATAAATGAAATCCACTTAGCACAATCACTGTGTACGTGGAAGCATCATAACTGTCAAAGTTACCACTTGTAACTGTTTAACATCTAGTATAAATGTAAAGGTTTTATCTCTTACAAAAATGAAACAGGCCGAGTGCTAGTCGGACTCGCGCACGAAGGATTCCGTACCATTATCTATACGTTTGAATATTTCAAGCGTCTACCTGTTGCCGTTATTAATATCGAGCAAAAAACGGCAAAAAATCACGTTTGTTGTATGGGAACCTCCCTTAAATATTTATTTTATTATGTCTTTAATATAACTATGTTTTATAGCGGCATTAGAAATACATCTAATACATCTGTGAAATTTAAACTGTCTAACTATCACGGTTCATGAGATACAGCCTAGTGACAGACGGACAGCGGAGTCTTAGTAATAGGGTACCCTTACCCTTTGGACACGGAACCCTAAAAACAAATCTTTTTTCACGAAATTTTACCACGAAGAACATTCGTTCTGAAAGAATTTTTCTCTGCAGAAGCATTAAAACAAGCAAGTAAAAGTTGATAGCAAAGAAAAATACGATGTATTTTCTTGTTGAACTCTATTACTTAACAGAAATATTAAGGTACCCTCAGGGCATGTCCACAGACCCACGTTTGAGTAGGGACAACCCCTTACTTTGATAGACGTAGAAATGTTTCGATGTTTTTTTTCCGTCTCGAGTCATCGAGTATGAAATTCTTATTCAAGTAAGTAGATTTGCGGAGGAAGAAATTGTTTCTCGAAAATCTTGGTGGAATATTCTTTCGTATAATATATCGCTTTCAAGGGATATTATGTTTACGTTTTGTACTTTGTGAAGCTGAAAGGTTATTCTTTTCTTTTTATGGTACTGCTTTAGCATAACAGTTTATGCATAATTTACCTAGATTCTGCGTTAAAAAAGCTCATGCGATGAGGTTTTCCCATCTTACATTTATTTAATTGGCACTTGTCCTTGTCTACAATTATGCCTAGCAACAAAGTATGTTATTTAAGTAAGATTACTAATTATAGGGAAGTAATTGCTTATCAATGTAAAATTTACAGCATACCAAAACTTAACACGTGTAACGTAACTCACGATCCGCCGACAAAACGGTTTATGGGTTGATCAATTTGGAATTTTCTGCTGATCAAATTTGGAATTTTCTGCTGATTAATTTAGAATTTCTGCTGCTCAGTTCGATTATTCTGCTGCTCAATTTAGTAATTTGTGAAAAAAAATTACTGTTAACCAAAATCGTGTATTTTTAACAGACTTCTTCAATAAGAGGAGGAGGTTCACCATTTTGATTTAACTGATTCAATCAGCAGTCCAATTTAACGCCTAGGAAGTTTATTAGGCGGCGGCATTAAATTACATTGCTGGCAATTGTAATAAAGCACAATCTAAAGTACGTTTGACTACTTGCCTGATCGAAAACCAACCTTTTTATTAAAGGCTACATAAAGAGCCGCCATCTAGTTTGAATTGTTATTTTTCAAAATGGCTTCGTCGCAACAGCTGCACCTATTCAAATGTTTCAAATTTTTTAAAAAAAGAACATCATAGAAACCATTTGAAAAAAAGTTTCATTCGAAAACCTCAAACCATGAAGATTCTATGTCAATTCAAAGAACCTATTGCAATAAAACGGCAATTTCATACTTTAACCCCTAATACTAAATACTTAGTACTTTATTCTAGCCAACCAAACAATAATAGATAACTATACTAATTGAAGAGTTGAATGATTTCCTCATGCATCCCGTCAACGGATCTTAATCAAATGTATATGAGACCACCTCTGAAATACCCGCTTACTAGCAAAAAAATCTTAGACTATTTTATTTTAAGTATAGACCCAAAATAAATATGAGTTGAGAAATTGTTTCGAGTTGAGAAATCTTGTTTCGAAAAATTCACAAACAATTAGTACAGCCTCTCCGTCTACTGAGAACAATGACCCGCGAACCCGCGGCACGCACGCACCGCTCTGGCTGGCTACTAATGGTTCTCACAGATGGTTCTCACAGATTCGAGTTGGTGTCAAGATATTTTTGTAAAGTGCCTTTTTGAAAAAAACAATCTAGCTTGTTCGATATCTATTGTTTAGGCCCGTTCAATATGCTATGGCTTTCAAACCACCCAAAATTCATGGTACACCATGGTACAACGCGCGTTTCAGATGCACTTTACCCACATGCTATAAAAGAGAAGAAGAGAGGGGTAAACAGTAATTCCGTGCATTAACAATTACGACGGCTAGTATAAACAAGTTCAAGTTCGTATAACATGAATTATTATCGGTTTGGTTACCATATTGGAACCAACGCCTCTGTTAGGTTCTCCAAATTCTTAGAGGTTATCAATTGTAAAGGCCTTTGGACACGACGATTTTTAAATGAGCTGACGATGTACGTTGATCACAATTACGTCGCTCAGCAAACGCAATGCCGCCGGCACGTTGTAGCCTTTGCACATGATCCTTGCGTTTCTGATAGTGGTGTGCAAAGGCCCGTTTCCAAAGTAATAAAATGTACGACATCCCAGCGGAGACCTACATAATACAGGCGCTTGTCTGTAACCGATTGGTGCACCCAGAATATCTATCCTAACCAGCATATTCTCCCAATTCCAGCCTCCTGACCTCACAAATCCGGATACGCGTCGGCGAATACGACTTCTCCTCCGTCTCCGAACAGTACCCTTACGTGGAGCGTGGCGTCGCCAGAAAGGCCGTCCATCCGAAGTACAACTTCTTCACCTACGAGTATGATCTGGCACTAGTGAAGCTAGAGGCACCTGTGCAGTTTGCCCCGCACATAGCGCCGATATGCTTGCCGGCGTCTGACGATCTGCTGGTAGGCGAGAATGCCACAGTGACTGGGTGGGGGCGGCTTTCTGAGGGCGGTGTGCTGCCATCTGTGCTGCAAGAGGTAAGAAACGTTGGACACTTTTGTGTTTTGGAACTTTAAGTGGAGCTGCATGACGATAACGTCAAGCTTTTTAAATTGAGCGAAGTAACGCGATGCTCTCTAACGCTCGCATCAGGTCTGAGTTTGCACTTGACTTCAATGACCTGATTAGCGGTTAGCTAAGGATTATTTAGAATTTAATTAAGCTTTTTTTTCAAGAAAGCATTAATCTGTACTCTTCACAATAATCTACTTCTAATTGATTGTGTTCTATTTTGAAATTAAACTGTAAATCCGTTTCAAATCATGATATAAATTGGATAAGTTGGTAAGGTAGAGGAAGAATCTTTATTTGAGCAAATGCTGAGCCAGCAACAGTAAAACAAAAAATCTGATTTATCTAGCTTTGAGCCAATGCTGAAGGCGTTCTTATCAGTGGAGCTGTTATAAAAGATTTTTTATTTATATATAAATTAATCTACGTGTTTCTTCACTACAAACAAAAAAAAGTAATTTCACTTATGAAAAAGCTGGCATTTGACTTTGACCTCCGAAATTTCAGGTACAAGTGCCAATAGTGTCGAACGAGCGCTGTAAGTCGATGTTCTTGAGGGCGGGACGCCACGAGTTCATCCCGGACATATTCCTGTGCGCGGGCCACGAGCGGGGTGGCCATGACTCCTGCCAGGGAGACTCCGGTGGGCCTTTGCAGGTGAGCATCTTTTCA
Organism: Yponomeuta evonymella; assembly: GCA_963969515.1. Classification (NCBI taxonomy): domain Eukaryota; kingdom Metazoa; phylum Arthropoda; class Insecta; order Lepidoptera; family Yponomeutidae; genus Yponomeuta; species Yponomeuta evonymella. The sequence goes on from OZ018351.1 coordinate 16,636,646, forward strand.
CGAACTGGAGAACTCGAAAACAGCTCTCTGGATTGATGATCTAGGGCAGTTTGCTGGTAGTGGCTAGATAAGGATGGCTGAGGAAAGAAAAGAGTGGTCTACCTGAGAGGATTCTCAGAGAGAATCATCTTCTATTATGTCTAATGGTGATGGATTTGTTTAGATCTAGCTGAGGATCTCGATCATGGTTCGCCTATTTCCACAGCGACAGGTTTCCTGTCATATAAATCACTTGCTACTGTTTTGATCAGTTCCTACGTTCGTAGTCCGTTAAGCTCGGGTACGTTTGCTTTCCACCTGGCCAATGATTGTCCAATCTCAAAACTATGCCTGGAACAGAGGCATTATGTGCCCAAATAAGCTGAAAGCTTTTTTCGACATTATTACAATACCTACATAGACGTATATAGGTATTGTAGTTCGTCTATAACTAACTTGCTGATTCTTATTACTGCCAAGGGATTAACTAGTTTATCCGATCTGATCCAGTGCGCTCAAACCTAAGCATGAACACTAATGGTAGGATCAGTCCACCGATTCAAAGTAGCTAAGCATGCTGTATGACTGGCTGTGACCGAAGTATCTTTGACGCAATTTTATGACCAAGGTTTGACCAATGACCGGAGTCGACTGTTACCGTTAAGTAGTTTCTCGAATGCCACAAGCTGAATAGGATGCCCACCCGCTTAGTGGGCGGATGATCTGAGGCAGATTGCCGCTGTCTGCTGGATGAGTATGGCTGAGAATACAAAGCTGTGGCGTACCTGGAAGGAGGCCTTTGCCTACCGGTTGACAAATATAGGCTGATGTATTGGATTGTAATGAAATATTTATCTAGGTATCAATTTCAATATTCAATTACAGTCCCGAGAACCTTCAAGTTTCACTCGCTCTCAAAAGTATTCCAATATCACGAGTTAACCGGAACGTAGGTTCATAAATACTTGCGCGCAAAACCGAGAAAGCGTTTACAGAAACACCACAACAGCGCTAAAGTCTCTCTTGACATTTCGTTGTGCATTTAAAAAGGAATTGTAGTCCCAAGCCGCAATTCTCAGTCTGAGAAGCGAAATGTGAACGCTGGAAAAACAGAGACTATTAAAATAATTGTCGTGTACGCAGTTTGAGAGTCTTTTTGGTGTTGTTACAAAAAAAAGACCCTGAAAAAAGGGTATTCTATCTTGTTTAATCCTAGCTGTATCACATTCAGTGTGAATAAAAAAGTGTGTCTTACTGTAATATAACATATGTAAATTAAAATGTATGTTGTTGCACGTAACAACAGATATATTTACTCACTTAGCACCGCACTAACAAAGCGCTCTTTTATACCTATGAGATCTGTCTCAGTAGCTCAATTTGCTGTTTGATTTGGATTTGAATAGCATCTTGAAATATGAGTACTTGACAGAGCGATCTCAGGATCCTATTTCGTAAAGCTACAATTAGTAATAAACTTACAATAATTCTATTTAAGGGAGCTATTGGGCCAATAAAAAAAATCATATCTTCTTTTACAGATCGTATTTGCAAAAAGTGTAATCTATCTGTATCTACAATCTCTCAATCATGTTAACAGTGATTTTTAGGACCCACGACAAAGAACCTGGGATCACGAACCTGGGACTAGGTAAGAAAACGGCCGTTTTTGGTGTTAATACTTTCTAGTCCTGGGTTTTTTTGCCTTAGGTTCACGGCGATATTATTGAGAGATTATGCAGACACTTTTTGCGAATTCGATCTTTAAAAAAATATATGATTTTTTCCTCGGTGGCGCGCGTGTTACTCCTGGAGTCCTATAAAGGCTTATAGCCAGCAGTGGGTATAGGGGGCTGATGATGATGATGATGAATTGTCAGTTGTTTCTTAGCCTCATGATTTATCGGTTAGGCAATTAATTCGGTTATTAATAATTAATGGAAAAACATTGTTTATTTAATAATATCACTATTTACAACTAGTTTTAATTTACAATATCACAGCCACGAGTGTTATGTCAAATATTAAAACTATTAATTACACAAAAATGAACAACTCAAAAAATCACATACACACACAATACACAGTATAAAATCAGTCAATCAAACCCCCCCGGGGTATATCCGAACCAAAGGTGCCTATAACTCTGGCAGCATTACCGTGCATCCTTTGCATAATTATAATTACTTAATTTTATTAGTAATAATAGGTTCTTGGGCTTTGGCCCTCTTGAGGTACCCGCGTTTTATGAATAGACAGTGAGCCACTCTGAAATATTTCAATATCAATCGAGTAATTACAAAAATATTTGTAACATGGGTACTTATATTCTTTTTGTTGCACTAACCCGTCCTGAGGACAATTTTAAAAACCTATTTAGAGGCTAAAAATTCTACCCATGCCGGGACTTGAACCAGCAACCTCTGGCTAACCGTGCCAGCGCTCTGTACGTGCAACTTCTCTGTACGTAATACAGAGACGCTTGTAAAGAGGCTCGAAATTTCGCCGATGCTTGCACTTGCCCATTAGCTCAGTTGGGAGAGCGCTGGCACGAATAACCAGAGGTTGCGGGTTCAAGTTCCGGCATGGGTGGAATTTTTAGCCTCTAAATAGGCTTTTGTATGGGTACTTACTAAATATTTTACTTGCCCGATTTCAAACTCATAAAAAATCTCAACACTAAGTGTTTTATTTTTTTCTATTTCAGGTGAAAGGCAAGGACTCCCGGTACTTCCTGGCAGGAATAATCAGCTGGGGCATAGGCTGCGGTGAAGCCAACTTGCCAGGCGTGTGCACGCGGATATCCAAGTTCGTGCCGTGGATACTGCAGACTGTAACTACATAAAGAGTTCGGCTGGATGACTTGCAGCTGGTTTTTAACAAGAAAGGTGAAAGAACCTTTCAGCAATGGCTGGGGCGTGGGAACCGCCGAGAAAATCGACTGTTAATGTCAAAGTGGCCTCTCAACAAATAAAAAAAGTTTTATGGACTGAAAATTGTAATTTAAGTGACGTGAAGAAGAAACGAAACAAATCGAACAATGATGAAAAAGTGACACTAATACTGTGAAACGTTCAAAAATGTTGATAAGAGTTCAACATTTTCTGAGGCGTTTTTTATTCTAAGTAATTTACTGAAACACCTACCTACATTTGGTATTCCCTATTCCAAACATAACATACGAAATGTTGGCAGTATTTGACGTTCTGTGAAATACGTTTTGTGTTTGTTAAGTTTCACGCGAGCCGTTTACTTGCTGTGTTTTCGCGGTGCGTAATTATGTAGCATGATCATGAATACGTGTTCCTTTTAATTTTTTTTGATAAAAATTCAAAGTATTATGCCAGTACCTAATGATACCGAAGGTCCAGAAACAGGTTTTTTTTGCTTATTCGGTATCCAAACTGCCAGCATTGAATCAGCAAAGAGATTAGTGATGTAGCATTTGATTCTCCGAGAAAATATTCGATTGGACTTTATAAGCGCCCCAAGGGCCTGTTATGTCAAAGGAGACTTAAGTTACAAGGACTTACTACAGTTTACGAGTAAGAAGGCTGTCCGTATTTACATTATTTTCCTCCTTGCAAAGAGCTTTTTATGTGCAAAGAAAACAAGGAAGACCATCTTGATGCGGATAGACTTACAGAGAATACATTTTGTGTAAATGCGTCTCGCACTCTTAGGTTTCGATATAAGACAAATTGTATATTTTTGCATTGTTTATGTAAGCTTTTTTGTTGTTTTGTTTTTGCAATGTGAGTTTATTATAGATAGCTTTTCGTTTTGTAAATACTCAGTAGTTTCTTGCCCTTAATTTATGCTTTTTGTAAATTTGTTACAGTATTACTTTATAAACTAATCTTTAGACGTGTTACACAAGAACGTAATTATTATTTGTAAATAGGTACGCTTTTTCTATTTTTACACTTTTGTATTCAGCATTTTAGTTATTTAGGCAAATAAGTAAAATTTGGCAAAGCTAAATAAGTAAGTAGGTAGTATTGTAAAAATTTCGCTAAGTTTATATTTTTGTCATAGTAATATTAGTTGTGAAATAATTACCAAATCACACAATTCATAAAAACTTACTAAAGTAGGTGCTTTATGAAAATTATATTTTGTTTGTTTGAATGTTATTTTATGATGACGTTGACTTCGTTTTGCACAATGATTTTTGTTAATGATTAAAATAATGAAATTATTGACTTATGTCCCAGTGTTTTATTCTCCTTTTGTTTTATTTGTTTATTTATAATTAGGAAGACTAACAGCATTATGTTTTGTTTGATCTTAAATAACCGAACAAATAATTTATACATCCATACTGGCTACATTAAATCTAAAACGCATTGTCAAACACTGCCAAAACGAAAAAATATAAATACAAACTTTTTACTGATATGATTATTTAAGCAACCAAAATAATAATAATAATAATATGGAAAAGTTCTCAAGTCTACCGTGAACCTCTCATTATCGCACGCTGTTTGTTCGGTAATCCAAATAATTGATCATAACATAGTCCGGGAAATACAAGGCACCTGTTGTATGGGAACCCTGCATTTTTGATTAACGGAAACCGCTAGTTGTTCCTTGGCGGAATGGCGGATCCTGAGCCGATTTAGACCGGGAGCCATCCGGAACCACCGTGCGAGTAGGTGGGCGGGAGGCCAATATTTTAACACGCCAATAGTTTTACTACTAATAAAGTTTAAAAGTCGCTTTTTGAAGAAGTAAAATCAAACTTACACCACCTTACACTGAACTCAAAAGACTAAGAACAAAGCTAACTAGATATCAAGCCGGCTTGAACCATTTATAGAACCTAAAACCTAGTTTACTATACACATCTATGCGATGCATGTTTTAGATAAGGTAGAATCAAACCGACACTGAATCTTTAAGACTAAAAAAAAAACTCCACACAACGACTATATAGACGTTACTGCCCATTTGTCGTAATGTTTTTGATTAAGATATATCGAAAAGACTCCCATCGGAAAACTTTTTGAGGAAAATCGTATTGAATCCAGCTTTCGATATTACTGTCCCATAACAATCTCGTTAACCGTTTCCATTTCGGTTTCTGTCCTGGTCACAGCACACAGCACAGTTACGGCACTGTTGAAGGTCACAGATGGCATACGTCTCGCCAAAGACAAAAGGCAACTCACAATGCTGACACTTCTTGACTTCAGCAGTGCCTTCAACAGTGTTGACTTCGACACCCTTTTTGCTATCCTTGATTTTCTTAACGTATCTTCTCCTGTAATAAAATGGTTCGATACCTATTTCCGGGGTCGACAGCAGTGCATACGCTCTGACAAGACTTTCTCGGATTAGTTTGACCTCACTACGGACATTTCTGGGTGCCGCGGGTCCTATTTCCTATCCCCACTCCTATTTTCTGTAGGTATTTTTTAACTCCGTCACTGAATCCCTAGACGACTTGCAGCTCTACAGGCATTTTGAAGTGGATGAGTTTGTCTCTACTGTTGATGCTTTCAATGTTGATATTGCGCGCATTCAAAACTGGGCTCAACATTTCGGACATTTAGTGAATCCGCCGATTTTACAAGTTGCTAATGAAGCAAACAGTGGTTCCTGCAGTCCTTTTTGACGGCACCCCCATTGTCTATGCGAAAAAAGCCAGGAACTTGGGAGTGCTCTTAGACAAAGTCTTTATAGATTTCCATTCGCTGCGGTGCCTTAAAAAACAGTGGTTTCTCCAAATTAAAACTAAAATTACTCTTGCCCAGTTTCTTCTTCTTCCCCTTCTCGACTACGCTGCTACTTGGATGATAATGAGGAGCTGCTAGACAAACTCGAATAACTACAGAATTTGGGTATCCGCTTCATACACGGATCACGCAAATTTGATCATGTAGCTCGTTTCTGACATGAGTTGAAATTGCTCCCAATTCTTATTTGTCTGAAGGCATACATTACTTGAGAGAAAGGTTTTAAAACTTGTAATCGGATGAAAGACCAATATAGTACATGGTACGTGTATAGTATAGTACGTGGCCAGCAAAAGGGATTGATGGACGAATTTTAAACAAGACAGATATGGATTTTGATACGACCTACCTACTTTTATTTATTTACTTTACACTTTGGGTACGGAACCTTAAAAAAAAAATCACAATTAAAAGGCACGTAATAAGAGCTACCTTGAAGTAACTGGCCACCTTTCTAACGAATTTACATTGCTGACAATATTATTTCAGAACACGAGCTGTGCGAGTAGATAGCGTTGGCACAGTTAGGTGAATAAGTTACCTACCACCAGTCTTCCTCCGGGCCTCTACTCGGGATAGTTCACTAACGATATTGTGTAACCTAGGCCACGTTTCATAAAACTACAATTCATAGTTTATTGTTTCTTCTTGCTACTTGTTAATCTATGGGTTGTTTGGCTTTGCAATATACATCAAATTATCATAGTAAACCATTAATCGTAAATAGTATGCTAATTTTGCATGACACTACATCTCATTTATGGCAAAATACCGTTACAACTTGTAAAGTTCGAGAATTCGGAGGACCACAAGAATGTGGTCAAAATTTAATTTCAAATGTGGTCAAGCAGTTCTCTGTCTTTGCGGTCATACATATAAACATACGTACGTAGGTATGTACGAATATACATTATTATACCCAAAAAAACGAAACAAAAACCTTTATTTTAGTTGGGTAAAAAGAAGATCAAAAGTAAAGCGGAGTTTTGACGTGCTGTGTTTTGTACATTCAAGTCAGGGCAGTTTTATGTTTTAAATGTAGATATTCTTCTTCAACAACTTTTCTTTCTCTTTTTTATTCAGTCAATTCTAAGTTTTAAGCATTATCAACTAAATAACGCTAGTAGCCGCTTCTGTAGCTTCATTTATGTTGGTTTCCTATCATATTGATGCTCGAGCTCTGTTTCTTTTCCCGTCTGCGCGACCAGTGCCAATGTGATAATTCTAAGCTTACTGTTTCGCGCTTGACGGTATGACTGGAGAACTTCAGTATACTTTGGGTGCAGATCGCGGCCTAGTTTTTCTAGGACAACAGACCCGTTCTGTGACGTTTGATCCATGATATTCCAAGCGTTCTCCGTCAGTAAATATTTTATTAAGTACCAATTTATCATAAGGAGAAATAGTCTTGCCTCTTCATTAATACCTACCTAAAGATTGATGGGTATTGACATAAAAATAAATTAATGTCTCATTTTACATTTGGGGGCAGGCAATGATATTTTTTTAAATATAAGTTATATTTTTTGAAATAAATAATCATTACATTTTTCATTATATTTATTGTCATGAATTTCTTCTCGTATTCCAGATTAATGGGAACTACTTAACAGGTTTTCATTGTGAGTTTTATTGTATGAAATTAGTGACATAAATAAACATATTTTTTATAAAGTTGACTTAGAATCTTAAATTTGTTACCGCTACCAAAGGCGTATTTAACATAATTTCAAATTCTCTTTTATTTTAACAGACAGACGGACGCACGGAATAGGCAACCAAATGAATACGGATATAAGGGTTTCACTCTTTCCTTTCGAGGTACGGAACTCTAATAAAACGGAAAACAGTCAACAGATTATTAACGTACACGAAATCAGGATACACTCTCAAATCTTGGAGCGGAAGGTAGGTAAGTTGCCTAATTTGATTAAACTTTTAGAGTAGGGGTCCCTGCCTAGCTTAGACCACAAATTACGGGCAGGTCATTAGGGACCTACCATTAGGTCGTTCAGAACAGATAAGAGGAATAACTGGTAGAAAATTATAGTGTTAATTTTCACCCTAGGAAGCCAATTTAAAACCAAAACTTTGCGGAAACAACTCGTTTACTTTCTAAAAAGACTACTTATTCGAAACCTTTTGTAAGGCCGACGTGCACCACTTTCTTAAATGTGGCTTAAACAGCATTTAACTAAAATTATTCATACAAAAGTCGATTTAAATGGTGACCTAAGTGACATTAATTTAAGAAGTGGTGCAAATCGGCATAAGTAAAATACATGCAATTAGATTTGAATAATGTTATATTTTAAAAACAATTTTCTCGGCTAGAACAAGCTATAAATTTATATTTAAAGTGTGTCAAACAAACATTTAAAAACATAACAAAAACTCACGCCTATATCTCGGAGGGGCAGAAACTAAGGATTTGCTCTTGCTACGATTCTGACAAACGTCTTTCGCTTTATCAACACAAACATTTATAATGTGCCGTTAAATCTAAACGTATGCCAAATCAACGCCAACTCATTCCATAGGCATTCATAACTTTCGTCAACCATTCTTGGAAATGGGTAACAGAGTAGTCACCATAATAAGTGGCGAATCCTAAATACCATGATGATATAATAGAGTCGTAATAAAACAGCAATGTTTTTCTAAACTGTTCACTACATTTGGCGAAACCTGGATGCATCGTTGTAGGCAAGTCGGTCGAGACAATCACATTGTTTTGCACATCATAGGTGGCGAAGAAATTACTGGTAGACTTTTTAGGGTGGCCCAGTTCCAAGTCTAAAAGCCACATAAAGTCCTGGCTCGACATTTTTTCCAAACATATTTCGTCTATGATTTCATTTGGGTCCATTATATTAAGTTTTCTGGGGCCGTGGAATAAATCTTCAGGCAGTTTGAAATATTCATTCAGAGCAGCTTCTAAGTGAACCTTCTTTAGTGTATCTTCTTGTTTCTTTTCTTCATTCTCCTCTGTGTTGGAATTGGTCGTGTTGTTAAGTATTTCTGTGTTCTCCAAAATTGACTTATTCAAACATTCCTCAATTTGTGTAGCGTCAATGCAAGAAACATTACCATCAGTTTCGCCTTGATTGTTGTTACAATTACCGTGCTCATGTATACACTGTTCTTTGTAGAGCCTTTGACTTTTGCATTTTCTAGTTGTGTATTGCGAGCATACGGGTCCCTGAGTGGGAACTAGGACTTGCTGCGGCGTTGGTAGAGGGTAGACTTGGGAAACAATCTCTGTTGAATCTTTAACCGGTATTCGCTGCAACGCGGTTATAATAGGCGTGCTGGCAGCGGTTGACCAGGCTTTATATTGCTCGGTAACGTCCAGAGTATTATATGGGTTGTAGTCTAGTTCGTAAGGGCTACATTGCAAGGCTTGGGAGTTGATGCTCGATGAATTTGTGGGATGAGTGTCTTCGGGATATGTTGCAGTGGTTTGAAGGACGCTCTTTCCAGATTTAATTAGTTGATAACGCCTATGTCTGCACATTAACTGGGTCGGTAAGGCAGTTATCGTCTGAGAGACAAGAGCCAATACTGATTCGTAGCAACATTGCTTGGAAGTCGTGTGCGCGCACTGAGGTTTCTTGCTTTGCGGTTTGTATTCCATTTTGGTCTTTCTGGAATGAGTTTGAAGTTTGTTTTAGAAATAGTGACGGTTTGGTGATTTGAAAATGAGCCATTGCTAGTTAGCGAAGGTATTTGAAAGTGTTGGACTTACCTAGAATGTTGTGAACCACTGCTTAAATTACTCAATCAATTATATAATCAGGAAACGACGCAATTAACGGTGTATTTACTTTGCACTATTATAATTAGCGTTGAACAGTTGAGTGGTTACGAGGAGGATTTATAAACGACAAATCAAATCGTTGTTTACGTCAACATCAAATAAGGGGTAGTAGGAAAAAACTACCTCACATCACATTAAAGATTAGACTAAGATAAGGTTATTACCGTTACGATGAAAGTCATCGATGTATGTAGATTTTTTACTCTTAGATAATATCAACTACCGTACTTTTAACAAAAAAATATTCTTTGATTAGATTCACACTGTACCTACGCCGAAACGCGCCTAGCATGCCATTTTCCATCGTCATTTTCAATCTCCTCTTTCATGTGGGTAAAAAATAAAATATTCTGACAAAACGGTTTTCACGTCAACGTAGTCGTTATCCTTATTAGATTAACCATAAGGGTCAAAATGGAAGGGATGGAAACAATCTTTATTATCTCGGATAATGCTTTCTAACACTGTCTCGTTTCCTCTCGTGTCGTTTTAGCCTTTGGTAGGTTTCTAGCGGTTACACCAACAGATGGAATCCGCAGACCGGTATGTTTTTAAGAGCTTCATAATCTTCTGAAAAGGTAGTTAGTCATTCTTCGTATCTAGGTGATATTTTAGGAGAGGTTTTTTTACTGACTTCAAAAAAGGAGGAGCTTATCAATATGTTTTTTTTGCTATGTTTTAGCATAACTCCGTGAAATCTTAAACGATTTTCACAATTCTTTTTTTTCGATATGATATAAAGTCTCATTGATCCCATTTTAATTTGGTGAAGATCTGATAAAGACTTTCGGAGATGGAGAACGGAACTCTTCAATGGACAGCAGTAAATAAGGTCTAATAGGGCCCATCCTTTATTAATAGCGTAAGAAGTCCCAAAGTAATTTGGTGATGTTCTGGTGGACTTTCGGAGATGAAAATTGATAATTTAAAATTTCACAGCAACGAATTAAATTTGAATGTATTGTTATGTTTATAAGGTAAATTATGGTTACGAGGAACTTGTTTATTTTTCAGCTGCACCCCCAAAAACAATTGAAAAAAAATGAAAATAAATAAAAACCGACATCAGAATACTACAGCAATAAAAAGTTTGAAATAATTTAAAAGAATGCTTTTAAATTAGACGTATGTATACATGTAGGTATTGTCGAGGTATAATTTGTAGTCAGTGCCCAATTTCATAACCAGGACATATATATTATGGGCACATTATACATACATACTTCTAATTTAAAGGTATTATTTTAAATGATTTCTAACTTTTTAGTGCTGTAGTGTTATGAAGTCGGTTGTTATATTTTATTTAAATTTATTTTGGTACCTCCGTTAGCATGGAAACATTTTGCTGCAGTTATGTTACACACTAACTCGCAAACCTGAGCAGTAAACAAAATATTCAAATTGAGAAGTAGATAATAAAAAATTGATCAGCAGAAAATCCCGAATGTAGAAGAGAATTATAAATTGGCTAGGGGATCCCCGCAGCTTCGCTTGCGTTTGTAATAGTACGTATGGGGAATTAATATAGCGTATGGGGAATTAATCTAGCGTATGGGGAATTAATCTAGCGTATGAGGAATTAATCTAGCGTATGAGGAATTAATCTTTGTACGTATGGGGAATTAATCTAAAGGATCAATCTAGCTAATTGTCTTCCTGGGTACTGCATACGCGCAATTATACCTGGATGTAGACGGGTTTCCTTTGATCGACACAAACGGTACCCACATAGACAAATTCCGAGGTTCATCAACAAAAATTGTAGTAGTTTATGATACTGTTGCATAATAAGGTTTCTTATAACACGAGTGTGTTTTAAAAAAACGAGCCGCAGGCGAGTTTTTTTTATAGTATCACACGAGTGTTATAAAACCAAGTTATGTACAGTGTCATACACTACATTATCTACTCTCATACTATAATACATTTTTATTCATTTTCCATTCCATGAACTCGTGGTAACATTTATTATAGTTGCTCCTAGATTTCGCCGGTAACAGGTTCATAGTAATGTTTGACGCAGCTTCCAGAATGTCTGGTGGTGTACAATTACCACTATCCTCGCTTTCAGACATGTTTTTACACAAAAACTATATTATTTTACAAACAGAACCAAACTTTGTTTAAATATGATTAAAAAGTCCATACAAGACCTGCATCGTAATAAACCTTTTTTATTTATATTTTTGGCCTATGCGAAATGTTCGTCATAATAGTTTTGTTTTCTTTGTATTATAGTATCAGAGTAGATAAATAGTTTTACAGGACTGCCCGAAAGTTTAGGTAATAAATTAAATACTAACAGTATCGTACATAAATCTGTCGAATGTAATTTGAATCGCTCTTGGCGATTTAGATCAATTCGAGAATATACCTTGACCTCAACCAAGTGGCAGGAAGGCGCTGGATGCAGGCCGCTTCCAACCGATCTTTTTGGAAATCCATAGAGGAGGCCTATGTCCAGCAGTGGACTTCTTGTGGCTGAATGATGATGATGACCCTGACCGTACTATGTACATGACCCGTACTATTATATTAGCGCAAAACAACTGCATGTTGATATACCATAAAGTAGGTACACCTTCGCGTGATCCACGTACTACCAAGACCTTCCTTCAATTTTCTTCTAACGTCCATCTTTTTAAACGACGTTCGTGTCCGGAACTGCCACTTTACTATATTGCAGTTGGAAATCACGTCGTCACTCTATTTTAACTCTAGCTAACTGAGAGTTAAGTTCGAGTATTGAGTAAAAAGGGGAGACAGTGGATGGAGTCGACTGTATCCAAGTTGTCGATGAACTGGTGATCCGTAGTTTTAAACAGTTAGTTGGGAGCGTCAGTGACTGGAAGTATTATCAACAGAGGAACTACTGTAGTGTCGAAGTTACAGAAGCATAGGATACTGGAAAACGATCATAACTTAGCATACAAACGTGATTCTTTTTAATTACCCGACTGCAGCGGAGCCCAAAAGGAGGGTAATGTGTTTAGCTCGCATGTATCTATATATGTATGTGTGTAAGTATGTCCGACGTTGGACAACAGCACTCTCGATCTGTCTGTGTTGCACTACTCACGCGCCACTCTTCCTCCGTTCTCCTCCCGATGTCGTCCGACACGGTCACGCATTTGCATCGATACAGTCGTGATGCTGTAGCGCGTTAGTAGCGCATTGGCATCGCTTCTGCAGCGCGTTGCAAATGCGACTAAAGCGCGTTTGTAGCGATGCTGTTGCGCGTTTACGAAACGTGCGACAGCATCACTACAAAAAGTCGCCGTGGGCGAGGTGCCTAAGACGGTCCAGTCCCGCAAATACCTACATTGAAATTATCTCGCGGGATTGCATTCCCTAGTCTTAAAGTATAATAAATAATTTCTAAGGTACCAAAAAGCTTAATATTTAATGTTGGTTAAATTTATAACCATGGAAACGAGGTCTACTGGTTCTTTATTACGATTGGTTTCAGAGGACTAAGTCTACCCTGCTGGATCCCGCAGATACCTGGAGCCAGCGGGACTAAGACGGCTTATTCCTGGAAATACCTGGACTGAAATTATCTTGCGGGATTGCATTCCCTAGACATGAAATACATGAAGAAAAAATCCAGAAAGGCTTAAATATAAAAAGAAAAAACCGGCCAAGTGCGAGTCGGACTCGCGAATAAACGGTTCCGTACCATTATCTATACAAAATTTGAATATTTCAAACATCTACCTGTTGCCTTTATTATTATCTAGCATAAAACGGCAAAAAATCACGTTTGTTGTATGGGAGCCCCTCGTAAATATATATTTTATTCTGTTTTTAGGGTTCCGTACCCATATATGTAACTTTCACAGCGCCGATGTCATATCGTTAAATGTCAATGTTAAACGCTTCTTGTTGGTTTCTATAGATGGCGCTGTTCTCAATGTACCTAATCTATCTTGTCTCGATATTTATCTAATCATCATCATCAACCCATTATGTCCCCACCGAGGGGCACGGGTCTCTTCCCTAAGGAAAGTACAGGCCATACTCCACCACGGGGGCCAAGTCCGGATTGGTGGAGGCTTGTAGACTAGTGGCTCGTCTACTGTCAGAAGTTGTCAAGCCGCCCTAAGGCCTCTGACTTGGCTTAACGACTGCCATCTATCGACGGCAGCCGGCACCAACAGCTTAACGTGCCTTGCGAAGCACGAAACCGCTCGGAAAAATGCCACTAGCGTTAGGCATAGACGGCGACCCATCCATGCACTGAACGCGCCCTGTGTTGCTTAACCTTCGTGATCGTTTAAGATCACTCAGGCAGCCGGGGCCACGAGCTGTTCTAATGTTTATCTAATGTTGTATAGATACTTTATACTTCTGAAATCTCTTCCAGGCAACCCTTGATGTGGTGATACGAACATTATAAACAAGGGAGGAAAGTGTGCAATAATTATTAAGTACTATATGTTAACCCAATACAATCATACATATATTGCCTATAGAATTAAAAAGTTACATAAACCTACTTATGAGATGATACGGAAACCTTTGTGCGCAAGTCCGACTCGCACTTGGCTAGTTTTTAGTATTTGTTCTTATAGCGGCAACCAGAAATACACCATCTGTGAAAATTTTAGCTATCACGGTTCGTGAGATAGAGCCTGGTGACAGACAGACAGACGGACATTGGAGTCTTAGTAATAAGGTCCCATACTCTTTGGGTACGGATCCCTAAAAATACATGTCATGAATTCCAAATCAGCCATATTCCATGTCTGGTAGGTACGGACCTTTCATCCCTCCCTTTCTTCTTGAAAGAAATACTGATATTTCCACGAGTGCAGTAACTAGAATAAAAATGGTAGCGTACAATGGACGCTCGTTAGAGCAGTTCTAGCGCTGGATGTTACGTGACAGGCAGTGTAATGTGTACAAGGAAGAGCAGGGATGCAGGACCTGGCGCCTGTTTCATAAAACTACAATTAATGGTTTACTTTGACCATTCGATGACAATTGCAAAGTCGATTAAACCACAAATTAACAGGTCACGCAATGTAAACCTATCGAATTGTCATAATAAACTATAGATTGTATTTTTATGAAAAACAGCCCTGCTGATGAGTTCATGCAAGAACTGCGGTACGAATGGAGAAGTTGCAACAAAAATGGTTGTCTCATTGGAAGGGCCATGTTAAAAAATAAACAAGCGTGCTAAAGATTTTTCTCTGCAGCTAATAACTGCAACTGTCAAATGTAATTTTCATGCGGTACAAAAAGGCTCCGGAGAATTCGGGCGTGAACTGTGACGTCACAAGTTGCGAGTGGCGCTTATTGTGTAAGAAGAACTCATCAATAGTTGAGTTATCTATCTTGTAATATAATGTTTTGTGCGTTTAAAACCTTATTAGAAAACATAAACATAACATAACATAAACTCACGCCTGTATCCCAGAGGGGTAGGCAGAGACCAGGGACAGGGAAAACGTTCATAATTCAATGGAAAAGTTATACATTTTTTATTTTATTATCGGAGTACAACGCGTCGCGTCTTTGCCCTTCCGTATGGCCAGAGCCGTAGGCCTCGTCTGTCGTCATCTAGCGAAAAGGCCTTGTGCGAGAATATAATGAAAATATAACGTATAATGAGAATATAACGGAAAAAACAACCTCTTTGTGCTTGGCGGTTTCATTTCACATCGGCTTATACACTCATAGTCTCTGCAACCTAAGCTACACGAACTACACCAATATCACGCTAAAACAATACTAAAGAGAAAACAAAGGCCTTACGCTCCGTTTGCAAAAAATGCACAGAGCTGGTTGAAAAGAAACGGGGAATAAAAACGAGACCGCGAGCATGTTAAAAACTTACTCGGGTTCCGTACACAAATATTAAAATATATATATATATTTTTTTAACATAGTATCCACCCACTAGGCACTTAACTACTCGCAAATAGCCTCATACTGTAGTATCAGGACGAGTCGAAAAAACTGTCAACAAACAGCCTGACAAACAACAAACCGCCTGCCAAGCGTGGCGATTATGGCAAAACCCCTCGTGTTTATGAAAACCACGAAGGAGGCCTATGTCCTAGAGTGAACCTAGAGAACCTCATCGCTCAAGACAGAATTATACAACCAGTATGTGTTACCAGTGATGACTTATGCCACTGAAACGTGGTCTCTCACTATGGGCCTCATAAGAAAGCTCAAGGTCATGCAACGAGGTATGGAATTTGTTGTTCGTAATTTCTTTACAAGATCGAATCAGAAATGGCAAACGTGGCAGTGGGTGGGGCACAAAGCACGCAGAACTTATGGCAAATGGAGCCAAAAAGTTCTCGAATGGAGACCACATATGGTTTAAGGGTTCCGTACCCGAAGGGTAAGGGTCCCTATTACTAAGACTCCGCTGTCCGTCCGTCTGTTACCAAGCTGTATCTCATGAACCGTGATAGTTAGACAGGCGAAAATTTCAGAGATGATGTATTTCTGTTGCGGCTATAACAACAAATACTAAAGACAGAATAAAATATCCCATGCAACAAAAGTGATTTTTTTCCATCTTTTGCTCGATATTAATAACGGCAATAGGTAGACGCTTGAAATATTCGAATGTATAGCTAATAGTACGGACCCCTTGATACGCGATTCCGACTCGCACTTAGCCAGTTTTTTTCTCTGGTGTGTACAATAAAGTGTTTATCTAATATAACATATGGCAGTGCCCGCGACTACATTTGCGTGGTGAACCGATTAATCATAGCCTATATCCACCCTAAAAGTCCATTCTAAGTACTGGTGAAAGACTTTTTGAAATCGGTTAAGTACTCCCCCTACATACAAACTTACAAACATGTTAACACTTCCTCTTTATGTTTAATGTTAGTGTAGATAAACAGTAGACGAGCCACTAGTCTACAAGCCTCCACCAATCCGGACTTGGCCCCCGTGGTGGAGTATGGCCTATACCTTCATCAGGGAAGAGACCCGTGCCCCTCGGTGGGGACATAATGGGTTGATGATGATGAGAAAAACTAAAAAAACGCTTCTGTAGTTGTGTAATAAAGTTTTACCAATGGAACCCTAAAAAAAGAACTGGTCAACATTTTAACACAATGAAATTGCAGCCACAGAACCGTATGGGCACGTTTCAGGCGTTAAATTGCCGAAACGAGCCATTAGTTTGAGCTGAAAAATTAAATGCTATAATTTCACATTTTAATTGGTCTATTTTCGGGCTCCGCTGTTTTGCCTTTTATCGCAAGCGTACTTTGTCATTATTATTGTAAATAATAATAAAATATCAAGCTACAATACTGCAACCTGTATTAAAAACCCTTTTATTCCGACCACCGCAGCCTGAGGATGCCTCGTGTTACAGGAGAAACGCGTCGCAACGCATTTTCTCACACAAGTATTGCTGTCGGTAGTGGTGTGTTTGTGTCTTGCTTCTGGTTGAAAAAGTGGGAGGGAGGGCGTTGCATTAACTAACCGCATGGTGCTTGTGAGGCGACTAAGGAAATCAACCAGGAGACGGGCAGCAGCGTCTTCCTGAGATTCCAACCGCATACTGCGATTGTCAACCCGCCAAGCGTGGCGATTATGGCAAAACCCCTCATGGTTATGAAAATCACGAAGGAGGCCTATGTCCTGCAGTGGGCGTCAAATGGCTGATGATGATGATGGTGCGTGTGGGATTTTGGCGGAATTTAGCAAAGTAATTTTCACATTTTAATGCCCTTCTATCTTTCCAAAAAGGAGGGTTCTATACTTTCTACGAGAAGGCATGTCCGTTACATCAGTGGGGCCTAAAGGCTGCATTATAATGATTTGAGGAAAGATGGTCAGAGTAGAGTTAGGTATGGTTAGGTACATATTGCAGAAATCAGAAATGTATTTCAACGTAAAGAATTTATATTCTGTTGAATGGCAATGTGGAGAGAGAATTTACAGGATCGAGAAAGAATTCACAGAATTTACAATAGTTGAATGTTAATGTGGAGAAAAGTGCAGATCAAAATAATCATATATTACTAGGTGTAGAAGTTTATTTGCACAAAATGTCCTTGTAAATAGTATGGAATCTT
Source organism: Yponomeuta evonymella (assembly GCA_963969515.1). Classification (NCBI taxonomy): domain Eukaryota; kingdom Metazoa; phylum Arthropoda; class Insecta; order Lepidoptera; family Yponomeutidae; genus Yponomeuta; species Yponomeuta evonymella. The sequence continues at coordinate 16,654,252 of OZ018351.1, forward strand.
CTCTCAACAACTTGGAAGAAAAACAGATGATTTTCGAAGCGTAGTCAGATGTTAAGCGAAACTGAATCGCAAAAATCAAACAAAACTTGTACGTCGTTTATATTCGTATAGCCATTACAGCATTTATATAAAAGAGGTCGTGGGCTCCATTCCCATTGGGGGCCGCCGTACATTTGTACACATGGCCTCAGTCTGGGTGTACTTTCGTATTTGTAACGTCCTTGCCTGGTTGCCACAGCACAGGGTATCCTAGTTTGGGACCAGGATAAGTGATTGTATTGTTTGGAAGTTATTATTATATGTTATCGACATACTCTGAAGCAAATTCGTGTCCGGGATTTAGTTTGTTCACGTTTTCAATTGTACTGGCTCTTGCTGGATCTACATTACAGCGAATTTTCCATTTGAAAAACTCAGAAGTAGAACTTGAATTATTTTAATAAATATGTATCTACCTGATGTGCCGTTACCGGGAATCTTAAATAATTTTTTTATCAACGGATTTTGTGCACATATTTATGTTTTAGAAACCTATTTAGAGGCAAAAAATTCCACCCATGCTGCGACTTGAACCCGCGACCTCTGGCTAACCGTGCCAGCGCTCTCCCAACTGAGCTAATGGGTAAGTGTAGGCATTGGCGAAATTCCAAGCTTCTTTACAAACTTCTCTGTATTACGTACCTTTTTAGCCTCTAAATAGGTTTTAAAATTGTTCTCAGCACGGGTTAGTGCAACAAAAAAAAAAATAATAATCACATATCATATAATCACACGTATCAAGATAATTTTATCCATTCGTGATGAAACCCGTGCCGCTAGGAGCCTTTCCAGCAGCACGTCAGTTATGACGACATCTGCCTACTATGATTTCAACCGGCGCTTAATTTTGATTCGAACAAAGTTTAGTGTTCAGTTTGTGACATCGGGCCTAGCTTGAGAACAGTCACTGAACCAAATCTGCGCATTGAAAAGAGAAGCTTCGTAACGTCCATGTAGCACCTAAGTGAATCCCAACTTTCAAGTTTCGAACGTTGCCTATCGTTTTACCAACTTACCAAGTTTTATCTTTATAACCCTATTCGTAGTAAGATAAAGTCAATTTTTGTTTGTAGTCTCGTATGGTTTATATTTGCATGGATTTTCGTGTTTCACGGGCCATTTATTTTAAAAATACTATGACATATTGTAGGCACAGTCGAAAACAATCTGTAGTATTATGTACATGGAGCTATGTTTTATAGTCCCAAATATGACATGTATTGCAGCGCCTGAAAAATCTTAATACTTACGTCCGACTGCAGGCATACCTTTTTCACTACTCGCTTGACTGGTGAAGTGAAATGAACATATTGATGTAATGGAACGAAACGGAAAATAATGGATGAAAGGGATGGAACGGAATGGAACGAATAGGAACGGAAGGGAAGGGAACGGCATGGAACAGAACGGAACGAAACAAAATTAAGTGAAGTGAAACATCAAATCCACTGGAATTGAAAGGGCTGCGGATAGCAGGAATATAATCGCTTAGGATTTAGTACTTGAAATTATAACGTCGTATTGAATCTACCTGACAATCAATTCCCATGTAACTAAACCCTTATTTTAAACTAGGTGTCTCGGCAAACTTCGTACCGCCACAAAAGCCGTTTATATGATTCTTGTTACCATGGCAACGCATTAAATAAATATTTTAGAGTTTGGCTTGAAAAAAGGTTACGGTAACAATAAAATATTATCCCACGGGAACGCATTACCGGGATATCAATTACGAGTATCCTTTGTCTCAATTCAGATCTTTGTCTATCTGTATGCCAAGTTTTATGAAATTCCGTTCAGCCGTTATTGCTTCATTGAGTAACAAACACCCAAACATCTTCTCAAACTTTCACATTTATAATATTAAGTAGGATAACAGTGCGGTGCGAACGCTCTGCCACGGAAGAACAAAGGATAATAATAAATTTGTTCTTGAACAACAAAGTTTATACTTCACATAATAGGCGCGTTTGTCAGAAGTATTTTTGTGTAAACATTCTCAATGAAAGTTACTGTTATTGTATGCCGCGGAGTGGTGGGGCATATCTTGTTGTTGCCCTTATTCTGTAGCCTCTGAGATAGTACTTTAGATGAAAATTTATGCACTTTATTCAATCACGGTACACAAAATAAGAACATTCAGAAAAAGCTTTTTCATAAACAGAAGAACGAAAAACTTACAAAAAACTATTTTTCTTAAACATGCGCGAAAATATTGTCATTACTTTTGAATAAAGAATACGCGTAGTATCATATTTACGTAGACTGAAAAACCAAAATCACTTCCCGGCGCGTTCTTTGAATTTGAAACGAAGAGCGCGCCGGCAATGTTGTATGAAACGGTGTGCTGTTTGAATTTAGAACTCTTTCATCTATCGTACACATTGCGTTCTCGTGGCTGTCTAGCCCATGGATGTAATAATCAAACAGGATTGAGTACTCAGACAAAAAAATGTCCTGACAAGGAGGCTCGAACTAGAGAATGCCATCTCTTTCTAAGTAGGGTGACCTTGTTGGCAATAAAAACCGGTCCAAACATAAGGGAAGCCGGAAGGAACGAACGAAGTTCTCTCTTTAGGAGTAGCTTGGGCATTTACTTCCATAATGGGCGACACAGTAGTGGTATATTTATTGACTGGAGAACTCTAATGAAAAAACTCGCATTGTTTTTTTTTATTTAACGACGTTTTAACATTATGAAATGAAAGCCAAAATCAAGTCACAAAATTAGTTTTAATCTAAAAATAAACACAAAGAAATAACTTATTTAAATGCATAGAATTTACAACATGCTGTCGAACTGGAGCCTCCTAGAGCATCCATCCATTTTGATCGTAAGCTTTCGTTTTTAGGAAAACTGAAAAGAGACCATTAGGTAATCAAACACATGGCCTATATTTTACAACATCATGGTCATAGTATTCCACATAAAATGAAAATGTATGTACCTAAAATGAAAATACATAGAAAATGTAATGTATATTTTCTATGTATTTCAGGAAATTGAGGAAGCAAACAACAATCCAACAATAAATATGCTGATAGATGCCATATTCAATCATCAGGGATGTCAGTGTGTTATAAATAAAAAATAATAATTTACAAAATATGCTTTGTAAAGGATTTCAAAACAAAACTACAATTTAAAATATTATCTACTATAATATTCTGTAAGGAAAATGGCAAATGATGATATTTGTTTTAGCCCTACATTTCCCAATTTTTTCAGTTTACCAAAGCGATGTTTTATTTTATGATGGCAACTGTGTGAGTGAGACACACTTCTCCAGTTTGTGGCTCTCGATCTGGACGCTTTTCTCTAGTCTGCTTACTCATACGATTTTATGTTTTATTTGACATAATAAAGAGTTTAGTTTTCTATGGAAGGCTTTTGATAGTGCTCAATCCTGATTTGATTATTACATCCATGGTCTAGCCACAGATGCGTTTACCTTTCGGCACAAACTGTAAAATAAAAATAAAAATTGGCGGTAAAGCGGAGTTCGTTGTTATTTTGTTAATAAAATAATTAAAATGAGTTCCGATGATTCTGAAAGTGAAAATGAAATGAACATTAAGTGCACTCCGTCTCCACCAGATTTAAGATCGGAAGCTAAATTAGCAATGGAAAACCTGCTTCCAGCAAAATTAAAAGAAAATTTATTATGTAAAAGGCCCCTTTTTAATTCCTTGCATTTTTTAAGAAAAGCACTATATATGCCTCGACCGAAATGGCAATTGCTTGTCTCGTATCATTGAAGTCCTCGCCTGTGGCTCGGCCTTCAAACTCATACTCGACCTGCAATTGCCTATTTCGCTGCCTTTGCAAACTATTTTTTATTATCCACATAATATGTCTTTTCCCGGTTCGTCGTACAACTAATAAGTATGTTAAAATATGTCAGTTATTTTTTTTGTTTGTACTTTAGCCAAGATTAAGATACAGCCACCCAAACATACAAACCACCAACTGACAGCTGATTAAAAGATTGCTAGTGTAATTTTACGTAGTCATGTAGTTTTTATCGATAAAAACAGCGCCATCTATTGGAGGTTGTAGAAAGCTACTGCAATGCAATATATATAATCTCTGCTTAGAATAAGCTTAATTTTTTAAGTTTACATTTTTCGTATCACCACATCAAGGGTTGGTTGGAAGAGATGTCTGCTGAAATAACCTCGCCATACACACTTTTCTACAATAACGGCGTTGTCACGGTACCCACTTTTGTTACTATATCGGTATAAAAATTCCTTTGACCGATGACCGGATTAATCAAGGTAAATAAAAATGATCCACTCAAATCAAATCTTTGTAGGAATTTGTAGAGCGGTCCCGGAATCCCAAGTCATTCACGGCGTACTTAACTTTTCGAATCGGGTACAGTGGACAGCACATCCAACCTTTACACTCGCGCACTTTACTCCGTTGCGTTACGGGTGACTTTGAATCTAATGTAAAGGTTGAGTCGCTGTCGACTGTTATACCTAAAGCGGTCGGGAAAGCCACTATTATTTATTTGTCGGGTATGATTCATTTTTAGAGCTACCCTTCCCGACCCTCCGGAGCCAAATATTTACATTTTGCCGGGTCCCGCCCGACCTTGCATATTTTTCCCGGGGCCTCTAGGAGATCAGTCATTTTCCAGCTCCATTCGTTCGGATATGAATATGTGGAAGTGTTAGTGGGTCACAAAAGTAAAATATTGTGTTCTTTTATACTGGATGGCAATTTGAGATGGTGTAGCAAGGGGTACGACCTGAACTTTTCTGATACCACATCGAACTGAATAGTAGAATCGATCTTAGTAAAAGGAAAGCGAGAAATGGCACTTTTATTGTCGAGTGTATTTTTCCAAAACCATTGAATGCAGTTTAAATTTGCTTCAAATTGCCAATTGTATTCTAAGATTTTGGAAAATTATACAGTCGACAAGAAAAGTATCATTTCTCACTGTTCATTTTATTAAGACAATCGATTTTGTGGTTTTTCTCCAAAGGTGTATTTCTGTAACTATATTCTAACAAGTGAGCGAATCCAATTTCATAATCATAAACTTCAAATGATGTCCACCCTGAATAGTCGTATTTTTGCTGCTCAGTAAAGGTAGTTCGGCTTGTAAGAAAAAAGAATGATAAAATTTTACACGAATGACTCGCGACAATTTTTAATGAAAAAAGGAACATACACATTTTAAAAATAATCATCATCTTGATTTACTAATCTAATACAATTACATTGTCACAAAACACAGAATTTAACTTTAAAAACAATACTGATTTTATGATCTAGAAAATGAATTTAGTCACAATTGATACTTTTTTATTAGTTTAAGGGCCGGTTTCTGAATTGAGAATTTCACTTGATTACCGTTCTGTCACGGAATTTTCTGAGAAAATAAAAGAGACAGCACTACAGTTAACTACTTACTTAGTGAAATTCTCAGTTCTGAAATTGGCCCTAAGTGAAGCAGGTCAAAGTTAATATATAGATATTTACTTTGACTTCTTCAGTGATTTCGATTTGGTGCGACTAATATTTTCTAATAAAGATTTTGTTTCACCGATCTCAGTGTAAAGTGGAACCAATACAGTATTACAATTATTTCTCGATTTATTAATCTCCATCCTCATTACAAAATAATTTTATATTGTTTAATCAGTCTACAATATTGACTTTGACTTGTTCTAACAATTTCGCTTTGGTCCGACTAATTTTCTTATATTTAGGATTGGCTTTCACTGATCTTCTTACGCTACTCCTTGCCATGACCCTATCGAAGACTTCTTCCGTCGTATCATCGCTGCCATCATCGGAAAAATGGTTGTTCATACTGTCGTTCATTTTCTTCGGCGTCAATACAAAGGATTCCATAGAACCGTCAAAGGAAACCTCAGCAGAGATTGGTCTATCGTCGTCACTCATATGCCTGTTTCGCATTGGGTGCCTTTCTAGAACTTTCGTTTCAGTGAATGGTACGTCTAGGCTATGTTTTCTTGACGAGTCCTCCTTTTTGGGGCTTTTTGTCGTACCATGGCGGCCGCTAGGCTTATATTTCATTGGCGAGAAGTCAACGCGGCGAAGAAAGCTAATGGAATCGGCGAAACGTCTGCATTTTCTAGTTTTGGTTTCAGGTTTTGACTCCGATTCGTTTTTGGTGAGGTTCTCTTCGTTTTCCATTGCGATGCCTGAATCTGAATTTGAATCCACATTCAGGATAGTTATTTCTGGTACTGAATAAGTTTCTCGTAGTTTTGTAATACTTTCTTCGTAGTCTTTTACTTTTGCAGTTAGTTCTTCAATCATTTCTATCTGGCTTTGTATTATTTCATCCTTTTCAGCTAATTGCTTCGAGACAGACTCAGTTCGTACAGCTAGGCTCTCTTCATATTTGTGTAGTTCATTAGATAGGTATTCTAGTTCTTTTTTTCTGTTGGCTTCTAGTTTTTTTATCACTTCAGCTTGCTTTTGATAAGACTCTTTGAGTTTAGCCATTTCGAACTTGTGGGTTGTGGTCAGGAATTTGATGATGTTGATGGCCTCTTGCAATGTTGTTGGCTGCTCAAATGGCTCACTATTCACGTTAGGTGACATCGCGATCGATCTGTAACAGAAGAAAAAAATGGTCATAAAAATACTGTTTTGATCGGAGAAACATGTTTTTAACTACTAATAACGACATACGTGATTTACCCAACAATTCTCATTAGAAAAAAACCTATCAGAAACGTTACACAATTAATTGCAACAGTAAAATACGGTGACATTTTTGCTCATTAAAAACCTTTCCGAGACAGTTAGAATCTCATTAGATAAGGGTGCTTAATTACGTATTGCATTAATTGCCGATATATTGATTTACATTTATGTCATGTGCTTATTGTCTAGATGTTGTAATTAAGTGGAACTTATTCTCTATTATGCTGCAAATTTTGCAAAAAAATGTTTTATGTCAAGAACATGTTCTCAGTAACTTAGTAACGTATTGTGTCATATGTGTCACACCCGTTCAGACATTCCAGCTTGATTGACGTACAAACTATCGCATTCACAAGTGAGATGGGATGTGTAGGGTGAAAATCCTACTAATATTATAAATGTAAAAGTATTTGAAGATGTTTGGACGTATGGAGGTTTGGATGTTTGGCTGTTTGTTACTCAATACCGGCTGAACGGATTTACATGAAATTTGGGGTACAGATAGACAAAGACCTGAATTTCCTTCTTGCGTAATGCTTTCCCATTGTATAATATTTAAATGCGTTCCCTAGGATAATATTTATTTTAAGTATAAAATAGACGGCGTTGTGCAAGAATCGTATAATACGGATTCTGTGGCGGTACAAAGTTCGCCGGGACAGCTAGTATTATATATTTCACAGACCCTTATGGTAGCAAATTAATTCAACTGGAGACGATGCTACTGTACTACGCAGACAAGTTCATTATATTAATTTTTGCATTAAGTACTGTGGTATGTAGATGTATTTTAAAACATTCTATAGCGAACTAAGCCACGTTAAAGCATCAATAACAAAGTCTTTTGTTCCACGCCTGGCCGCATGTCAGGGAAACCTTTTGTTTTGTATTTTTCAGTGTCAATTAAAAACAGTGAGTCACTTTGACTCATTTGTACGTTACCCAAGATAGTGTTAAAAGTACAGCGTCGTATTGCCTGTTAGATTATAACCTTGGAAAGAACAATTAAAAACCATTGTTATGGTGGCCCGATCGGGTTCTTTAGGATTTTACAAATTAAAATGCGCAATCTATTCTAAGACAATCATTAACGAAAATATTTGGAATTCCTATAAGAATTTTTGTTTATTTCTTTTTGTCTGTCTGTCTGTCCGCGGCTTAGCTCAAGGATGATTAATACCAGATAGCTGAAATTACTTATATATAATTACGTACAAATTAATCACGTCAATAAAACGGTAGAATAAAGGCTAAATCTACTCCTTTTTAGCAATATCTTAAATTTGTAATTAATGTTATTAGCAAATTTAAAAAAATGATTACTCATCAGAAAACGTGACGCATCTCCGATAATTGTCATATTTTTTACTACTGCAGCACCAATTAATTAATTTTATATATGACTACGCTACAAATAAACCAAGAATTAAAAATATCAGTCTATTTTAAAACCAAGCGGTTTTTATATTCCCAATTTACATAAAAAATAAAGACATGAGAAAAACACCAGTTGCATATTTGAATCATAATTTGCCAAAAAATTCATACACAGTTCATTTTAAATTTTATCCAGATTCATTGTATAGATGTATAATCTAGGATAATTGGCACACTCCTGCGTTAATAATGAGCTTATTTCTGAGAACAATTTTAACCAATACCTCGCAAATGGCTGAGGACTAATTGCATTGGATGATAAATACTTTATCCATCCATCCATAAACTCACGCCTGTACCCCAGAGGGCTACGCAGAGACCAGGGACTGCCATTTGCCACGATCCTGACAGAGCACTTTCGCTTCCTCAACATTAATTAGCCGTTGCAAGCACGCACGCCACCAAATCCTTCTATAATGTACTATGTAGAAGAATATCATAAATATTAACCCGTCATTGGTGACCTATATGTCTGTGAGACCGGGTAGTTAAAAAAAATCAAATATTTTTGTCACATAACATAAACTCACGCCTGTATCCCAGAGGGGTAGGCAGAGACCAGGGACTGCCACTTGCTACTATTTTTGTCACCGTTCATCGAATTACACTGTGGTTTTGAGTAGCTGCCTAATTCCACGCCACCTATCGCCAGTCTACCCCGCAACAGCGTCGCGTGCGTTGCTGGCTGTTTCGCTGTTGAATACGAGTGATTTTAGCATTGTACCTATTTATATTTTTTTTGTTAGAAGTATTACCATTTATGTTATTTTATTTTATGTTTCCAACGTCATAAAACTGACTAAGCCTGATTTTATTGTTGAAAAACTAAGATTATAGCAATTTTTTGAGTTTAAAGAACATTGTTAAAATACCTTAGAATTTTAGTGCATCCAAAGATATTGTCTAATGCTAATAAAATATATTTGTTTTTATGAAATACTTATGTTTTATTGACAACTAAAGATCAAATTTTATAACCTTTCCAATGAAAAGTAGCAAAAACCGTAAATTACAGAAAAAATCATATACAAAAACCCCGGTGCGTGAGACCCGGGTCACCAACAATGTAAGTCAAATTCAGGTCTTGGCTGGTCTAAGTGGTATTTTATAGACACGCTTTTGCAGAATACTTGTGTAGTTGGGGGAATTGATTGTGCTTCGATGTGTTGTCTGCATCAGTTTGTAAATAAAAAGTTGACGCACTGAAAGAACGCCAGCGTCTGAATATAGAGAGACAGTTGGGTATCTGCGGGCTTTTTTTAAAGTACAGATCGTTGAGGTCGTATGAGGCCGCTGAATTAAATCCTCAAATTAAAGACAAATACAGCTAACGAATTTGGTTTATTTTAATAATACTTTATTGCAAACTTTTTGTAAAAGTTATTAATATGGTGCTCCGCTGCTTGAGTTCACAAGCAACGTAACATAACAACACAGGTTCTGGGGTAAAGTTTTTTTTCGTGGCGAGAGGCCTCGCTTCCCGAGCCCCCCTTGCAGGGGGTGCTCTTGCGGTTTATATATAGATAGATAACTCTTTATTACATACATTATTTTGCCAAGTATATCGGAAATTTTAGTATGAAAGTGTGAAAACTATTTTTTTAATTTTTAATTCTCAGTGTTTCTTTGTTAGCTTTTTCTCCACATAATCTATTAATTACGCGTTAACGTTTGTTAAGTAACCATTTTGTTTTTTTTAGTGAATAAAATGTTGAGTCTGAGTTTGAGTGTTATAAATAATACTGCAAATATTTTACTAATGAACCTCACAAAGTTACTAATCTCAATGATTAAGTTTTTTATTTAGAAAGTTTTTTAGTGCATCCTCGTTTCATAAAAATTATTACGTTGTGCTCAAAAAAATAAAAAAAAAATCAAAATTTTTTATTCAAAGTAGCAGAGAAACTGCGACTTAATGAACGTTACAAGTTAAACTAGGTATCCATTTCAAAATCTAGATCATTTTGGAGAAAAAATGGACAGAAAAACTCCAAACTTAGTCTTTTCAAGTCCTTAATTGATAATACAACACTTAATTACTTTTTATGTAGATTTTATTTGTACTGGAGTAGAACTAAGAACTAATTTATTCGAAAATCAGAAATTCCGTCTGCCAAAATTCATTGTAACATTAGAATTCACGTCGCAATTACGTAATCTGAGATTTCAGTTCCCCGGCTGCACCTGCCTGTGACAACCCTTATAATGTTATCATCTGCTAGTACATAGGGGCGTAGTGTAGAAGCTACGGGTAATCTCCTCTTAAGCACTCTAGTTTGACACTTTGCCAAAACGACGTTTACTCAAAAACTTACGAAGACATTTACAAAAACAAGATACGTCTAAAAAAACTTAAAATGCTGTTTAAATAGTCTGTGGTAGTCTTCCTCTTTACCACAGATATTTGAAATTCATTTTAGTAGTATTTTAAGGAATCTTGTTTTATAAGACTATTAGATTTATGAGTTATACATTGTATGCAGTTGAAAAGCTGGTTGTGCGCGCGTAAACACGAAGCGGCAATGAAACGAAATTCACGCGTAATTATCATTGTACACTCGATAGCATATCAACCTTTACAAATGTGCACTCTAATCAGTTATAGTATTATAAAAATTATTTCAGACTTTAACAACCACTCCATACACAAACAAAAAAGATACACGATTACATTAATTAATGTTGTTAGCAAAAAAGATATGCTTACACTATGTTAGTACTTATTATTACTACGTTATGTCTTAACATCATCCTTAGATGATTATGCGAAAAATGTAGAGGTTGAACTGGGTAGACCAACTGCCCGATGATGGTCGGACGATGTGGTCATATCCTGGATGGGGATGGCGAAGTGGCGAGAGATCGCGAGATATGGCGTATCGAGTGGGCTGACGATGGTGATGATAGTGCCACCTCGTAATGTGACAGACAAATAAACGCAGCTAAAGGTCGTTCACTACGATTACTTGACTCAGGACTGTATTTGTACGAAAAATTGTGGTTCTGCAACCGAATGAAAGAATACAATTAGGAAGAAAACCCTCTTGTATGTTTGTCTCCCGTCGGGCGATTGCACTGCACTCGACGCAGACTTGCACTAGAATTTAACCTTTGCGCTTAGTCTAGTCCGCTTTAGAGCGAGTTTTGGGATGATAACTTAGTTTCAGCAGTAAAATCGTTTGTGAACAGACAGCAATGTGAAAAACGTGTGTAGTATTAGCAGTTTTGTTATGATGAAATAGCTATAAGATAATTTGGCACTCGATTGATTTTGCAAATTGCCTAATTTGAGGTTTCAAGTAGCTTTGTAAGCAAGCAGATATTACTAAAGCCTGTACCCGGTTCCATTATTTGGAGCAACCGAAAAAAAAAAAAATAAGAAATATGATTTCTTAAACCTCTTTTTCTGTAATTGCTCCAGCGTAAACCGGTCGGTAAGTTATACATCATAATTGATGTAATTTTCACGCCGTCCACTATAATTACTAATTCTGTTACTAGTAATAGTACTAGTACTATAACTAGTCCTAGAACAAGTGCTAGAACTAGTTCTAGTGCTAGAACTAGTTCTAGTACTAGAACTAGTACTAGAACTATTACTTGTAGTATAAGTATGTTCTGGACGAAAATTTTGGTGGATATTGTATGGCACATGATTTTTTTTATAGGTATGTGACATCTTTTACTTTGATCTGATGAAAAATATAAAACTATTTGATCATAGAACAAATATTGTTGTAAAACACAATCTATTATAATGGAGCTTTTTCAGGAAATCAAAAGATGTGACAAAAAAAAAAAAATAAAATAAAAATAGGCCAAGCGTGAGTTGGACTCCCGCTAAGTGTTCCAAACTGAATAAAAGAAAAAATATTTTTGCTAAATGAGTAACATTATATATATGGTGATGCAGAACACTCGGTACGCGAGCCCTTCTCGTACTTGGTTGGTTTATAATAGGTATAATGCCCGACAGAAAACTTGAACTAAAATCCGCGCATTCGCGATGGGTTTGCGACGGACACGTAAGCGTAAAACATTTTTTAATCATTTGTTAATTTGAAAGTAAAGTCCGAAAAAATCTAAATCATATTCCGCCACCAATGAGACCCGAAATATGTCCACCCGAAGTCAAAGTAATTTGGTCAAGTTATTTGTCGGGCATTATAACCTTAGCTATGACGTAATGGAGCAGATATAGGTTGGTGTGTTCTCGACTGCCCCTATTATTTCATTATGTTACGTATTGTAATTTGAATTACACCCTATTCATCATACAGCTATAGCACTTTAATACCAGTGATAGGATTCATTTTCATTAGTAACCGTTTGTTGCTTTGACGTAAACACTAACAATAGTAATAAATTGCTCAATACTTTAGCAAAGGGCAAGATAAAATGTACCTGAAACCGGCGTGTGTGCATGCAACGACAAATGAATATTGAGGAAGCGAAAGTGATGTGTTAGGACCGTGTCATGTGGCAGTCCCTTTTCTCTGCCTACCCCTCTGGGATACAGGCGTGAGTTTATGTGTGTATGTATGCTCAATGTATCAGGCCTACAGATTATTAAGGCCTGTTAAGGTTATATAAATACCCTTTAAGCTATTAAAGAACTCTAAAACAGCAATAAAAAGCGTCGAATCGCAAACGCGGGAACTCACCAATTTTTTCACGATCACACTCGGTAAACTAACTTCATACTAAATTACAATCCCGTACAACAGAGTTCAATAAAGTCACTTCATATGAAACTATAATAAACAGCGATTAACTTTTTAAAAAGCCTCTCCACTGCTCGGAAAGGAACTGCACTCCACAACGTTTAACCACTAACTGATACTAAAATTTTACCCTCAGAGCCGTTAACAAAAAGACAATAGCTACGTGACCATAAGTATCTACCTGCGGTTTCAAATCACTTGGGTACTGACGGTTCCTTAATGACAACGCGTTAGTGGTGGTTTTCGTACATTCACAAGCTAAGTGAGCTACCTGATTGGTGAGTCATTTGGTTGCCTTCTAGGTAACACTAATTACCACGGGAATGGAGCTCACAACTCACCAGACTACTTGCCGAAGTTTGTTTAGCTACCTGACCAATAACATTGAGTACCAGGATTTACCTGAAGAACTTGACACACGTAGTAATTTCTAAGAAATACGGATCACCAAATGGGTTACTTTTGGCTCTTCAGGTATGCTATACAAATCTGACATAGCTGCTTAGTTTACCTGGGACTGGTTGGACCCTGACTAGGTAGTTTATTCGAGGAAATCGAGGCTCTACCGTAAAAGGGACTGGTTCGTGGTCATTGAAACGTGTTACTAGCATGCGATTCTTGGGAGGGAATCGATTACAAGAGGCTTGGGATCGAGTTATCCAGGCGACCTATTATGAGAATTATAGAAGTCTATGGCTAGATTAGCAAAAGACATATCCAGATTATTATCCATGTGCCAGAGACGTCACGATTTCATAAAAAAATAATCCATAATCCTATCCTTATCTTGTATTTATGTGATTCGTTTATCTTTTGTATTTATGTTACTTGTTATGCCTTTTCTTTCGTGTGATGTCTTAATTTGTCTTCTTTCTTTCTTTCTCTCTCTCTCTCTTTCTCTCTCTTTTTTTTTTCTTTTTTTCTTTCTTTCTGTAAGGTTACGTTTCGTTACATGAACATTGGCGACAAATGACAGCCCGTCGGTGGTCATCTTCACTACCTGATGTGATAACCAGACGAGGAAGGGAAAACGCGAAAAAATACCGAAAGTACGGCGGACCCCAGCAGGAGTCAGACGGGCGACCTCTGTCTTGATACTTTAACGTTAAAACGTTAAACCACTAGACCAACGCAGCATAGTGTTAATGTTTCTACAACGTCCGGAATATAACTCAAACAAAAATCCGCGCAGTCAAAATGGGTCTGCCCGATTACTCGAAAACGCACCATTTGGAAAATTATTTTTTTATTTGAAAGGGTAGACCTCACAGGTGGTCCCATGGTCAGAATCTGATGATGGCATTCTGGATAAATCGAGGAAACACTTTCAATTTTAAAGGCACACTTGAAGCGATTTGGGTGTTTTGTACAGTGGTTCGTGCATTTGCTCTCGAAAAATACAATTTGGTGGACTCATTGTGATATTCACAAAAAATCGTGAAATATTTTTTACCACCAACACTCTCCATTTGCACCGATTATGCGCCAGATGTATGGCTGCTTGTATGGTCCCTCCCGTTGCTTTACTTATAGTGTCCGTTCATGGCATTGGTGCTCGTCCTTTGTTTCCCGTTCGCGCGACCGGTGATAATAAAATACTCCAGGCTATCTTGCCCGCGTCGGACAGTATGACTGAAGGACTTCAGGATGCGTTGGGTACAGATTGTTGAAAGCCTCGTCTTTATCTGAAGTTCTTCTAGAATAGACTCGTTTGTGTGGCGTTCGGCCCATGATATGCGAAGCATTCTAAGCCAGCACCACATTTCAAACGCATCTATTCTTTTCAGAGTACGGGCCTTGAATGTCCAGGTTTCAGAAGCATATAGAAATATGGAGAAGATAAGGGTCCGCATTAGTTTCATCTTCGTCTTGCGGTTGATGCTTCTGTTATTCCGAATCATCTTAGGCCTTTTCACTGCAGACTTTCTCATCTTGGATCTTCTGACCACTTCTTGCTTGCAGTCCCCATCATTGCTGATTTGCGAACCTAGGTACACCACAAATTTGTGTACCTCAACATGAAGATCTCTCAGCTCATTGGTTCTTTGCAAGGTGCCAGTTCTATCAATGAACATCGGCTTGGTCTTACTTCTGTTAATCTGAAGTTCGTATTCTTTACTAATAGTATCCACTCTCGCAAGGATTCAAAACGCTACAGCAATAAAAACACGAAAATAATTTAAACGAATTTAACCTTTAAATTTGAAGTCGGTAAGTACATTTTATACTTTTCCAAATTATAATTCTACAATACCTTCATTACGTACCGATTTCGAATTTAATTGTCATATTTGTTTAAATTATTTCTATGTTTTTAGTGCTGTAGTATTTTGAAGTCGGTTTTCACTGTTCTGATAGACGGAGAGGCGGTACAAATTGATCGCGATCTTTTAGGGTTCCGTAACTCAAAAGAAAAAAATGGAACCCTTATAAGGTCACTTTGTTGTCCGTCCGTCCGTCCGTCTGTCTGTCAAGAACTTTTATCTCGGGAACGAGTGTAGGTCGAGTTGAAATTAAAACCATATGCTCATTTTTACAGTCCCTTGAAGCTGTGAAAAATATCGAACTTCTAAGATAACGTAAAAAAAAAGATACGGCCGTTTTTGCAGCAAAAAACGTATATTTCGGCACTCAAGGAACCAAAATTTATAGTGTACTTTTTGTTCACCTAGAACTATGAAATTTGGCAAGTAATATCGTCTTATACTGCAAGTATAGGGAAAAATCTGAAAACTGTAATATATTTGTCATTAAATCATAAAAAAAATGGTCTTTGAAGTCCGAAAAAAGCTCGGAAAAACTGCGAGACTCGATTCCTAAACTATTTCTTATATGTCAGTACCTACAAATTTGTACAGAACCCTCGATGAGCGAGTTGGACTCGCATTTGTCCGGTTTTTTCATACTGTACGACTACCTATATTTAAAAATAATAATCTAAATAGACGGCATATTTAATTATTGATTACATACTGTGGCCTTGATACCACCCAGATTTCAGCATATATATGGTTTTTATTAAGCCTTCTATAATAAAAAGCCGTTCCAAAGCAGAAAAACCAAACATATTTTTGAATGGAAATTTGAACGCAGCAGAATCAGAAATTAAGAAAATAAATAATTCAAAAGCAGAAAATTAGAAGAACACCAGTTATTTTAAATGACAAACTCTAACCGACATATTTCAGGAATTGCGCACTGTACAGATAACCCTGTAAATTATTAAATGGATGCACTCAATTGTAGCGGTATATGGTCAAGTGGAGGTTCTCGAATGGAGACCCCGAACTGCCAAACGCAGTGGAGGATGCCGATTTCATAGAACTACAATTCCAACTATTGCTTACCACGACAATTCGATGTACATTGCACAGCCGATTACCCACAAAATAATAAGTAGAAAGACTCGGCACCGGCTGTGTATCGAAAGGTTATAATTAACTATGAATTGTAGTGTTATGAAACGCTAAAAGTTTTATGAAGCGTCCTGGGCCACGCTTGACCGACGATCTGGTAGCGGCTAGAAGATGATGACCGAGAACAGAATGAAGTAGGTTTGCCTTATGCTTCGGTCACATACAGCGACTAATCGCTGCGAGTGCCTACTCGCCGCGAGTATTCGCTGTGTGTGACAGGCTATTCGCTGCGAATAGCTTCACTCGCCGCGAATAGAATTGAGCATGTTCAATTTTACTCGCTGCGAATGCGCACTGTCGAAACTCTCGCGTAGAACTCGCTATGTGTGACAGGCAGGCAGCGAATTGTCGCAGCGACTAGTATTCGCGGCGAGTGCACTCGCAGCGACTAGTCGCTGTGTGTGACAGAAGCTTCAGGGGAGGCCTATGTCCGCAGTGGAAAACAAAAGACTAATTTTATTGATTGACTGACGACCAAAACTCTCGTACGGAGACTGCCTGTGCTACACACTTAAAACAATTTAGTGCAACTGGCTGGAAAGCTTAGCTTTCAGAGCTTATGGAATAAGCCATCAAACAGCTTCCAGTAATTACACTCACTCCCGGATCCATTTTCATTTAACAATCGACCTAGCTACGCTTTGTACTGTGCATGCAAGCACGATATTATTCTCTGAGATTACTTAATTACTTTATGGATGCAAAGGGGGCTCGGTTTTTCAAACAATTTGTTGTCTAACTTGTGAATTTGTACTATACCTCGGTCAATGGAGGGAATTCAAAATTTTTTAGGTAATTAAAATAACAAATATTAAGTAGGTTGTTGGCATATATACATTTATATATATATCTACGGCATTAGTTATTATAAATGTTTAGTTTACTATGTATTTTTACGGGTTCGATTCCCACTGGGGGCCGCCGTAAATTGTACAAAATATTGCCTCGGTCTGGGTATATTTCGGCACACAAGGAAATCTGCGCTTTGATTTTTTTTTATTTTTTTATTCAAACAACATGATATGGAAGAAACATATATATTTAGTTTTCAAACATATTTCATCATCATCGTCATCATCAGCCCACCACTGCTGGGTACAGGCCTTTTCCCCATCACCTTTTCGCTGTTGGTCTACCGACTGTCCGTCGCCCGGCTCTCGGCCGCCACTCCATTACTGCGCGCTGCGTTGGTCCATTTGCCCTCTTCCCACCCGCCAGGCTTCCGCCAGCATATTTGGCGCTAAGTTATGAATAGTATAAGCAATATTAAGCGCCCAATAACATGCCCTGCCACAAAAAGTGTCTGGTAATGACCACATAAGCAGCCAATCTAATGGTGATCTAAAAAAAATAAGTATATTATTTTAATAAAATATACTTATTTTTTTAAGACCATATGTACGACCCGTTGGCACAGGCCTTCTCTCGGAGAGAGAGAGATAGAGTATGGACATAGTCACCAATTCACCACGCATGTCCACCGTAGATCGGCGAATTAAAACGCTAGGGCATGTGGACATCTCAAATACGGGTTTCCTTGAGATATTTTCCTTCACGATTAGCAAGTGGTATTAAAACTGTAAATTTAAAAATGTACATAATTTACCGAATTCTCGCGGGATTCGAACCCAAGAGGTCTCCAATCGGAGGCCAGCATTCTACGAATGCATGGACACTGCCTTATTTTCCCAATTGCACACAACCTCCCCAAATTGTAGTGGAGCTCTTTGTATAATATATATTATATTACTAGCTAGCTCGCCAAACGTTGTTTTGCCATATCAATTAGCCTACGACATATTGTCAGATCTACCAAATGTACACAAAGAAATTCATAAAAATCGGTGAAGCCGTTTCGAAGAAGTTCGATGACAAACACTGTGACCCGAGATTTTTATGTAAAAAAAGTGAAGTAAAGTAAAAAAATATTTATTACCAAAAGAATTATATTACATGCATGTGGGATTAATAATTATTAGATATATAATATATTAGATATACAAATTTAAAGGCCAAGTTGGAAGAGAAACCCCTATTTTTACATCACAGATTCGGTCTGTAAGGAAGTTAACCCATTATAAAACTTTTGTTTCCTACAATAGGCATTAAGAGTCGCGGCTTCATGCAAATAGAGTTAAATTGCAGACCACCGAATAGCTGAGTGAATGAAATAGAAACTTTAAAAACCTATTTATTAAATAGAAACTATAAGACTTACACAAGAGTATTCTGACGATTCCTGATCGATTAAGTCGGTTCACTAATGACTTTAACATTTATTAAGTGTATTATTTTACATTTAACGACCTCTTCCGTCACCGTCATAATTCATCATCATCATCATCATTTGACGCCCACTGCAGGACATAGGCCTCCTTCGTGGTTTTCATAACCATGAGGGGTTTTGCCATAATCGCGACGCTTGGCAGGCGGGTTGGCGATCGCAGTATGCGGTTGGAATCTCAGGAAGTCTTCGAAGATTCAAGAAGATTCCGCTGGACAAATCAATTAAAAGATTCAACCGAAGTAAATAAATAAATAAACCGAATACATAAGTTTAAATCGAATCGCTGTAACCTGGTGGAAGTTTATCGATGGCGTTAGAAAATTGTCAAAACTGGGTAGAGGATAACCGGTTGCCTTAGAAAATCGCTATAACTCTGCAGAGCATGGCATTAGAAAATCATCGTAACTTGGAAGAGGATAACCGTTGGCTCAAGAAATTTGCCAAAACTTAGCAGAGGAGAAGCGATGGCGCAAGAAAATTTCCATGATAGCCGATGGTATTAAGAAGTTGCCATAACGCGGTAGAGCATACCAATTGTATTATAAAAATACCATATCTTGGCAGAGGACAACTGATGGCATTAGAAAACCACCATAATTGAAATTTCCAGAAATTTGCCATAACTTGGCAGAGCATACCAATTACATTAGAAAATTGCCATAACTTGGCAGAGGATAATCGGTGGTGTAAGAAAATTGCCATAACGTGGCAAAGGATTGCCAATGGCATTAAAAAAATTCCGTAACTTAGCAGAGTAAAATTGTCATATCTTGGCAGTCTATAACCGATGTCACAAGAAAATAGCCGTAACTTGGCAGAGGACCGCCGATGGCATAACAAAATTGCCACTTCATGGCAGAAGATACCAATAGCATTATAAAATCGCCATATCTTCCGTGTGGTGCCGGATTAAGAATAGCGTCACTCCATTTCCTCCCGTGGATGTCGTAGAAGGCGACTAAGGAAATAAATTACCAGGAGGTGGGCAGCAGCGTCTTCCTGAGATTCCAACCGCATACTGTGATCGCCAACCCGCCTGCCAAGCGTGTCGATTATGGCAAAACCCCTCATGGTTATGAAAACCATGAAAGAGGTCTGTGTCCTGCAGTGGGCGTCAAATGGCTGATGATGATGATATCTTGGCGTAGGATAACAATGGCATTAGAAAATCGCCATAACTCGGTAGATAACAACTATAAAAAAATGCTTCAGGCATTGTGCATTTTAGCAATGACAGTAAATTAATACATATTAATTGAAAATGTTGCTTCTTAGCTAGTTTAATGTTAGTCAAAAGCAACAAGAACAAGCGGCCAAGTGCGTGTCGGGCCACGCACAGTGTAGGATTCCTAGAAAAAGAAAAAACTTTATTAACGTAATTTTCTATGGATTTTGTAATTTCCTTTTTCCTGTTGTAAGTTGGTCGCCTATTACTCGTTAACTTGTAGGTGAAGCCTACTTTGCCGTTATAGTTTTTTTAAGTTCAGCAAATAGCTACTCCACTGAATTTTTTCACCTTTCCACAATCAACCATTTAGCCAGGAGAGGGGGGGGGGGCGTCCCCGCCCTACTCAGATAAAAAATTGCGCTGTAAAGCTTAATATTTCGCAAACGGAACCCTAAATCAAAAAATGATCTTTCTACACCTATGATATTTTAAGCGACCAATCCAACAATGCAGGTACTCGACCACTTCATCCTTTCAAGGCCTGCGTGAGCTCCAGGCTCGTGACTGGCAAGAAATCGCGCAGGACAGAGACAAGTGGCGACTTCTTGTGTTGGACGGCAAGACCCACTTCGAATCGCTGAGCCAGCGGAGTAAGTAAGCAATCCCACAATACCCCACACTATGGTGTAGGCGTGAAAAAAAATTGCATCCTTAATATAGGTATAGGTAGAATAATTTAATTTAGGTAGACTAATATCTGGAAAAAAAAATTCAGGGTACCTCTAACCTGAATTTTTTTTCCAGATATTATTCTACCGTTTTATCGACGTAATAAATATGTATATCTATGCCAAATTTCAGCTCTCTAGTACTCATAGTCTCTGTGCTAAGCCGCGGACAGCAAACAGACAGACAGAAAGCAGACTGACGGACATGGCGAAACTATAAAGGTTCCTTGTTGACTACGGAACCCTAAAAACCACGTTAACCAAATGAAAAACGTTTCGTCGTCACAAGTCCCTTTTGTGCTTTTCTTTAATGTCAGCGCCAAAATGGCAACGGACGAGTCGCGTATAATAATAATCACCGGCACCGGCACAGTGATTACGTGTACAAAAGGTACAAAAGCCGTTAGGGATCCTCAAAGTTATCCCGAAAACCTTCAGCTACCTGGTTGTCATTCCGGACCGCTAATAGAAGGGTTGGGTGATAATTGTTTTGTACCAGGGTTTCTCAAACTCGGGTCCGAATTAATAAAACAAGCTTGTAGCTAAGATCGGTATACAGTAGGTAGATAGTATATAGGTAGACCCCAATCTCACACGCAGGTCATGCGTTCGAACCCCGGAGTTAGATAGCTACGTAAATTCGTTAATTTGTAGTAACTAACAATACCATTCGTTGACTGTTAAGGAAAACCTCGTGAGTAATTGTGTAAAAAGCAATTTGTTATTAAATACTAGAAAGAATATAGGAAGACAAAATTAATAGATATTCAGAAAACCAAAATCTCTACTAACACCACTTTGCCAGAAATCACGAATGAACAATATGAATAGACCTTGTGATTGGGTAGGCTTAGGACCGGGGCGGACAAATATTTTGCCCTTATCATTGGTATGCCAATGTGAAACGGAGAGAGAGCTATAATACGAGTTGATCGATTCGGTGAATAGGCTCTAGGAGATTGCGTATTTGAGAAACTCTGTTTTAGGAGAACTTCAAGGAGGGCTTTGTCCCTAAATTGTTAAAGTATCTCCAGGTCTATTCATGATTTAATTACCGAGGGCTTGGCGGTAATTTCAGCCCTATTTCCTGTAAGCAAAATTGGACGAGGCCGTTCTTTAGTTCTATTTGAGGACCCGGTAACAGCCCTATCACACTAGCGATTTGCGAGCGATTTGAAAGCGATGCGATTGCACAGCGATTGCGCGGCGAGCACGCCGCGACGACTCCGCGACGACGCTGCGATGACGCCGCGCCGTCATGGCGAGCTCGCGGCGTGCGATCTACGTTTTGGCTCAGTAAACTCGGGACACATTCAAAATGGATTGATCTGACGAGGAACGTACTGCTGACTTTGTTACTTCGAAAACGCAGGAAACGAAAGCAGATACAAGTCAACGACAAAACTAGGTTCACGTACTTCAGCGCTTGAAATTGCCAATCCGCGGTGCGTGGTGATTAAGTCCATACTCTCTCTGAGAGAAGGTCTGTCTAACTAGACATATTTAGGTGGCTCTTGGGCCTGTGTGGGGAACCACCTTTAGATCCAACCACACACACGGGAAGTTCGCGAGAGCAGCGTACAACGTTGGACGTGACCACACAGCGCGTGCCGGGCTATTGTCCCAATTACATCAGCTACTGTTCTACCAATATTAGCAATATATTGATAAAAGGATGGAAGAGGAAGAGATCTTGGTAGGAAGTTATCGAAAACTTTGCTTCGATTTCAATACACAGCCGCGTCGTTTTAGCATCATTTGAAATCGCTTGGAGGGTTTTTTTCGTTGCTTTTTAACCGACTTCAAGAAAGAAAAAGATTCTCAATGAGTCCTTAAACTCTATGTAAACTGTATGTTGAGCTATAATTCTTAACCACATTGTCCGATTTTACTCATTCTTTTTTGTTAGGAAGGGGTTATTTTTAAGGTGGTGCCAGATAGATTTGGTCAATATCAGTGTGACATTTTTTACTTTATCTACCTATTTTTACTAAACAGATTTTTATGATGCCTAGTTGAATAAAATAAATTAACCAGTTTTTTAGTTTTTTTTTTATAAGACACGGGTTACACAATCAGAACGTAGGGCGAGGATAGGGCGATGAAGCGACGCATAGAGTTCGCGGCCTCAACCCGTCTTATATGTATGGGCTGTCCTATCGCATCAGTACATTTTGTATGAAACTTAATTGAAAGGGCACCGCGGCACCCCTTCACCGCGGCCGGCACCCCTTCGTTCTCGTCCCACGTCTCATATGTGCGGCCCACGCCTAAAGCTGCGACAGGGTTTTTTTAAAGAAAATATGCTAATTATACGTAATGATTTAGGTTCAGAATTAGGACTTTTAAGTCACGAGCGTAAATGCTCAAAAAATGCTGCATAAATGAATAATCTGTAACATATGTAAAGACTCTTGACACACTCTTGATGATGACGAATAAGGAAAGCCTATGTCCTGCAGTGGGCGTCAAATGGCTGATGATGATGATGATGACGAAAAAATACAATAATTATCTGTATATTAATTATTTTCTGTCTTACATCCGAAAAATACTGCTAAGGTCAAAAAACTTCAGTTCTAGAGGTCGTTTCTAACATTGACCGTTATTAAGGTTGTCCCTAAAGAAATTACCGGAGATAAGAAGTTGGAAAGAAGAGAAAATAAGTCTGGGAAACTTGAGCCCAACTATACCCAAGATTCTCTCACTAGGCCCCTAAAGTCGTGATATAATTGAAGGCCTGCTAGTATTCCTTAAGAAATACATGTGTAATTTATAAAACACGATTCTATAAAATAGTAGGTACTCAACATACACATATACATGATCCTGACACTTTTCTTTCGCTTCCCCAACATTCGTTAGTCGTTGCATGCACGCACGCCGGTCTCGGGTACTTTTTATCTTGCCCTTTGCTAATACATGGTATTTGGTCGATAGTACTCAAATGCGTTGTAAATAGTCTGTGGTTAGGGGGAAGACTACCACAGACTATTTAAACTAAATTTGAGGAGTGTTTTAAGGAATCGTGTTTATACAAATAATTTTAACACTGATAGGCCTACACAAGATCTCGTGAAAACTTTCATCGTGTTTGTAGCACAGATACTAATGTATTATTTTATTTTATCATACTTATATTGTTTTCTCATGGATCTATATTTGTATCTATACACCGTGTTATCTAACTATCGCAAAACCTGAAAATTGTTTCTTTAGTATCAATAATTGGTAAACGTGGTTTCAAGATTTTATGATTAAAAAACAATTTGAATATAACAAAAAAACAATCATAAAAAAGTCATCTTGAAACTTGATGTGATAAGTATAAAAATAAATAAAGAACGTTAAACTTTGGTTGAGTGTATTTCGAAAAACATTGTACATAGAAATCTACTAGGTAAACAATATTTGGTCTGGTAACAATCCACGAATGTCTCAAGAAGTGTCATTAAACCGATTCTACATTTACAGTAGGTATGAACCTTTACTTTTCAAAGTTATCAGAAACGAGGAAGAAGTTTCAAGTTGCTAGCTCTCAAAACATTGCGCAGGTAATTTGGCGACAAAACTCTACGTTCCATCGAAAGGTGAGTGCTGCGGCCAAGTTCAGAAATACTGAACTTTGATTTATCCCTCGGGAGCGAACTGTGCTTACAAAAGACGCGAACTTCTTCCATTGCCTTGAGGAGGTGCAGTTACTGACTTACCGTCACACTTACCCCTATTTGTAGTATACTAACACTGTGTTAATCCACTGCTGGTACCAGCTGTCAGTTGGAAAAAGTGCATACAAACGGGACGGCCGGTTAGACAACTGTCAACATGACGTAATTTTACCATTGGCACCGTCGCATTAAATTTTGTGGAGATTCACAAGAAAAGTAAGAAGAAAAACTTAATTGTCTAGAGTCGCTATTCAGTTTGTCTTGCCATATCGTACAGTGGTAACTTATTGAAAATAACAGGTGGTTAAGATGCTGTAACTCCCGGCACCATAGTTCCCGAACACTCACCCATTTACCACCCAACCGCGGCCGCACGCGCCGTTACATAAAGAAGAAAATTTACTTACAAACTAAACTTATCCAAAATGCCTCGGCGGGAATTAGATTTGCACTTTACGCCGCCAGCTGAGAGCAAAAACTATTTATAGGGTATCGTTGTTCCCAAAATTTGACGTTGTTTTGTCTTTTGTGACTTTGTGCGTTCTTCGCTTGTTCGACTTTGACTGACTGGATAGAAGCTATGAGTAGATTTCGATCAGATAAATGATTAAAATCACCTTGAAATAATTGGTGTACTTCCAATAGTACTTCCAAAAGTAATTGGCCCCTGGTGTACTTCCAATAAAGTATAATGACATTAAAAACGTAACTTGTAAAAAACCAAGGCTCGCAACACAGTTCTTCTACCGTCTAAAGTTGTGAGAGCTTATCCAATATACAATTTGCGTATTTCTGTGAGAAAAAGTGGCTGCGAGTGATGATAAATACAAATAACAATGAGTATATTTCAAAGACCTGAAATCGAATAACAATGTCCTATTTTTTTACTCTAGTCTTGCTAAATAATTGTGTAAGTCTGTGAAGATGTTTGAATGTTTGGATGTTTGTTACTCAATCACGCAATAACGGCAGAACTGATTTAGATGAAATTTAGTTTGGAGATAGTTTGAGTCCCGGGAAAGGACATAGGATACTCATCATCTCGGAAATTACTCATTCCATGCAGTTTTCTTTGCTCTCTGAAATTGCTAGAATTAAAAAACTATGAAGCTTTTCGCTACTTTCTGAAAACGAACGGTCCCTAAGAACATACACAATATGGACATGCACGTCGATCTAAAGAGTTTGAACAAAAAGCTGCCGTGAAAAGAGGATTTCAAAATAACTTTACATTCACACAAAGCCGTATCACTCTCCGTCCTCGGCATGACGAAGCCAAAGTAAAAAGAAAAACGAGTACCACAAAAACAAAGGACATTTTAAAGGTTTTCAAATCCGGAAATTTTTCATGCCGTCGCTCTTCTCTATACCAAAAAGTACAAATGCCGACAGGTGTTTCAGAATCTTTGCTTTGTGTTCCGAGATTTGACATTTGCCAATCTTGAAATTTTATAAGACAACACATTGTCATGTTTTTACCAAATGTCAGATTTCGGAACAAAAGTTTCTGGATGGTGGCAGGAGAAAATTAGTAACAAGAGGCATCAAAGTTCTATTTCTTGACATCAAAGTTACATTAGACTTTATGGTATTGCCAGATAACGTGAATGAATCTCCCATAATTTCAGTAAATATTCTCCACTGACATTATTGGATTGTTTTTTTTTTTATGTATAGTCAAAGAGCACTTCAAAAAGTTAAATATGTGTATGTCCTTGTGGCGTCAAATAACTGTGTTCTTTCTTTCTTTTCTTCAATGTTTACTTCCTAAATAACTTCTACACAACACAATCACTTGACCTGGTCCCAAACAACAGTACCCAGGCAAGGACATCACAAACATGGAAATACACCCACACTGAGGCCATTTGTAAAATGTACAGCGGCCCCCAGTGGAAACAGAACCCACGACCTCTGTCTTGGTGGTTAACGGCTAGTCCAACAAGGCAGAAACAAACGAAACAAGAAATGCCTTTGCAAAATTTATATCTTTACATAAAATAGAAAAATTAGATTAAGGTCACACTTAAAAAAAACCTTTCTTTTACTTTAGTTGTTCAACCTTTACAAGTGTTCTAAAAATTGTAATTGGTTGACATCACTACAGGAAACCCTAAGCGACTGCAACGCCAGTGACAGCTGTTAATGTTAGCAAACTGATCTTAGAAGTCAAACTTTCTCCTGGTTACCACCGCACAGATTTACGTCTAGTGTGGTAACCAACGCAAACCATGCTTGCAATTTATTTTTAATTAAAAATTTTGTTTTTCTGTTTGTAAGTACTCTCGTGTGAGTTTTCTGCTCCGTGAAGTCGATCTATTTCCGCTTGCAGTAGAATACATGATTGAATTTTACATTCTCAATTCAAAATCGCCCTTAAGGTAATCGCGTAAAGTATCATCATCATCATCAGTCATCTTTACGCCCACTGCAGGACACAGGCCTCCCTCATGGTTTTCCCTAACCATAAAGGGTTTTGCCATAATCGCCACGCTTGGCAGGCGGGGTGGCGATCGCAGTATGCGGTTGGAATCTCAGGAAGACGCTGCTGCCCGTCTCCTGGTAATTTATTTCCTTAGTCGCCTTCTACGATATCCACGGTAGGAAATGGAGTGACGCTATTCTTAATCCGGCACCACACGGAATAACGTAAAGTATAAACACGTAACTGACAGCACGTGACTTTTACATTCGTGCATTGCTTTTACACGGGCGACTTCTCAACAGAGGTCGGCAGTTGACATCATATTATACATAAATGCTCTCTAATAGTTAAGGGCGCCTTTGCAACAAGATAGTAAAGGTCAACCTGCTGTCGACAGTACACATTTTATTTACGAGGCGCCCTTGCCTTTAATAGAAAAGGGCATAACATAAATCGCGCGGAATGTGCGAGCCCATTCTCGGACAATATAAATATTTGGTTTGGGCCCCGGCGGAGGGCTGGATCGAGGTACCCATAAAAATGACACATCACACGTTTCGACTCTGGGCGGATCGCGTGAATTGTTACTTTATCGGGTAACTTTTGGCGTGTGTGTAAGCGAAATAAATGGGAGACTGCCTTTAATTTGTGTGCTAAGCCATTTTTTTTGACAGTCAGTACCTACCTACCTACCTGGATGACATTTTTTGGTTAATCTTTTTTTATAAAATATTTAGTTACGATAAAACAGGGGAAAAAAGGGGAAGAAAGGGGAAAAAATAATCGAACTGGAGACATCTGGACTCGAAACGGGGTCTTCTGGTTTCGCGACAGCCCGATTTCCCACCTGAGCTATGACAACCTTGTGGCGAAATGTACCTTATCGTTGAAGCCGTTTCCGAGATTCAGACTATATCTATATATGGTCGTTTAAAGGTATTAGATAGGTGTTTCAGGCAATAGCGCCTTGAAAACTGACGTCAAAGACTTCTTTACGTCTACTTTTACTTTCCAAGTTTGGTGGTAAACAAAATAACATGAAGGCACGTTTCTGGCA
The DNA here is from genome assembly GCA_963969515.1 of Yponomeuta evonymella. Classification (NCBI taxonomy): domain Eukaryota; kingdom Metazoa; phylum Arthropoda; class Insecta; order Lepidoptera; family Yponomeutidae; genus Yponomeuta; species Yponomeuta evonymella. Next base: position 16,681,901 of record OZ018351.1, read on the forward strand.
ACATGGCCACTAACGTTGTGAAATTGATATCTAAAGTAAAACTATCAAGAGCCGGTGTGGGATTATTGAATACCATAAATCTATTTGGCATTCGGCCAATCGAGTTCGCGAGTTGAAATGAAATAAGCAAGTGTCCATAAACCTCCCCGGAGATATTTCTTTGGAAAATTGTATGTGCCCAATTTATTTGCCGGAATAAGAAACTTCTTTGCAGGCTGAAAGTTTCGCGTTGCTCAACTACGGAGAAACTGTACAGGGTTACCTCTAAAATACGCTTTTTTTAAAACACGTCACTAAGGACCATCCATAAAGTACGTCACACGTCAAGGGGCGGGAGGGTGAATAAGTTTCGTGACGTCACGTTTCAAAATTATCATATAATGAATAATTAATTGTTTTATAAATTTTTACAAACGTTTGATATGCTATTAAGATAATTAAAAAAAATTCAGAAATGAGGTTTTAATTAGTAATTTATGTAAAATTGCAAAATATGTGACGTCACACTAATAGGGAGGGGGGGAGGTCTCACAAATGTGACCAACTGTGACAAGGACGGGGGAGTGGTAAGACAATAAGGAAATTTGTGTGACGTACTTTATGGATGTCCCCTTACCGTAAGTTATAGGTAAATTTGTTTATTTATCCTCCTAGGTCATAATTAGTGTCATAATTAGTGCAGTGTACACAGCGACTTTAATTCTGAGTTTTTTTCTCAGATTGATAATTTTCTGAATAGGTGAATTCGCACTTTACGCGCTCTAGAAACTTTGTCGTGGTTCAAATCGTTTCAATTCAATTCAATTCAATATTTTTATTCATTATAAAAACATAATGTTTACTTAATGAACGACAAAGTTGTTAGTTTCACAATTAATGGATTATGTGGAGAAGAAGCTAACAAAGAAACTCCACATTTATTCTTTTCAAAACACGTTTTAACTTAATTAACAGAGTTTTCAATTTAACATATTAGTTATGAATGTGTTAAACACTAGTCACAATCGTCCTGTAATTAATTTTAATCTACTGTTTAATGCCAAACATCTTTGTCTTCTAAATAATCCTTGATGTTATAGTAAGCCTTTTTGCACAGAATGAGCTTAACACATTTTTTAAACCGCGTTGGAGGTAACTGTAATATATCTTGAGGAATTTTGTTGTAGAACCTTATACAGTGCCCCATAAAGGATGTGTTAACTTTTGTAAGTCTAAATCGTGGAAATGACAATTTATGTTTATTTCTAGTATTAACATTATGGTGGCCACCAACATTTTCGAAGTATTTGATATTTTTTCTAACGTACATAATATTTTCATAAATGTATTGACATGCAACTGTTAAGATGTTGGTTTCTTTGAAGAAATCTCTTAGTGAATCCCTACTACCTAACTTGTAAATAAATCGGATGGCTCTCTTCTGCAAGATGAAGATAGTCTCAATTCAAAGAGTTTGAGTTGAGCAAATTTTTGTTTTGAGCAATATCTATCAAACAGCACCACTACTAAGTAGAAAAGCCATAAGATCACTTTAGACTAGATAAGATTAAAACTCTTTATTGCACACAATACATAATAAAAGTACATGAAATTTCTTAAATATCTGAGTTTAAGATTATGACCTTGAAATCAACGATTAAAAACCAATGTTAGGGTGCCCCATCATGCCATAAAGAATTCTGCAGATTAAGATAATATTTGAACAATGTTAATTGAGCAATAATTTCTAAAGTACTTTTTAGGGAGGATCAGCCAAAATGACTTAGTTTCAGTTTTTATATGTCTTACATAAAATTATGTAATTTTATGCGGTGGTAGCCTAGTGGGAAGAACATTGGATTCGGAAGCGAGAGATCCAGGTTCGATTTCCATTGCGAGCATGTACCTATGAGTTTGTTTTCTAAGTTATGTTCATTTGTGAAGTTATAGTAGCAATACCGCTCGCTAACTGTGAAGGAAAACATCGTGAGGAAACCTGAGTCTCTGAGCTATTCACACAACTCAGCGCTTGAAATCGCCAATCCGCGTTAGGCACGCGTGGTGATTAAGCCCATACTCTCTCTCTGAAAGAAAGCCTGTGTCCTACAGTGGGACGTTTACAGGCTGTATATATATTTTAATATATATGTACAGTGGGACGTTTATAGGCTGTGACAAACTGGTGGAGTCACAAGTTGGTGCACAACAGGGTGATCCTTTGGGGCCCTTACTGTTTAGCCTGGCAATTCAGGATGTGGTTACCTCATTGAGATCTCCTTTAAACACGTGGTACTTGGATGATGGTACTCTGGGGGGTAGCCCGGAGGTAGTCATGGATGACATTGAGACACTGGTTCGGAGCTTCGGGACATTGGGGCTTCACTTGAACACGCAAAAGTGTGAATTGTTTCCTTGCTCAGGGCAACTTCCTCAAGCTGTGCAAACGCGAGTAGATGCTTTAATGCCGGCCGTAAGGATTTTAGATAAGGCGGGGTTTACACTTTTGGGTGCTCCAGTTTTTCCGGAGGGGGTGCCGGGGGTACTGAGGACAAAGTTAAAAATTCTGGCAGGGACCAAGCCACATCTTAAACAACTTTCTGCGCATGTGGCTTTAGTCATTTTGCGAAGCTGCCTGTCCATCCCGAGGCTAACGTACACTCTGCGAACTGCTCCCATCTGGTTATACAAAGAGGAGTCACTGATGTACGATAACATGCTCAAGGAGTTGTTGGAGTGTGTTATGAACATCGAAATGACTGCTTTCCAGTGTTGTTGGACCTGGTCACTCGCATTTTACGAGTTAATGGTGACGGGTTCCGCATTCCTTTTGCGGAGGAGGCTTTGGGGCTGTGGCGGGCTTTTTGTCCAAGTAGTGATTTGCCGGAGCAGCCTGATCGGCAGCGAGCTTGGGACGAAGAGATGTGTCGAGTAGCACTGGATAAACTTGTGGAGCAGTGCTCTGGTGTTGAACTTGCGCGTTTGCGGGCAGTTTCCCAGCCTGACTCCGGGCTATGGCTTCATGCTTTGCCTTCACCCTTTCTGGGAACTCTTTTAGACGACAATTCCTTACGTGTGGCGGTGGCGCTACGTTTGGGTTGTGACATCTGTCAACCGCATCGCTGTGTTTGTGGTGCGGAGGTGGATTCGCGGGGCCGACATGGGCTTTATTGCGTTCGGAGCGCGGGCAGATTCTCACGGCATCATTCCATTATTGATATCGTTCGGAGGGCTCTCATTTCGGCGGATATCCCTGCGGTTCTTGAACCGCCGGGGTTGATGCGTAGTGATGAAAAGCGTCCGGACGGTCTCACTTTGATACCGTGGGAGAGGGGTCGGTGTCTGCTTTGGGATGCCACCTGCGTATGCACTTTCGCACCTTCACACGTGGGTTCTACGGCAACCGTACCTGGGTCAGCTGCTGAAGCTGCAGCTAGACTCAAGTGTGCAAAATATAGCCAGCTGATGAGCAGCTATCTGTTTGTGCCACTCGCCGTAGAAACCACTGGAGTTTGGGGTGCCCAGGGGAAAGTTTTTGTCAAGGAGATAGGGCATCGTCTCAGGAACCGTTCAGGGGCATTTCTGATGCAAAGGATATCCCTCGCTGTGCAGCGCGGTAACGCTGCCAGTGTTATGGGTACCTTTGGGTCGGACATGTCTCGGGGCGGTTTATTTAATTGACTGTACTTGTGTGTGTGTGTTTTTTTTTTATTGACATTATATTGTATTTTAAAGTGAGATTTTATTGGTTTGGAAATACCTTTTTTAACATTTAATTGAATTATTTAATTTTTTTTTTAATACATATGCAACTCAAGTGAAAATTACGGTTTGATTTGCATTCCTCAGTTTTTTATTTAAAAAATGCATTTGTGTAGGAAAGGAAAGGAAAGTAGGTACATCACTGTACCAGAAATGCATCATAGAATAAGATTAAAAATACAAGCTTCATAACAGTTCGATAATCTTTCAGATTGTAGATTTTTATTATATTCTAAGAGAGTTTTAGAAAAATCCATCATATTATTGAAAATAATCATGTTGCTTGTTTGTGTAATATTTTAATAGGCAATATTTTATTGATGCATGTTTAATATTTAATGAAATTGACATGATCTTGTATTTTTCTTATGAGGCAATTATTTATTTATTTTCTTTTTTTTTGTTTTAATATTTGATGAAATTTTATGAATTGTTTATTAATTTTATATGCTTAATGAAACGTATTTTTAATGTGATTTAACTTTTTATAGTAATTAAGAAATTATAAATACTCGTATGTTAATGTGCTCGATTTTCCTCTTTTTTTCTGTGATGTTTTTTATTTTTATTTAACCTGCTGTATTAGTTGGATAATCTGTAAGGGCGGGATCTGTTACGAAATAAATAAAATAAAAAAAAAATAGAAGAAATCATTGATAAGTTTTTATTTATGATTACAGCGTTCAATCTAAGCCTTGAAATGACTTATCTTATCGGACTATCCTCACAAAACAAGCAATCCCCATTTAGAATATTAGAGGTCACCCTGTATAAGAAGAATATTAAAGATGGCCCCGGAGAAAAATATTAAAATAATTTAAGGTCGGGTTTCCAGCATTTCCCGGTCAAAAACTATGCAGTCTAGTTTATTCTGGGAGTTTGCTCTTCTTAAATCTGGCCCTGCTATAAAATGGTAGTAGCACAGTTGTTTAATTAGTACCTATGTTTACAATTTTTATATAATAAAAAATTAAAGATTTCATGAGTGTGAATAAATATTTACACAAAATTTTCTCATTAAAAACGCATGCTACATTGTACGTAAACAGCCCATGTACGTCCCAATGCGTTACTTTAATACCGTGATTTTTTGAGTAGCATTCCTTACAGCTTTTAATTTACTCCTCGTTGAAATGAGACAAAACCAACCAAGATCAAACATTTACTTATTCATTTATTTAAAAAGAAAACATACTACTTGAACAGTGTACATAAATCAACACACAGATACCTAACTTATAGAGCATTATTTGTTTCCAATTTAGCTGTTAGGTCGTCCACGTTCCACTAACCAAATTAAGGCAATGTATTGTTTTAAATAAATGACTACAATCACCAACAATGACCCGTGTGAAATGAGCCGTAAACCCCGTGATATCGTTAGCTTAAATAGGGCTATGCCAATGCAACTTCGAACCTGTAAACCTTTTGGCGTCATCATCGTCAGGCCTACCCAAGTATCAAGCAGTTGAAAACACAATTTACCTATAAAATACACTGTAGTGTTACCCGCGACTTCGTTCGCGTCGTAATCCTATGTCTATGTGCTAATCCAGACTATTATCTATCTCTGTGCAAAATTTCGTCCGGATCCGTTCGGCCGTTTTTGCGTGAAAGACTAACAAACATCCATTCATACATACAAACTTTCGCGTTTATAATATTAGTAAGGATATGGGTTTCCCTAAGAAAATACACCCGGCTATGGGAACCCCAAAATCTAGCCGTTTCTAAAGCCAGTGGTACAAAAACCTGGACTAAGCTTTGAGCTATACGCAAGGTTTGGTTTATGGCTGTGCTCGAAATAAATTTTTGCGCTATTTAGATGTGGATCTAGTAGTTATTTGGAACCCTATCACTAGCGATTTGCGAGCGATTTGAAAGCGATGCAATTGCGCAGCGAGCTCGCCGTGACTATCAACGTCGACACCATTTTGTACAATCGCATTCGAATGTTCTATCAAAGATGCTCGTACATGTGTAGGTGGACGTAGCATTGCTTAGAGATACAATCGTCGTTTATACAATGGATACAAAGTTATTTATAACTAAAATTAAAAATCATCCCGCTACATGGGATTCATAGTAGTCACTTTCTTCTAGTCGATTACTTGATCATTAATTCTCCCAGATTAGTCGTTGACTTGTATCTGGTTGCGTTTTCTGCATCTTCGAAGTAACAAAGCCAGCAGTAGAAGTGTTTACTCGTCAGATCAATTCATTTTACTACTGAGTGTCCAAAACGCGGCAAGCACGCTGCGCAATCTCATCGCTTTCAAATCGCTCGCACATCGCTAGTGTGACAGGGCTGTTAGCAACAAACGTTTTGAAGCTACATAAGCAGCCTATATACATCCCACTGCAGGGCACAGCCCTTCTTTCAGAGAGAGAGTATGGGTGAATAGCTCAGAAACTCAGGTTTTATCACGATGTTTTCCTTTACCGTTAGCGAGTGGCATTGCTACTATAACTTCACAAATGTACATAACTTGCAAAACAAAGTTATAGGTACATGTCCGCACTGAGAATCGAACCTGAGTCTCTAGTTTCCGAGTCCAATGTTCTACCCACTGGGCTACCACCTCTCTAACACCGGTCTTTGAAGCTGAGTGGCAGATAAATAAAAAACTTTTACTTAGTTATAATCTTATTGTTATTAAATTCCTGTTAATAAAAGAATAAAAGGAGCATTTACGACTTTGCAAGTAACTGGAACGGAAAACCCTCATTAGAGAAGCTGCTCATATTAAAAAAAAGTAAACCGCCTCTCGTTCGACAAAGCCAAGTTCTATACGTAATCACTAATTCCGGTTATGTTGGTTAGTTAATTCTTTTGGTGTCGAGTCCTGCAGGTGTCAAATTTAGCATTAAAATTCAGTGCAGTTCAGCGTTAAATTTATCTCGAAGCACCTTATATTTCACGTTTAGTTTGTAATGGTTCTGCGCTTTATTGTGAATTTTACACATCGAATGAATATACATTATGAAAGAGAATTTAAATGCTCCTCTAGAAAAAACAAAACACTTATCTATTTGGACGTCACAAAACGGAATCCAAAGCATTTTGTTCTGAGGCGTTATTCTCATATACCTATAATAGAGTTTTTGTCAAGTCAACACACTTTAGTTTATTTCACGGATGAGAGAGTTTGCTAATATTTGCCCAATTTAATTTAGAATTGAAGCGTGTAGGTTTAAATCAAGCAAATATTTTGTAGCGTTGATTTCGATCAATAAATCACATACTAAAATGGTTTGTGATTTTGCTGGATTCAAATGAATTTTTCAATAAGTGTATATTAAGTATACACTTATTATTAGTGATGCGATGATAACGTTATAGTTACTCAAACATAGTAGTCTCACCTTCTTTCAGTCTTGTTCATCCTAATGTTGTCTGGAAGAGATCGCTTTTAGCGATAAGAACGAATTTTGTGAAGGTTACTATTAAGAACTATAGGGTGACTTTGAATTCGTTTACCGTATTTTGAGATATGTATTGTATTTCCGTGTGGCGCCGGATTAAGAATAACGTCACTCCATTTCCTTCCGTGGATGTCGTAGAAGGCAAATAAGGAGACGGGCAGCAGCGTCTTCTTGAGATTCCCACCACATACTGCGATCGCCAACCCGCCTGCCAAGCGTGGCGATTACGGCAAAACCCCTCATGGTTATGAAAACTGCGAAGGAGGCCTATGTCCTGCAGTGGGCGTGAAATGGCTGATGATGATGATTTTGAGACAATGTTCTTTTCATTGCAAAAAACAGTATTATCAATGATTTATCAGTAATGGTACAACATATTGTAAATATTTGTGATTTGCGACCTTTGCCTCCAAAATGTGAACACAAATACAAGTCGTAGGAAGTAACGTAACGTTGAAAAATTTTAAATACTTAAGAGTCTGACGTCCGGTATGCGTAAACAATAAAAAAACATATTAAGATGGACGATGGATGAACGGGTTCAAAGTCACCCTGCAGATATAAAGTATCTTACGTCGGTAGTAACTTATCTCTGTCAATATAATTACTGCTAAGCAATGAAAAGCTTCGCAAGGCACGTTAAGCTGTTGGTGCCGGCTGCCGTCGATAGATGGCAGTCGTTAAGCCAAGTCAGAGGCCTTAGGGCGGCTTGACAACTTCTGACAGTAGACGAGCCACTAGTCTACAAGCCTCCACCAATCCGGACTTGGCCCCCGTGGTGGAGTATGGCCTATACCTTCCTCAGGGAAGAGACCCGTGCCTCTCGGTGGGGACATAATGGGTTGATGATGATGAATGAAAAGCTATCTGTCTCACGTTTAATGGCAAAAAGGCATATGGAGGTTTAAGATCAAAATGTCTAGTTGTGTTCGTTACACCACATTGAAATCTCGATGGAGTTGAACACTGCAATTCAGATAAGTCCACTCCGAAACCCGCCAATTCCGCGGCATTATCATAAATGGTTATGTCTCGCTGTTTTTCGTTGTTTCTCCCCAAAAAAGGGAACAAAACGGGAAATTTTCCCGGTCCCTGAGACAATCCGGGGAAATAAAGGTGGGCCCCCGCGAGGGCTATGTTAACTTCTTATCACTGCGACTTTTTCCATCAAATTGTTGCCTTTTTGCGTTGAACGCGTTTTATTTTGACACAACTTTAATGAGACCAGCCCAGACGCTATTTTTCGCCGAAGTGCCTTCGGATAAACAAAGTATGCGGTTCATAAATACCTACTCCTACTCTTTTATAAGATAAAATTACTTACTCGTAGAAGGATGTGTAACATAAGCTCACGCCTATAAGCCCTCCCGGAGAGTCAGGCAGCGACCAGGGTCTGCAATTTACCGTGATAATGACAGATCTCCTTCGCTTCATCAACATTCATTAGTGGTTGCATGCATCGTTTATTGAACAAAATACTTAATCTTTAATTTATTGAACCAAATAAATTAGCACAACAAAAAGATACCAATGTCAAAATGGTACACGTGTGTGCGTGTGCGTGTGCATGTGTGTGTGCGCGTGCGTGCGAACACGGCACACACACACACGAACTTTGAAAATAACTGTCGAGATTACTTTATTTTAGGGTTCCGTACACAACGGGTAAAGGACCCTATTGCTAAGACTCCGCTGTTTCTATTGCCACTATAACAACAAAATACTAAAAACAAATATTTATGGGGGGCTCCCATACAACAAACGTGATTTTTTGCCGTTTTTTGCTCGATATTAAAAACGGCAGCAGGTAGAAGCTTGAAATATTGAAATGTTGTAATCTGAGATTCAATCTTTATTGCATTCCACAAGTTTTAGGGTTGTTACATTTTAATAACTTAACTAAATATTACACACATACATTTTGTAGCTAAGGAGTAAACTAAATATTAAATGAAACTAATTAAATATACCGCCCCGGGACACGGCTGATCCAAAAGTTCCCATGACGCTATAAATGTTGTATAGATAATGGTACGGATATTTATTATGTAAATATGGTTTGTGAACGTAGGAGTACAACAGCTGTATTGTACCACGCTCTGACCGTAAGGACAATTTACCCGAGATTCGTATGCGCCTTATCCCAAGGAATATTTCTCGAAAATAAAATCGTGATAAACTTTTATTGATGCCAGTTGGAGTGCCTTTTCTTCTTCTCGTGGAAACGGCATTATAGTCTTGACGCCATAACTTGGGTTTTAGGGTCCGGTAGTCGAAGGGTAACTCAGCGCTTGAAATTGCCATTCCGCGATGGGCACGCGCGGTAATTTAGTCCATATAATACTCTCTCTCTCTGAGAGAAGGTCTGTGCCCTGCAGTGGGACGTTTATAAACAATATAAAAAAAATATAAAAAACAATAACTCGAAGGGTCGCGGTGGGTCCGGACGCCAACTGAACCCTTCGTCCGTCTGTCTATCTATTTGTCTGTCTATTCTAACATCACGCAATCTGTCGCGGATTGCCCAATAAATAATAAAAAAAGGAAAAACGAGGGAAAGAAAAAATACAAGTAACATGATTTTATTTCCTTTTTTTTGTTCTGGATTTATGGTCAAAGTGTACTTTATACACACTATTAATTCTGGAATCATACACACAAACACAGACACACCTTATACACACTTGTGAAATTTGATATTTTTGTAATTATTGACCCTATCTTCTTCTTCTCATGGTGCCTCTCCGACTAGCGAAGGTTGGCAGTCAGCTCCGCGTGGACTCGTAATACCACATTAAATAATATAAACTTAACTGAATGAAAGAAAATGTTTTATTGTGACGTAATATTATGCTCATGGTAGTACGGAATCCTCGGTGTGCGAGTGCGACTCGCATATGGCCATTTTTCATAACTTAATATTTTTTTTGTTCCAGTGAAAAATGTATTTTATCGAGTGTGCCCCGGTCGGTGAAACAAAGGGCTTTTTGTCGCAGGATGACTTGCGTCTCCTTTTCAGGATCGTGTTTTATTTCTGTTAAAGGGAAGAAAGAATTATGCTGGATATTCAATGACATTCAAGGTGAGAATTTCGAGAATTTCTTTGTCGTTTGAGTAAGTGCCATTATTTTGGGCGAAAAACTAGCACAGTATTTTTACAATAACTTATGGAACAATAGAAACACTAGTTTTTTGTGGTGGGAAGTGAGATCGCTGGGAAAGCGAAGAAAATAGAATAAAATTGATTCCTAACTGTCGATTTTCAATGGTAATGGTAAAACGCTGGCTCCACATTTGATAGGCCATGAATCCTAGCATTAGGCATTTACCAATGACTTTGTATTCTAAGTTAAGTACTTTGGTCATCTGGAAGAGATCACTTTTAGTGATAAGGCCGCCGTCTGTACTCTTAGGTTAAGAAATATCTGTGTAATTTCCTTTTTTATGTACAATAAAGTGTCCTCTATCTATCTAAATGCCTAATGCTGGGATTCACGGCCTATCAAATGTATCTAAGTTATGAATTCGTAGTATCAATACTACTCGCTAATTGTGAAGGAAAGTATCGTGTGGAAAGTATCATACCCTAGTGCCTGAGGTTTTCAGATGCCTCAGCACCTTCAAATAGTCAATTCGCGGGGGGTTGCGTGGTGATTAAGCTTATCCTCGCACTCTGCTCATTTATGAATATATTAAAACAGGATAATCTTTAATTTATTGAACAAAATAATCTTTATTGCAATAAAATAATTTTGTACAAAAAATATGTTGATGGCACAATATGAATTCTAAAAATGAATCACAGCTTCCACTCCACTTCTTTTAATTATCGTCGTTGAAGAGAATATTTGACGCCAACAGAGAACTGAAACTAGACCTCTGCTACTTAAATTATACTTATTGGACGAAAATGAAAACTTTGTAATTAGGGATCGATAATTAAATCACTCGAAGGCCTCTCGGAACATTAAAGTTTTATAACGGGATTCGTGAAAAATGATTCTTCTAAACAAGGAAGATATTTAATGGCAAGAAAGATGTTTAGCATAGTGGCCATGATTTATGAAAATTGAATTTTCTCTATAGTATTAGCTTATGCGAGCGTCCATGTTTCGGCAGCATCTGTGTGGACAGGCAGTATGCAAGCTTCTAAAACCTGAATTAAATTGGGGAAATTAAGTAAAAATACGTCTACTTAGGACAAACAGTCCAACTAGGCCGGTCCAACTTCGTGAAAGAGGTCAATCGTCGAATCCAACTCGGCTGGGCAGCATTCGGGAAACTTAGAAAAGTCTTTTCGTCTAATATACCTCAATCGCTCAAGACCAAATTATACAACCAGTGTGTGTTACCAGTGATGACTTATGGCACTGAAACGTGGTCTCTCACTATGGGCCTCATAAGAAGGCTCAAGGTCACGCAACGAGCTATGGAAAGGGCTATGCTCGGAATTTCTCTACGAGATCGAATCAAAAATGATGAGATCCGTAGATGAACGAAAGGTTGGTCTTTGGTCTTATGGACAATTAGACGCGCATGGTAGGTGCACTGCTTTTAGATGTGTAGAAAATGGCTCAGTTTCAATGCAGCTAGTGTAATTAGCTAAATGGAAAACGGGTAATAAAGTAATTAATATCTAATAGTAATTATTCTCTCTCGCTCTCTCTCTCTTTCTCTCTCTGTGAGAGACGGTCTGTGCTCTCTAGTGGGACGTATATAAGCTACATGGGAAAAAATAGAGTCATCTTTAGCTTTGTCAGGCTAGCTTGCACCAGCGCTAACTGACAGCAATATCTATCGCTTTATCCACGGCTAAGCTCTATCTAGTAAATAAGTCCAAAAACATCTTGCACCGTGAGTTTTGCAACCCTGTCAATCAGCTATGTATTCCTTAATCCCTGGATACATAAGCAGCCTATATACGTCCCACTGTAGGGCACAGGCCTTCTCTCAGAGAGAGAGAGAGAGAGAGAGAATGGGCTTAATTACCACGCGTGCCCACCGCGGATTGGCGATTTCAAATTCTGAGGTATGCGACTAGCTCAGACACTCAGTTTTCCTCACGATGCTTTCCTTCACAGTTAGCGAGAGGTATTGCTACTATAACTTCACAAATGTACATAACTTGAATGTGCAGAACCTGGGTCTCCCGCTTCCAAGTCCAATGTTCTACCCACTAGGCTACCACCGCTCTTTATCCTAGATACGCATTTATCTATTTACTTACTTATTCAGTGGCTTGGTGCAAGTCGTTCAAAGTAAAATTGACAGTGATTACTGGGTTAGTTTCAATATGCGCATTTCCTGTCAGAGGTTATTGATATATCATATTAATGTTTTTCGATTTTAGCGATATATGAATTCCTTTATCTCATAAATAGTACTGTTTAATCCCCACAAAAATATTCTTACATATTTTTGTTAGACCCACGTTAGACCCTATATCTAATATACTCGTATAAAAATCTCGTGTCGCAAATTGTTTCGAACTTCTCCGAAACCGCTTCATCGATTTTTATGATTTTTTTGTCTATATTTGGCAGGTCTCAGAACAGCTCGTAGGCTAATTAATATGGCAAAACAACGTTTGCCAGGTCAGCTAGTAGTTACGTATACGTTTAATTAACCGGTGGGGCTTCATTCTCAAAATTTAATAACAGGATCTTCATTATAAACATTACACAGTGAAGCCCTTTAAAAACTCGGTAGAAGCACAGATAAAAGTGCTAATTAGTTTCATACTCTTGCTACTTTTATTAAAACAAGGGTAAGCTAGAAAATGAATTTAATTGGGAAAAAAAGTTGGTGAGAACTTCAAGTTTCGTGGCTAATTAATTATAAGATCTAAAGGAAAACTGTTTCTTTTCGGCCTCGACGAAAGACTTTCTATTGTTTCAAGAATTTTTCTTCACGTTTAGATACAATAAGACCACTTATTTTAGTGCATGCAACGACTAATGAATGTTGAGGAAGCGAAAGTGATCTGTCAGGATCGTAGCAAGTGGCACTCCCTGGTCTCTGCCTACCCCTCTGGGATACAGGCGTGAGTTTATGTTATGTTATGTTATGTTATTTTAGTGCGAACATAGCTATTTAGTCATAAACTCACGCAACTCACAAACAAACTCACGGGATAGGCAGACAAAGGTAAAAATATAATGTTTTTTTTTGCTATTGTAATATAAAAATTAGTTTTTATTTGATCACATCAACTTCAACACGAAATCCAGACAACACATACAAACAAACACACACACACACACACACTCACGCACACACACACACACACACACACACACACACATAAAAAAAAGAAATATGGAAATATATCGAGTTGATTAATTATGTTATAGTAAATTTAGTAGAATTTAAATGCTACAGAACTAAGCTGTACTTTCGAGATTAGCCGTTTTCACATTGGACGATAACGACACGACATTATTGGACTGGTAGTTTTATACATTTACTAAGGCCGTTGCGCGAACGTTGTGCAAACTTTGTATAATTACTAGTCCAACGATACATAAACAAATAACTCCACAAAACACAATCACTAGTCCTGGTCCGAAATTTGGATACCTTGTCCTATGGTAACCGGGCAAGGGTATCACAAATATGGAAATACCTCGACTGCATCAACTGTATGCTGAAGCTAAAATGTTGTCAGTTTAACAACTTTATATGATGACTACAATCGTGCATAAGCACACCCTAATAAATGGACAACCCAGTAACCAATATATTAATCCTAGCAGGGAGTATGCATGATACTTGAGATGAAACTTGGCAAAGTTTCGTTGGTTAGAACCAATTTTGCCCAGCGCTCCTTCTTTTTTCGTGGATGTAAACTACTTTAACAAAATACTTAACATAATAAATAGTACTAAATTTGGAATAAAACAGCTTCTTACTAGTTATTTACAGAACCTAGATTATCATGGTACTCAGAAAATATTATCTTGATAAACACATAAAATAGAATATAATAATCATAAATGTATGTAACACATAGCATTTATCAATAACAAATGTTTTAAGCTTGCTTTTAAGAGTACATATACATACATACACTCACTCTCATACACACCTACACACACACACACACGCAAGCACGCACGCACATACGCATGCAGGCGCGCAGGTACGCACGCACGCACACACAATGTAGGAAAGTTTTAGATAATTTTGTTTACTTTTAGTTTCTCTTTCCTTTCCATTTGACTGTCATTGGCTTGCAAATAACACACAATATTCATTCAATAAATATTTTGAGCTGGGGGGGTCTGTAAACACAGAACACAGATCTCTGATCTGATTTACGAGTAGGCTCCAGTCTTTCCACAAATTCTACTATCGCATCTACCATTTGTATCTGCATAAACTGCACTAGATTTATGGATTGAGAAAATAAGCGAGCTGGTACTACGAGGCAGTCAGGTCAAGATGGCATGCAGTCACGGCTACCGTCTAATGTAAAACCGGCCGTTTGTATAAAAAGCGCCCAGTATAAATTCACTGCGTAAAAAGCGCTCAGTGAATTTATTAGTTCGATACTCGAGTTTTTCTCGCAAATTGCAAAAGTTTAAGCCGTTATGCGCTGACTTTGTTTTGCGCCCCAGACGGGTGTAGATTCGATTTGTTTATCGCCCAAAAGCGTAGCTTAGCATACTGGAACTAATTAAATTAGGTAAGAATTTGCTTATTTGGATACATTAGGCACAGGGCCTACTGCAAACGATGTAAGAAAATCTTGCCGGCTGCGCTGTCAGAAGTCAGCTTCAGTTCGTCGGTGATTGTTTTATGGGGATGTCATAGTGTGTTAGTTTCAGAAGTCTACAGTGTTTTATCCCAGGACCCTGAAACGGCAATTTGAAAGTCCTAACCCGCCAGGCAAGGCTTCCGGTCTTATTTAC
This sequence comes from Yponomeuta evonymella, assembly GCA_963969515.1. Lineage (NCBI taxonomy): Eukaryota > Metazoa > Arthropoda > Insecta > Lepidoptera > Yponomeutidae > Yponomeuta > Yponomeuta evonymella. The sequence continues at coordinate 16,696,978 of OZ018351.1, forward strand.
TACCAACTTGTCACTGTCGCAAAGAAGATCTTGACGTTGCAAACTTTGAAACGTGAAGAGAGACATAAAAGCTTCAATTCTGTATTCCTTCTTAGTTTTGGCTTACTTGTGTAGACGTTAATTATGTTAAGTATTAAATAATTAATGCCGTTTGAGTCCCAGAAGACTGTTACGTTTTACATGATCGTGATGCTGAAACATAGTAAAATCTCGGCAATCACAAAAAGGTGTTTGTACAAAGACGAACTTAATACTAATAAGTATTTTCTTCCAGCTAACCTTGGGTTATGTGGACAGTGCAAGGGGTAGTGCTAAGAAAGATTTATTGCAAAAAAAAAAACTTAAACTATATTATAATAACAGTACATAGTTATGATAACACGTTACATACCAAATACACATAAATATACACACTATAACACGATAAACGTAACTACATAAAATTTACTTATATAGTAGGATTATTACTCTGAAGTTCGGAATAGTACTCATGGATTCTAGTTTTAAACACGTCAACTGAACGGGGCCTGGCGTATGTAGGTACAAAAGTACATTTACGATTAGGCTTGCATGCTTCCTGACGATGACGTCAGTCGTACTTTTACTTAGGCTGGTCTTACTCTCACTGCGGGTAGCTGGGACCTGTTTCATAGAACTACAATTCATGGTTTACTATGGCAATTCGATGTACATTGCAAAGTCGACTAACCCACAGAATAACATGTAGGAAGTCTCCTCCATGCAATGTATATCGAATTGTTATAATAAACTATGAATTGTAGTTTTGTGGAAAAGGCATCTGGTAGGCATCGACCGTCAGTTCCAGAATTTTATTTCCGAACCTGTCGTTTGATTATTTCTTACTGCGTTACGTCCAACTAAGCGAAAATGTAGATAATTTAAAACGGCTAGATCCGAAAAGGCCATCTGTGTCTCGTTAATAGATACCATGGCAGTAGAAGGGTTGAGCCACTGCTAACCGTGCAGCATCTTGATAGATAAACCTCTGAAGTGTGAGACAAGTCCGTAATCATCGTGAGTGCCGGTGCTTTACACTTTGGACGTATTTGTGGATGGTGACGCTGAAAAACTTGCAGAAGTCTTTAGCCACTTCGTTGGTAAAGTTCTGTTTTTCTGCAAAAGTGATTTTAGTGTCCTTTTTTATCTGTGTTATATTGTTATCTACAGCAGTATGAGGAATTTCCTAAAAATAAGTTTTATTCACGAAGGTTAATTTCATAATATTATTATACATTCAAATACTGTCTAGCATTAAGCTCGCCTTTGTGCAAAATTGTTTTTTAGTGCAAAAAAAGAATATTTGAATTGAATTCAAACGATGCTAAAATCACGTCAGTAGAAAAACAGACGGATATAAAAGCAATTTGAAATGAAAAGGAAACAAAAACTAAAATTCAATCAAAATCGAATGTGGCCCGCCGACCAACACAACAAACTGCAAAGCAAATGTTTGCCCTCATCAGTCACAAAAACTTTTCGCAGGAACTTCCTTTTCTTGCTATTTGGTCCCAAATTATGATCCTTTCTCACGTGATGGTTCATCGGTAGACAGAACGGTGCACGGCCTGGAACAAAAAAAAAATAATAATAAATAAATTTAAAAGTGTTGAACAAGGAACGATGACTCGATTGGAGCGAGCCCTCGCGTTGTACATCTGAAGTGTACCACATGGCTTTTGTTGTATATTATAAAATAAACAGATTGATTGTTGTTCTAATGAAGCCTTATTATTCCCATAAAGAGGCTCGCGCCAGTCGCAAGACAAAGAAAGATATTTTTTTTCTCTATGCCGCGTTTTCACGGTCTTAGTATGCTCGGAAAGCGGGAGCTGGCCTACTTTAGCTACTAAGTTGCAACTTGTATCATGTATACCGGCGATTTCAGTACAATCTTCATCAGAATTTCTTCACCAAAACGGCCAATTTTTGTACTGAGATCGAGTAGCTTCCGAGAAGCTAAAATAGGTCACCAGGTCCGAGCCTACTAAGATCGTGAAAACGCGGCTATACTGTGTTTCGATAACGTAAATATATTTAATAGAAACATTGGGTGACTTAGATCTAGTAAAAAACGTTCTCCTTACCGAGCTTTACCATACATTTGTTTTTAATTTTTTTAAGAATTTTTTGCTAATATTAATTCTTGTAGGTTGGTTACCTGTTTTTATTAAGTTGCGCATTTTATAAACAAACATTACCTTCAAACGTATTACTCTTCCTATTCAGATGTGACAGGCACTAAGACTAACTGATGCTAAATGTTTTGTGCTATTTAACTGGTATCAGTGCTAAGTAACTAAATCATATCTTTTGTTTGTTAGTGAATTATCTTATCCATATCGCTAGGTAGGCATTACCAATAATAGACGCTACATATCGTCTATGCAGTATCGATGCAAAATTATTTAAAAGGTTGACCATTGGATCAAACTGTGCGATTTAACTGGAACACCTCTAAAATGTTCACAAGTTCGTTCCTACGTGTAGTTAATTGAACTGTTAAAACGTTTGTTCTGTTGGTTACAATTAGGGTCCACATTCAACAAATCATAGAACTACATACATGTACATATAAGTACATAAGGTTTTGTTTTGGACCTTAGCATAAGCTATACCACTCGCTAACGGTGAAGGAAAACATCGTGAGGAAACCTGAGTGTCTGAGCTATTCACGTACCTCAGCGCTTGAAATCACCAATCCGCGGTGGGCACGCGTGGGGATTAAGCCCACACTCTCTCCCTGAGAGAAGGCCTGTGCCCTACAGTGGGACGTATATAGGCTGCTTATGTATGTTATGTATTTATAAGCTTTTGCCTCAACTCTTTTCTATCCTCGGCCATCATCATCCAGCTGCTGTCAGCAATCTGCCTCAGTTTGTCAGTCCAGCGAGCTGTGGGTATCGTGTTCTGGGTGTCAATTAGGTAGCTTTTTAACTACTTGAAAACGTTCTTGAGACGCCACCACATACAGTTTTTTAGCCCCTAGAAACAAATTTTTAAACAAAAATATCGGCAAGAAAAATAAAAGCAAAGAATTGACTGCCTCGTTGGTTTAGCCGTTAAGGCGCTTAGTTACCAAAACAGAGGTCGTGGGTTCGATTCCCACTGGAGGCCGCCGTACATTGATTTTATTTTACTTTATTAGGAACAACAACAGCGTAATCTGAATATAATTACTTATTAACTAATTACTAAAAATAAGGCCAATAACAGTTGTCCACAGCTTACCAATTAATTACATTTGTACAAATGGGCTCAGTCTGGGTGTATTTTCATGTGTGTGACGTCCTTGCCTGGTTACCATAGCACAGGGTATCCTAGTTTGGGACCAGGTGAAGTAGTTGTATAGTGTGGAAGTTATTATTATTATTATTATTATTATTATTATTATTATTATTATTATTATTATTATTATTATTATTATTATTATTATTATTATTATTATTATTATTATTATTATTATTATTATTATTATTATTATTATTATTATTATTATTATTATTATTATTATTATTATTATTATTATTATTATTATTATTATTATTATTATTATTATTATTATTATTATTATTATTATTATTATTATTATTATTTTTATTATTATTATTATTATTATTATTATTATTATTATTATTATTATTATTATTATTATATCTATTTCTGTCTCTTTTTATTTTAATAAAAAGGTAGTTAATAAAGAGCACGGACCTAAGCCAAGTGCTGTTTATGTTTTAGTTTAAGTCTGTGGAGAGAAATTTTCTTACTATGCGGCAGGTATTGAGGATTACCGCTTTCTGTACGTATGTAACTATGGTGCTAGGAATATTTAATGTACTGAGGCTATTGTGCAGTGTTTTTGGGATTATCCCTGTAGTTGAAAGAACTATTGGAACTATTTTTACTACATTGACTCGCCATTGCGCCTTCAGCTCTATTGCCAGATCTGTGTACTTGCTAAGCTTGTCAGTGATAGTGGACTGAATGTTGTGTGTATTTGGTATGGCAATGTCTATTAAGTACGCAATTTTGTTTCCTTTGTCGTGAATTGTGATATCTGGCCTGTTGTAGTGAATGGTTATTATTATCATTATTATTATTATTACTATATTAAGTCTAGTGATAACAATGTTATTGTATTTTTTATGGATCATGTTGTATATGCATAGCTATAGATAGGTAGGTGGCTGTGCCACCTAGTCTTGCTTGCGAACCAATAAACGATCAGTGTGTCAATACTTGCCGTTTCACTTACACGCCTCCTTCGGATGCAACAGTGGCGACGTTGATCTACCCGCGTTAGCGAAAAATCATGGCTCAACTCGGAATCCTAAGCAGTTTTGACCATAATTCACAGTGTTGGCAAACTTTCAAAGGCCGAATAACTCAATGGTTTATCGCAAACGATGTGAAGGACGAAGTGAAAAAAAGAGCGGTGTTATTGAGTGCACTCAGTGATTGCACCTTCAAGTTGGCGGCGGATTTGGCTTTGCCAAAAGATCTTCAAACCGTTCCGTATGACGTAATTATCATACTCTTGGATGAACATTTCACTCCGAAGAAAAGGGGATTCGGTGGAAGATACAACTTTTACGCCGCGACACAGGGCTTGGGGGAGACTCACACACAATGGGCAGCGAGACTGCGTGGACTAACGGCGAATTGTCGCTTTCTCAACATAGAAGAGGCGCTTCGTGACCGGTTCCTGATGGGCATGTTACCAGGCCCTGAACGGGAGAAATTGTTCGCACAAGATCTCGCAGACTTAACACTAGCAAAGGCGATTGAACTTGCGGACAGCATGAGAAGCGCGCGGGCGATGACAGCTGCCGCGTCGGGACAACAGGGCCGGGCGCAGGACAATCAGCTTTTCAAAATCGCAAAAAGTTCAAAAAGTGCTAGTGTATACCAAGTGCAATGTCAAGTGTGTGGGTTAAAGAACCACGAAACTACGAAATGTCGTTATGCAAAATACAAGTGTAAGAAATGCAATGAAAAGGGACATTTACGTCGCATGTGTACCAAAATTAATTTCATAGAAAGTGAGGGGATACTGGATGAGAATGGCGATGATGACGGTGAGTTGTTGTTGTTTAACATTCGCTCGGCGAGGGGGGAGCCGATGACTGAATGGGTGTTGGTCCAGGGCGTGCCAATGAACTTTCAGGTCGATAGTGGCTCTGCTGTCACGGCGATTTCAGAACAAACCTACCAACAGACCTTTAAGGATGTGCCATTATCGTTGACCAGCAAGCGGTTGCTCACATACACAGGGGACAGCATCGACTGTGTAGGTATTGCACCGTTAGAGTTGTCTTACTCGGGTCACACGAGTGTTCTAAATGTATATGTCATACGCAACGGCGGTCCGCCCCTGTTAGGTCGCGATTTTATATCGATTTTTAAACTTGAGATGATGCCGGTAAATTATTGCGAAAAGGCAAGTGACCTTATTGTTCAGTTACAGTCCACCTTTGCTTCCGTGTTTTCAAACAATTTAGGCAAATTCAATAAATTCACGGTAAAATTGCATCTTAAAAAAGATGCCAAACCAGTTTTTTATAAAGCACGGCCGATGGCCTATGCATTAAAAGATAGGGTCAACAAAGAGATAGATCGGTTATTACGTGTAGGTATATTGCAGCGAGTTGATTACGCAGAGTATGCGTCACCAATAGTGCCAGTTTTAAAACGTAACGGGTCGATTAGGCTGTGTGCAGATTATTCTGTCTCATTAAACAAACAGCTACAAATAGAACAGTATCCGTTACCGACAGCACATGAGCTCTTTACTAGGTTGCATGGAGGGCAACAATTCAGCAAACTGGACCTAACACAAGCGTACGCACAGTTTGAGCTGGACGAAGCATCTCAAAAGTACACTTGCATAAACACACACCGGGGTGTTTTCAAGTACACGCGTCTTGTGTTCGGTTTGGCGAGCGCGCCAGCTATCTTCCAGCGCGCAATGGACTGCGTGCTAGCGGGCATGGAGGGAGTTCTATGCTTATTAGATGACATATTGGTTACAGGGGTGACGAAAGACCAACACTTGGAAAGACTGAGCGCAGTGTTACTTAGATTGCAGGATGCAGGATTAACACTACAAAAAGAGAAATGCCAATTTTTAAAAGATGAAGTGGAATACTTAGGGTATACGATCGACAAACATGGTTTGAAAAAGTCATCCAAAAAGGTCGAGGCAATGCTCAATGCCCCAGTACCCACAAATGTCTCGAAACTTCAGTCTTTTCTGGGATTGGTAAATTATTATAGGAACTTCGTTCCCTCTGTTTCAACTGTACTTAGTCCATTGTATAATTTATTGAAGAAGGGTACCAAATGGTGCTGGACGCCGGAGCATGACAATGCGTTTAAAAAAATTAAAGAATTATTAGCATCAGAACAAGTTCTGGCACATTTCAACCCCGAAGCAAAAATTATTTTGACAGTGGACGCGTCACCGAGTGGGCTAGGGGCGATATTGTCGCAAGTCGGCGAAGACGGAGTGGAGCGGCCCGTATCATTCGCTTCTCGCACCCTAAATAAGGCAGAGAAAAATTATGCCCAGATACAGAAAGAGGCAACTGCCATTGTCTTTGGGGTGCGACGATACCATCAATATCTGTATGGTCGGGCTATACCTTTCACCCTCCGAACCGATCATAAACCGCTGCTCTCTATTTTCGGCCCTTACCGCGGGATACCGGAAGTATCTGCCAACCGGTTACAAAGGTACGCACTTTTTTTAAGTGCATACAATTATACTATTGAATATGTACGGAGCGCAGATAATAGCGCCGATTTTTTATCTCGAGCTAGCTTGCCGCAGTGCGAGTCACGCGGCACGGAAGGGCAGCGGGAAGGCTGCGCGGGCACCGGGGCGCAAGCGGCATGTGACGTAATAGAGGATCGCGCATCTTATGTGAATTTTGTGATTGATGCCAGTTTGCCAATAACAATTACAATGCTGCGCGAGGAAACCCGCAAGGATGTTATCCTTAAGGAAGTAATACACTTTATTCAACAAGGTTGGCCATCTAAAATGACCAATACAGACTTGAAACCGTACTTTTTAAACCGATCTGAGTTATCGTATGAAAGTGGGTGTGTCATGCGAGGGCACAAAATAGTCATTCCAGAAAAATTAAGGCCACAAATATTATCCGAATTGCACAAGTCACATTTAGGTATTTGCAAAACTAAAGCCGAAGCTCGCAGTAGGTTTTGGTACCCGTCTATTGATGATGCAATTGAAAAAATTATAGCTAGCTGTAATATTTGTTTACAGCTGAGAGCGTCACCGAACCGGGCGCCGCTAGCTGTTTGGCCCTACCCACTTCATCCATTTTACAGAATCCACATAGATTTTTTGGGCCCAATTTACAATAGCACGTATTTGGTAATTGTGGATGCCCATACAAAATGGGTAGAAGCTTATCGCATGAGCACCGCCACAACTACAGCAGTAATAGCTAGATTGCAGGAATTCATGTCTAGGTTCGGGGTTCCGCATACGTTGGTCAGCGATAATGGCACAGCTTTTGTCTCTAAAGAATTCGAATCGTTCTGCACGGTGAACGGTATTGAGCATTTGACGTCACCCACATACCACCCGTCGAGCAATGGGCAGGCGGAGAGTTTTGTAAAAATAATTAAAAAGGGGATTAAGTCCAGTATTTTGAGTTCCAACAGTAATACGAAAGATATCGAAGCTTGTTTACTAAAATATTTGTTTGACTACAGAAATTCTGTACATGCAACAACAGGAAATTCGCCTGCCCAATTGGTATACGGGCATAAACTACGTTCACGCCTGGACCTACTCACGGACAAATCGAATAGCAAACCGTCGTCATCATCGGACAGTCTCACTAATCACGTTCGAATGAAACAGTCTTTGCAGAGTAAAGCTTATGGCGGTAAAAACATCCAAACCATTGTAGCAGGCGATGTGGTAATATACAAGAAGCCAAACAATTGTAATCAAGGTTCATGGAATAAAGCTATTGTAACTAAAAAAATTGGTAAGGTAACATATTCTGTTAAAGACATTGAAACAGGACTTATTTATAAAAAACATAAAAACCAATTATTTGTATACAAAGGGACCGACAACAGCACTGTAACCAGTTATGACAGCCCATTAGACATTAGTGACGTCACGTCTGATCAAGCACAGGCTGAGTCGCACACTCAAAGCGAGGCGGGACAAGAGTCACAGGCTACACATCAACCGCAGACGGAGGAGACAGGGACAGTCAACTCTTTACCGCCTAGAGATACCAGCGCAGATGGTGATGCAGCCTCGGATCAAACTCAGGACACGAACGAAGATTTTCACGCGGCAATAGATATGGAAAATGAAGATCAGAACTCAGCCAGTAGACGAGCGGGCGATAGGTTGTTGCGTCCCTTGCCTAGAGTTAATTACAAACCCTTTCTTTAGATTAATTACAACCCTTTTACGTAGATTAAGATATTGGTTTAATATTATATAATACTCCGGGGATTGCCAACTAGAGGGAGGAATGTTGTATATGCATAGCTATAGATAGGTAGGTGGCTGTGCCACCTAGTCTTGCTTGCGAACCAATAAACGATCAGTGTGTCAATACTTGCCGTTTCACTTACACGCCTCCTTCGGATGCAACAGATCAAAATTCGATTTGTCTAAAAAACAAATTGGCAGTTTCTTTGCTATCGTGCTGTTTGTACCTATATATTTTCAACGTACACCCAGCTCAAAGAACATGTTTGGGTGCCTAACGGCTGCCGCTTAGCTGCCTAATCTACCTAACGGATGATTTCAGCTATCAACTAGAATATCGCAATATATTATTGATATCATAAAATCTTTGTGTATGATTACCCAAAATATTTACATTACGCGATCTAGCCTTTCAATACAATGCCATCTATGGACAAATATGGCCTCAACATCAAACTACGTTTGTATAGAAATCCCCTCGCGCTGGGTCTACCTTCTCCACGTTTGAACCACGTTTCGACCTTCGAAACAAAAGTCGCAAGAGGTTTTCGTCTGAGACTCCGGCCGCGTAACTCCCTTTTGCACAAATAGTGGATGAACTTTTTAAATTAAGGGTGTTATAAAACTGCAGAGCAGACGTCATAGACGGAGGGTTCCCTGTGCAGCATCTTGGAGAAAGGTTCGGTTATATTGTTGTTCTACTCATAAGTTTCACCGAAACTTTCTGCAACAGAGAGGTAACAATAAAAATGTACTCGCACCTACCCGCACTGAATGCAAGGAACTTTAGCATTCTTTGTATGAAATTGTATGGAACTTCGCTCACCAACCCGCGCAGCAAGAAGTAACAATAATATATAAATGGCTTATTTTCACTAAAACAACTCATCATATTTTACAGTTCGTTTATAATAAGCTAGGCAAGCCTACTATAATAAGCGCTGCCTAAATTATGTTTCTTTAACGTATCCTTTATCTTAGGCATATTTACAACAAAAAAAAATTAATACAGGGAGAATTTTTATACTGTTTGCAAAATTAAAATAATAATTTAATAAATTATACATTAACTTTTCTTTGTTTGTCCCCACTTAGGACAATTTTTAAAAACGTTTTTGGAGGCTAATAATTCCACCCATGCCGGACCCGCGAACCCTCTTGAACCCGCGATCTCTGTACGTACTCTGTACACAGAGAAGTTTATAAAGAGGTTCGAAATTTCGCCGACGCCCTTGCCCATTAACTCAGTTGGAAGAGCGCTGGCACGGTTACCCAGAGGTCGCGGGTTCAAGTCCCGGCATGGGTGGAATTTTTAGCCTCAAAATAGGTTTTTAGAAATTATACCATTAGTATAAAGCATAATTACTTTTAGCTTGGAAAGCCACGAAGGATGCCTATGTCCTGCAGTGGGCGTCAAATGGCTGATGATGATGATGAACAATTAGTATTGTTAGACAAATAAGTGTGTTCATAAGTAGTAACAATCAGTGAATGACGCAGCAAGGTCGAGCACACACCTGAGCCGATTTTTTCTTAGTTTTAGTGAGAAAAGTAGCATTAGAAAAACGAAACAAACGAGATATCAGAAACAAAAAGTTTTTTAGTTTCCGTAATTTAAAATATATACTATTATAAAAAAAATATATAATCACATACTATTTGAGCCCAGAACTTTCACTAAACTTTTTAAATATTAACATACACTTTTTAAAGACGCACAACCATGAGGGAGGTCTATGTCCTACAGTGGGCGCCAAATGGCTGATGATGATGATGATGAACCATAAATTTATTGGTCTCATCATCTTGTCTTACCGACGGGCAAGTGCCGCCATATTAAATATTAAAATTCGTCAAAAGTACCTATTGTCATCATCATCATCATAGATAGATAGAGAACACTTTATTGTTCATAAAAAAACGAAATCATCATCTGCCTACCTCTGCCCACTGCTGGGTATGGGTATTTTCCCCATCACGTCATCTTTCGCGGTCTCGCTATTCGCATCCACAGGCTCTCCGTAAAGTATTACGCATGAATATATTTATAGAGTTACTACCTGACTCGACAAACGTTTTGCCATATTAATTAGCCTACAACCTATTCTCAGGCCTACCAAATATACATAAAAAATTTCACAAAAATCGGTGAAGTCGTTTCGGAGGAGCTCGATAACAAACACTGTGACACGAGATTTTTATTATACTTATTATATTTCAAAATCGAATCTTTTTCAATCCTTGCGCAAAAATACCTTATATGCATAAAACAAAATAACAAACCGGTTGAGAATAAACCCTTAAGAAAAAATGAGACTCTCCGCGAATATCGTTTTAAAACTTTACTTGTCCCATTCGGGATTACTTTGTAAACGAATTTCTTGCCTAAAAAGAAACGGTTAACAGCGCACTAAAATGGTCTTGGGTTCCGTCCGTGCGTTATTTTTTATTAGACGACTTTTTAAGAGCAGCATAAAAATGCAGGGAGGAAAATTACTCATTATTTTTGGTTAGGTACTTTCCGTTCTTTGTTCAGTGAGTCCATTTTTTGGTGCATAAATTATTCTATGCACATTAAATTGACTGATGACGTAAAGCAGATTGCTGGGAGACATTAAGGAGACTGACCATCTAAGACAGATTGCTGGCAGCCGCTGAACGCGAATGAACCAAGACAAATAAAAGTGTCGGGCCTTGGGTAGGCCTCTGTCTAGCAGTGGCTGTAATGTCCAGCAGTAGGTGTGAGGCTGATCGTTGATTAACAGGAAAATTTTCGATAAAAAGTACAATAACTTTAATATGTGAAGATAACAACAATACACACTTCAATAATTGACTGTACTCGCAAATTCAGTCTACCCGTGACCACGGCCATTGCAGCGTTACCGAACCGTCGGGAATTAAGATACTTAAATTTTACCTACTAAATAATTTATTGCGATTATACCCGTTTAGTGCGTAATTCTGGATGTGAAGGCTAAGCAGATGTTCAACCAAATATATTGACTGTGGCCTTAGTCTGAAATAAGTAAAAACGAGCCATCCATTTTCGTTACTATTCTATTGGTTATCTGCTATTCACCCCTACCGAACCACTTCATGGGTTCATGGTTGTTGTGGACATTAAATTTGAAAAGATTTCTCGCAGACTTTTGAAGGATATATTTGTGATTGGGTAGATTCTAATATTTCCTGATATGTGATGTGTGATGATTAAGGCAAAACCCCTCATGGTCATGAAAACCACGAGGGAGGCCTATGTCCTGCACTGGGCGTCAAATAGCTGATGATGATTATGACGATGTGATGTAAGTACATAAATAAGGAAAAAGTAGAGTCAATATTAAGATCGACGTATCGTTGGCAGCCTTATTGAAAAAAATTTTTTTTTACAGGCGACCTATTGTCATGAGTTTGTTGAAGTTGCTGAAGAAAAATAAAAAGGTAGGCAATGGGTGAGTTAATTCGTTAATAAGGTACGGTCATTCTTTTGTTTTCCGCTCTCAGCCAACTTACAGAAACTGAGATAAAGTTGCACAGTGCCCATTTATCGCAGCCTACTTGGAACTCCGTCAAACTACGACGGATCTCCGCACTTTTGCGCGCGCGCGCCCACTAAAACATTCGGCGATGAGGCGTCAAAACGAGATTTGGCCGGGATGACGGGATATATCATCCCTAAACGAGAAAAGTTTGATTGGAGGGAAAAGCTTCAGAAATTCATTAGTGTAGGCTCGTGCGGGACGGAAACGCGCCCAAGAAAACCTTGCGGTGTGGTTTCAAGATGGGATTAACGTCGGTTTAGGGAGCGGAAGTTGTCGTAAAACAATACTATAGTTTGTCGGCGGAAGGTCCGTGGATGCGGATGGAAAGGGGCCGTGAGAAATAGCTTTTGGGCGAAAAGACATATTATACGCAGCAGTGGGCAGCAGTAGCTTAATGATGATGATGATGATGATAAACACAATATTGGGTCTGGAGGAAATCAGAAATCAGTAATGTATAATTTGTTTCAACGCAAAGGATTTACATTATGTTTTCTGAATGTCAATGTACTGTGTTATTTAAACAAAAGATTCATACAATAAATTTCCAAATTAACTTTTCAAGAAGCAAAAATTGCATATATTAATGTACTTAGATAGGTATCAGACTCAGTTTCTCTATGTTCCTATTTGTGAAATTATGGTAGCAACTACATTGCTGACTTGCGACATCACGAGCGCCCATGGCGTATTAAATATTTTATGAGTCTCAAGTTTTCTTATGATGTTTTTCCTTCTCAGTTAGTCCATATTAAGCTCAAAAAAGGGCAAAAATAAACGTTGACGAAAAGAAAGAGAAACAGAGCCTTCTCTCTTCTTATTTCTTCCCTCTCTTTCTCTCTGTTAGAGAGGACCTGTCCGATATGAAAGAAAAAGAAACGCACAATCAACTCCCTTCAATCAATAAACTCGCTTCAATTCAAGGCGCGGAGCCCACTGATCTGGCGAACACTGATTTGAACGAAACAGGATGATGTCCATGCCATGCCCATGCCAGACGCCAGATCAGTGGGCTACGCGCCTAAATTCCGCTTTCAAGAAGTTCCATGTCACAGGTAATTTCAGTTAAAAATTTGAACGGAAGTTGAAACGTTTTGTGTGAACGGGCCTCCAAAACAAATCGGTAAAAGTTTCAAAGGCATCAGCTCTTGCGGCCATTATTCTTTACTCATGTATCGTTTAACAAATTTTAAATCCTAAGAGTTATTTAATTGGACAAATCCCCATCGATATTTTGTATTAAGAACCGAAATTTACGAAATGTCGTTGTCAGGTTGAGCGAAAGGCAAAAGCTAGTAATATTATAATAATCAGGCCTTCTTTCAGAGAGAGAGTATGAGCTTAATTACCACGCGTGCCCACCGCGGATTGGAAATTTCAAGCGCTCAGGCATGTGAATGCCCCAGGCACTTAGGTTTCCTTCACATTTAGCGAGTGGTATTGCTACTACAACTTCACAAATGTACGTAACTTAGAAAATAGAGTCATTGGTACATGCCGAGATTTGAACCCATGACCTCCCGAATGTGAGGCCGGCGTTCCACTGCCTATACAATCTAAGTAAATGTAATAATATGGACCAACGAGGCATTAACATGATGGTGTGATCAATTAATAGTTTGAGAAACTGGCTGTCTATTTTATCATGGGCACCCGGTTTACTAGCCATGGATTACATCAGTGGGACACATTTTGTGATTAATAGGTTCCTTGCTCAAATCCACAATGTCCGGACGCCGCTGTTGATCGATGTGACAGTCTATGGTGTGGTTAATTAATCGTAAATTGATTGAAGATTGACAAATGCTGTCCGGTCCGGATATCTGCAAAATCGGACGCTAAGCGGCTCCATGAGGTACATGGGTTTTTGCAAAAATTGTCTTTCGATTCGTGGAATCATGTAAATAGAGACTTTTAGGACCAACGATCGATAAATCATTGATTAAGGACCCAGGTCCTAGACCCAGGACTTAAAGTCATTACTGTTTCAGTATTGTTTTCGTTATCATCCATAACATTGGTATGACTGCCCCGTTTAGACCAACGAGGCAGTCATACAAACATTATGGTTCTGTTTTTTAATTTTGAGGTACGGAATCTTGAAATTTTCTTTAAATCTTCTATCTAAAAGCTATTAGACGCATTGCTTGCTAATAGAACTGTGTTGCAATAACGACCCCACAATTTTCCCGATTACTGTCTGGTTCATATCGGCCCATGTGAATTTATTTTCACTACCTTCAGATCCACTTACCGCGAATGTGTTTTAGAGAAAGCGTGACCAGCAGACTTACAAAGCGGGCAGGATGACCTCAGGGAGTACGGAACTCAATTTACGGTAGCATGCGCGCCTGTGAGAAACGCCAGGAATTCGCACTGACAGCCGTGTGTAGTCCGATCTACAATCAACTGAAGAAGTCCATGCCCGGTTTCACATTGGCCGATAACCGTCAATGCACATTGTTCGGATTCACAGTGGACGATAACGGTGACTGCACGACATTGTGACGTGAAACCGCCTGCAACGAAAACTTGTCGCCGCGGTGAAGGCTGTGACTCGGTAACTGCGTGTAATATATTGTTAAGTAGAACAAAGTAGCCATTACTCAGATCCGAGTTACGAGTCAAGAAACACGTGCCGCTAGATAGCGCCAGTGCCGCGTAACACAATGCACAATCTCTTGACCCAATTATGTATTCGTGTACCATCTTGCGAAGGAAAACCATTTAACATATCCCATACGCATCTACTAATTAAAGGAAGAACACCTATCTCGTTCGTGCAAGTAGGAATTTCAATATAATGTCAGATGACTATGACCTGGATTTGTTTAACACTAAACAGGCTGAGGCGAGGCGCGTGCTTGGTCAGTTGTTTTTTGACACATAGCTTGTTGAACTGGGCGGAGCGTGGACTGAACCAATCTCATTTGATCAATTGCTTCTTTCTTGTTTCGCTTTCTTCATGTAATTATATTTGTATCTACCTAAATGGTGGTTATCGCCTGTGAACTGTTTGCGCTTTATCTAATTTACTTCTAATTGTGAAGACTTCTAATTAGCTTAGTGTGTCCTAATTTTTCTCTGTATTATAACCTTGTAATACCTGTTAGTCTTCCTAGAAACTAAAATAATAAATAAATAAATAGTTTGAGGCTTACTTAAAGACGTTTCAAGTTAAACCAACGACTGTGTAAGCCGATACAGCCCCACCCGCTTCTTCATGCAACGGCCGGCCAAGGTCGTTGCAAATAGATGAAACTAAATGTCATTTTTCATTGCAGTTATCGTCTAGTGCGAAACCGTTCATCTTTGCGCCAGTATTCTTGCAACGTTCAAACAACGTTCGCACAACGGCCTTACCAAATATCTAGTAAATCTCTTGACTGAACTGTTACCGCTCCTCATTAAGCCGTTACCGTTCCTAACTTTGAGATGGCGTAATTTAACACTAACTTTGAATAGATGCCAACAGGCCATCCTTATATTTTAATTTCAAAGGCTTTTGTTATAATTATTTGTATCCACAATAGTACTCAAAATTGTATCTTTTTCTTATAAACAATAGCAATTTTTTTTATCTCATCACTAATCTCTTACTGATCTTCATTGAGCTACGACTACTATTTAGTGAGTTACTACTACTCTTCACTGAACTACGACTACTATTTAGTGAGTTACTACTGCTCTTCACTGAGCTAAGACCACTCTTCCATGAGCTACCAGCACTCTTCAAGTGAGCTACCACTATTCTCGGTTACTTGTTGGTTGTCTGGAAGAAATTGCTATAAGCAATAAAGCCACCAATTGTACTGTATTTTTGTAAATATTTTATGTTTGTGTTTCCCTGGTGCACAATAAAGAATATTTTTATCTTATGTTATCTTATCTCATCTCATCTCATCTTATCTCGTCTCGTCTCGTCTCGTCTCGTCTCGTCTTATCTTATCTTATCTTATCTTATCTTGCGCTACGAGCGCTTCAATGAGCTAGCCTCTCTCTTCAGTGAGCTATCACTACTCTTCACTGAGTTACCACCTGTTAAATACAGCGGCTGGGGAAGATATAAAATAGCGGCGTTTTTGCTGCATGTATTGTATTGCGTGATTGCCTACGGTATCGTAAAACTAATCGACATAACCTCAAAAAAATACTTAAGTCGATTGTACTTCTGCGAAAGTTTTCTCGACAAATAATGAAGTAGACTGGAAGGACGTCCAACAATATTAAACATTATGGATGTCGTGATCGTCTTTGATACAAAACGTGCTTGGTTGAGAAAAATCTCAAGGGTGCTTAGAGCAATCTTAGTCATAATAATATAAAAAATGTAATCAGAAACAATAAATAATACTCTTTTCTTTGCGAAGGAATTTTCAGACTCTTTCATTATTATTTTGCAATAGATAGAAAAATTAAAAAGTGGTAGAGAACTTCTCAAAGACTTTTTATTGTAGGTAAGAAAAAGTTTAACACGTCTCTTTTATCTGAAATATACTGTCTACGTCAAAATCCCTTTACGGTACATTGGACCATTTAATCACAAATAGTATTTAAAGCGGTGTTTTACTAAAGAAGCAAAAAAAAAATATTTAAAACTATTTCATTCTTAAGAGGATCCCGTGATCTAACTAGCGCCAACAATGAAAAAAAATCATATCTTCTTTTACAGATTGTATTTGCAAAAAGTGTCTGTACAATCTCTCAATCACGTTAACAGTGATTTTCAAAACCAACGACAAATAACCTAAAATCACGAACCTGGAACTAGATAGCATCTCTGCCAAAAACGGCCGTTTTTCGCGTTAATGCTCTAGTGCAAGGTAATTGTCTTAGGTTCACGACCATGGGTCCCAAAAATCACTATTAACATGATTGCGAGATTGTACAGACACTTTTTGCAATTTATATCTTTAAAAAAGATATGTTTTTTTGTTATTGGTGGCGCTAGTTAGCCCACTGGATCCCCTTAAATAATAAATTTATCGGATATATTTACTCAGTTTGGTATATAAAGATAAATAAAGTTCCGAAATGTCTCACATATCACAATAATCTACGTACACGCAAAGCTCCTCCAACCCCCTACATTCGTGTTTGGAGATCATTAGCGTAATTCTACAGCTCCGTCGTGTTTGATGACATGACGTTTTATGTAATTAGGGAGAATCCTCGGTTATTCTTCGAGCATATATGTGGGTCGGTCGGAGTTTACTGTTTGCTGATTTATGCGGAATGTATTGCAAACTTAAGTAGGCGCAAATAAAAGCTCATACTCTCAGCACAATGCTGAGTCAGATGCCATTTGTGGCAACTTTGACACACCACAGGATGCACTCTGACGCTCTGACTTTGCCTTGTATTATGTTGTATGTATGTGACTTGTTATCTATGATGCCTTTTTTTCTTGTGTTGTGTTAATTTGCCCCAATAAACGTCTTTCTTTCTTTCTAACTTGTATCAAATACCAGAGACTAGAAAATAAAGGTCAAGCTTACTTTACGGAACAGTTATTTAGTGAAATAGTACCCAAAACTGGCGTATGTGCATGCAGCGACTGATCGAAATAAATAAAACAAAATAGTATTTCAAACAAGAAAGGAAGTATATCAGTGTAAATTATAAAAAAATATGTTTATGACAATATTAAATATTATCTTACAATATTTACAAGAATAAAAACTAAACTAAACCTAAACCTATTTTCTGATTTAAATAAAATATTTAAGCCAGATCGCTGTCGGCCGGTAGAGTACCTCTGTACAGCGAGGCTTGAACTTTGGCCAAAGTAGGCATCAGCCCTCGGGTCTCCTGAGGCGTCAACCAGGCGCGATGAGATCTGTTTAGAGGGAAGTCGCGCCTCCGGACCCATGGCCCCAGAGTCACTACCCCGAAAGGCACAAATATGTAGCTCTGACCTAGGACTGCATATTTGCGCCTCTTACTGGACTCTGCATTAGATACCCGCATGGCAGGCGGTCGCTTGGCTATGGAACTGTGCAAGGGTATCTATGCACGCTGCGTCCCGGACCAGCGACCGTCCATTCTTCCATGGCATGAGCATGAGCAATCATCCATCAATCAATCAGTCTAATAAAACCGATTTCCGTAACATTTTATTACTGAGATCCTATCATACACCTACTGTTTGCCCCAGAAAATATCGTTATCTTTTTAGAGTTCCGTGCCCGAAAGGTGCCAAACGGGACCCTATTACTCTGTCACCGCTGTCTATCTGTCTGTCTGTCCGCCCGTCCGACATTTAAGGGGATCTATCTTTAGAACCATAATAGGTAACCAGTAGAAATTGTCACTATGAAAATGTGCTATTATGGCGGATTATCTAACAAATTACAAAATTTCAAAAACAAGGGGATTATCCATAGAACACACGTGTTTTACTGCCGTTTTTTTGTTTATACTCTATTGTAAAAACGGTAATACAACACAGGCATCAAACTTGGCGTGATTGTGGGACTATATTCTAACATAAATAATAAAAACGGCCAAGTGCGAGTACGGAACCCTCGGTGCAGGAGTAAGACTCGCACTTGGCCGTTTTTTTTTGTTAGACGTTATATAACTAACCAAAAAGTGATTCTAGTCACGTGGTATAAAAAAATGCTACATAAGGCAAAGAACTGTGCAAGAATTTATTTTTATTCCACTAACCCGTGCTGAGGAGAATATTGAGCGTTGTGAGGGTTACTGCAACAAAAAGAATATAATCATGTAGGTACAGCGATATCATTCCGATGTAAAAACCTAACTGCAAAGTGGGTTACTCGAGGCTGCAAGTGATGTAAATTGCTTCGGCCAGATGCGACGCTCAGTTGGAAGAGCGCTGGCACGGTTAACCAGAGGTTGCGGGTTCAAATCCCGGCATGGGTGGAATTTTTAGCCTCTAAATAGGTTTTTGACTGTACAAATAACAAAGAAAATGACACTCTAACCTGATTTCGTGGCATGTTCCCTATTCTCACACACAAAACGGGGACTTTGCTTCCGGGGACTCCAGGGAGTAACACTAGCGCCACCAAGGAAAAAAAATCATATCCTTTTTACAGACCGAATTTGCAAAAAGTGTCTGTACAATCTCTCAATCATGCTAATAGATAATTTTTTGGATCTATGGCCAAAACTAATTCAAAAAACCTAGGACTAAGCATTAACGCCAAAAACGGCCATTTTTGGCATAAATGCTATCTAGTCCCAGGTTTGTGGTCCTAGGTTCTTTCTCGGCGGTCCTAAAAATCTCTTTTAACATGATTGAGAGATTGTACAGACACTTTTTGCAAGTTCGACCTGTAAAAGAAGATAATAATATATATATTTTTTTATTTTGGCGCTAGTGAGCTCACTGGTCAGGAAATGGGCTGACACACCCCACACGTTGCACGATTACGCAGTATAAATATACATAAACTCACGCCTGTATCCCGGAGGGGTAGGCAGAGACCAGATACTGACATGTGCCACGATCCTGATAGACCTCTTTCGCTTCTGCATTCATTAATCGTTGCATGCCGGTTTCGCAGCAAGCTAATACAATATTAACTTTATTAAGACACCTGTAGTTACGTGTATTTTTCTCATATTCATATCATGCAAACGTGGAAAGAATGGGAGAGGATCGGACTGCAAAAAAAAACATACCTATGAAGGGCGTCCCGCTGGGCGTCGGCCGGTCGCACGCCCCAAGTATCGCGGAAAGACGAAGAGGAAAGAGACCTGCATGAGCTCCAGGTGGATGATTGGAGGGATGCAGCGTAGGATAGGGAAAGATGGCGTCTTTTGGTTGCGGAGGCCAAGATCAATTTTGGGTTCCTGAGCCAGAATTAATGAATGAACGAATATCATGCAAACATTTTCAATTCACATTAATACAATTTTCAACAGCGTTTTATTTTCAATTACCCCCACTACTCTTAAAATGTTCTGTCTTGTAACTTAAATGGCTTTGAGAGATAGCGGGGTTGAAAAAGGTTAAAAGTTGTTTGGGCAAGACATCTACCTACCCTATTCATCTTTCAGTTCTATTCATCCCATGCTTGTCTGGAAAATATCGCTTTTAACGACAGGACTGCTAATTGTAAACGGCAATACTTAGATACGTAAGGCTTTTAGTATATTTTTTTATTTTTGTTGTACTGCCGTGATATGACAAAACACTGTATCTATGGATACAGTGTTTTACGGTAACATGAATAATTCGATTCAATTTTATAGAGACCGGTTTTGACAAAATACTGCTTCTATAGATACAGTGTTTTGCCATAACAAACTCATCGTTTTTTTATGTCAGGTAATTGTAGATGCAGTGTTTTGTCTTATAATCTCACAACGTGCAGCCTACCTCTTCTTTACCAACTCTTTGCATAAAACACTACATGTAGTTGCAGTGTTTTGTGAAATCAATTATTCTGCTTAGCTGGGCCTTTACGTCATAACATAACACGTTTTGTGCTGTAAATTCAAAAAATAACATATTTTTTTTATTTCTTGTTACGGCATAATTATGTGTACTATTATTAAACACATATAAAAATTTCAAAGTAATCTGTTTATATTTGACGTATTTATGCGTAATTTTCGTAACAAAATGTTTTTTGCGTTTTCTGGAAAATGCCTGTTTTCAAATTACAGTGTTTTGTTATGACACGGCAGTACACATCTTAAAAGAATTTACATCACAAAAATTACACAAAAAAAATACATTAAAAATTTCATAAAGAGTTCTAATCTAATCTTAAATTGGCCTAGCCCTGAAAACCTGTAAAACCAGAAAAATATTATACCTACTGTCTTATTTTTTTGAAGTTTACACACTCAGATTTACAATAACAAATTTACATTAAAATGAAATTGTTCTAATGTAAATTTGATGTAAGTTTCCCATTGTGCGCCGAGCATGCGGTTAGAGTTTCAACAAAGTAAATTTGGTTCCGCTCGTTTCAGAAAGGAGTCAACGAGCAGTCGACGCTAAGCAAATTCCATGCCCCCGGGCCTATACAAGCTTTATGGTAGAGACAGAAAGGGTATTTTCTAATTGGAATGACACTAAGGACTTCATTCATAAGGCTGTCTTGACACAGAGATCGCTATTCAGTGCTCATTTAATATGGTGCTCTACAAGAAACAGTTTTCAGTATTGTTACGACAACTTCACAAAATACGTAACTTAGGAAACAAAGTACATGCCGGGATAATCCACATGTGAGATGAGTAATCCTGAGTGTCTGAGGTTTTTGCATACGTCAGAACTTGAAATTGTCAGTCCACAGCCGACACGCGTGGTAATTAAGCTCATACTCTCTCTGTGAGAGCCCTGCAGTAGGACGGATGCAGGCTGCATCAAAGAGACAGAGAGGGTAACAGAGGTAAGAGCTCTACTAAGTACGGACCGTACTATGGAGAAAAACGTTAGGCTCCAAAAATATATATGACAATCTAGATTTTGGTTGAAATAGACACCTATGTTCAATTTGTAACCTTAATTAGGTAACCGTTTCCTAAATTTTCATGTCACATTAGATCATACTTGCGTACATGAAAATTTCAAAAAAACGCAGTGCACGGGCTGCATGTTTTTTATGCGCTGGCGACGCACGGTTTTGTTGAACGCGTCCTCTGCGCGTTATCAAATTACAAACGTAAGGATCGTGTGCAAAGACTACAACATGCCAGCGGCCTTGCGTTTGGTGAGCGTCCTGGGCCTCGATTCTGTTAGTGCATTGTAGTACAATGACAGGTACACTGTCGGGTCACGTGACGTGTTTTTTCGTACCATTGACGCCTAGAAGGTTTGATGGGTGTGCCCGCGTAGACTTAAAGCAGCCATGAAATGAAAACCGCCATGTTCATGCAGTTGTCATGTTACTACAATGCATTAACAGAATCTAGGCCCTGATCGCGTTCCACGTGCGTTCGACAACCGACGTGTGCAGAGGCCCTAAAGCGTCGCTACATAATATCCACTAACCGCTGTACCCAGCACCAAAGGTTAGCTGGAAGAAAATACTTACCACAATTTTTCAAAAGTTTATATTTTTATACAATCATAAAAGGGGTGTTTGTACAAAGGCGAGCTTAATACTAGTAAGTATTTTCTTCCAGCTAACCTTGGGTTATGTGGATAATGCAAGGGGTAGTGCCAAGAAAGATTTATTGCAAGAACAAACATAAAAAATGAATAAATAATAATAATTATATAAACTATATTACAATAAAATTACATAGTTATTATAACAAGATACAAACCAAATACATATAAAATACACACTATAACACAATAAACACAACTACATAAAATTTACTTATATAATGGGATTATTACTCTGAAGTTCGAAGTAGTGCTCATGGATTCTAGTTTTAAACTCGTCAACTGACGGGGCCTGGCGTATGTAGGTACAAAGGTACATTTATGATTAGGCTTGCATGCTTCCTGACAATGACGTCAGTCGTACTTTTACTTAGGCTGGTTTTACTGTCACTGCGGGTAGCTGGGACCTGTTTCATAGAACTACAATTCACGGTTTACTATGGCAATTCGATGTACATTGCAAAGTCGACTAACTCACAGATTAACAAGTAGAAAGTCTCGGCCTCCGACCGACCTTTTCGGCTTGAAAAAACCGGCCAAGTGGGAGTCGGACTCGCGCAAGAAGGTTCCGTACCATTATCTATATAACATTTGAATATTTCAAGCGTCTACCTGTTGCCGTTATTAACATCAAGCAAAAACATAGGAAAAAATGCCACTAGCGTTAGGCATAGACGGCGACCCATCCATGCACTGAACGCGCCCTGTGTTGCTTAACCTTCGTGATCGTTTAAGATCACTCAGGCAGCCAGGGCCGAGCTAGTGGCATTTTTCCGAGCGGTTCCGTGCTTTGCAAGGGACGTTAAGCTGTTGGTGCCGGCTGCCGTCGATAGATGGCAGTCGTTAAGCCAAGTCAGAGGCCTAAGGGCGGCTTGACAACTTCTGACAGTAGACGAGCCACTAGTCTACAAGCCTCCACCAATCTGGACTTGGACCCCGTGGTGGAGTATGGCCTATACCTTCCTCAGGGAAGAGACCCGTGCCCCTCGGTGAGGACATAATGGATTGATGATGAAAAACATAGGAGCCGCCTGTAAATATTTATTTTATTCTGTTTGAGTACTTTTTGTTACAGGGGCTACTGAAATATCTGTGAAAGTTTGAACTGTCTAGCTATCACGGTTCACGAGATACATCCTGGTGACAGACAGACAATGCAGTCTTATTAATAGCGTCCCTTACCTTCTGGTTCCGTACGGAACTAAAAAAAAAAACAAAATGTCACGCTAGGAAAGAACTACCTAGTTTCTTACCACATAGGGTTTTAGTTTCTCAAAAGGAAACTTGACCCCAGTTTAGGATCGGGCCTCCAGTGTCTTTGTATTGGAGTCTACGGCCGCTTCAATCAGACACTGAAAGGGTCAAATATATACCTTGATACTGGTGTCTCAGGGAATTGCGAGTCAATTTGTGATTTGGTATTGTATTTATTTCATCTTCTGATACATAAAGTACTGAAGAAGAGGCTAACTATATCAATAGCGCGAATAGTTTTAGAAAGGGACTGAACAATTATTTGGCTCTTGTATGCCTATTGTATGAGCGAGAGGAAAATAGTTGCTAAAATAAGCTTAATAATTTTTTTCTTGCAGCTGCAAGCTCGTTTGTATCATGCTCGTCGGCCGGCCGTGCCCGGGTTTTTTTGAATCTGTCTCTAACTTTGAAAGTAACGTTTATTTAAGGCTCATCGCCGGCCCATTGCAGAGTGAATAGTCCATTAAGGTACAATGGATTTTTTAACAAAACTGTAAAGGACAAGTGCTTTCAACAGTTTAAATAAACGTGGCGTGGCGACCACAGTAAACTGTCTGCTTGTATGTAAAAATTAATAATAAATAGGTTTTTTATTTTACTTTTCATTTTTAATATTATCCAAATCTTTTTGCACAGCATTAGTGCAATATTACAGAAGTTTGCAAAGGCTGCGGCCAAAGCGTACAAAATCATTTACCATTTGCAAGTTGTGAAAGTGAGCTGAAAACTGCAGTTACATTTCAGTTCATAGCAACGTCTCACGTTGCAAGCTTTCAAGTAGGAGCACATCACAGAAATGTACAGAAACTCCACTTGAAGAGATTCATTCAATTCTAATAATAATAATGACATGTGCACAACACGATTAATTATCCAGGTCCAAGTAACCAGGCCAAAATATCACAAATACAAACAAAACACACAGAATCCAGTTGATTTTATTAACAAAAAATATTTTATGTGTTTCATTACGCACGGCGCCTCCCAATCGAAATTGAGCCAATAAACGATGTTTTTGTAGGCACTTAGAATGAATTGATTAAAGGAATTTTTACTGAAACTCGTGAGCTTTCAAGATCAGATCGCCAGCGCAGCGAGCCGGTGGGCGTTTGCCAGTTTGAACCATCGACTAAGAGGCGCTTTTTACAAGAACAACCTTTGTCCCCAGAGTAGATTTGGTGCCTTTTGGCCAAAACGATAGTTCTACAAGCAAACCTTGGCGGTTTTTGTAAAATTTCCTAAACTTTTCGATGGAATAAATGTGGACATAGGAAAGTTTTATAAAAACTTATTAGTGAGTCTAATGCAGCTTGTTGAACAGTGTTGCCAAAAACCGAAAACAGAAATTCGTTAAAATTGGACATTGGCTGTTCTTGTAAAAAGCGCTTCTATTGGTTCTCCAGCAGATGTGACCAGCCCACAGGCACTTTTACTTGCCAAAGCCAGTTGGCAGCGGCTGGATGAAGATGGCCGTGGACGGAAAGAAGTGGCATGTCTTGGGGGAGGCCTGTGTCCAGCAGTTGATGAGTACGAGCTGCTTGATCGTTTGATTGATTGACCCGAACCCATGAGAAGTTGCGGGTTCAATCAATCCCAAAGAACCTAAATCGTAGTCAGGGCCACGTTTCCCAAAACTACAGTTCCTTGTTTATGGTGACAATTCGGTATTTTTTTTGATCATTATTTTTTCTGTTTTACGGAAACCACACTCCAAATTAACAAATTGTACATTATACAAGGTGTTGATTTGCAAAGTACCGCCCGACTCAGGGTCCTTTCTACTCATCAAGACGAACAACTTTTACTGTGGGACCAACTCTATAAAATCAGCTGTTCCATAAATTTGTTTAGTGGGTATCGAATTTTAGTATGGCACAGCTGTTCAGCTGTTTCTTTTCGCGAGTCCGAGGCTGACCCGATAGTAAAAGTTGTTCGTGTTGATCAGTAGAAAGTACCCTGAGTCGGGCGTTACTTTACAAATCAACACGTTATAGTAGCCGCGAATCAAAGGATATTATGTCCGCCATATTGTACATTAGGTTATGTGCAATATAATTATTAAGAGCTTACACCCTCAGCACAATTCTGAGTCAGATGCCCTTTGTGGCAACTTTGACACATCAGAGGATGCACTCTGACGCTCTGACTTTGTCTTGTATTATTTTGTATTTACGTGACTAGTTTTTCCTTTGTACTTGTTTGTGCTACTTGTTATGCCTTTTTTTCTTGTGATATGTTAATTTGTCCCAATAAATGTCTTTCTTCGTTTTCTTCTTCTTTAAGTAATAATTATCATGCATTGCGTAGTCGATTAGTAATTAGGCTCTGCAATGTACATCGAATTGTCATATTAAACCATGATTGTAGATTGTAGTACTATGAAACAGACCCCAGAACTTCTGGTTGGAGCTTTCCATTTTACTGTACATTGTTCGTTTATACTGCTGCAGAGTCGCCGTTATACCTGTATCCGTTTCATTAACACAGAAGGGGAAGTTTCTGACGCGCGACAAGTGTTACGGGCACTGTAATAAAAAAGTTGCAGCGCTCTTCGGCGATGTTCTTTGTTACGATTTCGGTTCGAGTAATTTCAACTTCCGCGTTAAAAAAGGATTACTATGTTACGGGGTTGTAATCACAAATACCTACGGCTAGGAACGCTAATGGTAGACAATGGCAATAATAAGATATTATCTCTGGGTAGATTCATAATATTTATCCTGAGATTACATCCGGCAGATGCGCCCATAACATTTAGAGTAAATGGTATAAAAGGCCTCTGAGCTGTTGGCTTCGGTGCGCAGGGCCGAAGCACAGAGGCCTCAAAATACCGGGTCCCTATGGAACCGTGAATTTAAGATGTACCAACAAAATTATAATGACAGCTATTTAGTAGTGAACACAACTTAGTTTATCTATCCAATCAGCCCATAAACAGAGCCCGCTGTTGGGCATAGGACTCTTCTCTTTCACGCCAACCTATCCGGTCATTTGCTATTCTTTGCCTTTTGTGGCAACTTAGAATACACATAGGCTACTTTTTGACGCTCATTATGTAAACATTTTTTTTTAGTAATAAATAAAAAAAAATATTTGAGTTACAATTTTTGTATCCCGGAAAAATATAGATCAAATTTCGATGTATATTTTATTGCATATTGCGAACGAAGTCGCGGCCAAAATATTAACATATTCGCGGGCGTTCATATGTAATTATTCTTTTTATTATTATCGGATGATATGGCACTAATACTGACTGAAGCGCTGAGGGATCACTTCCTCACCACAACGCTGAGTCAGCTGCCTTTTGTGGCAAATTAGACACACCACAGGCTACATCTATGGTCTTGTTTTACTTATTTGTTTTGTCTGTTGTGTATTTAGTTTTCTTTCTGTTGTTGTGCATATTATGTTACGTATCTGCATTATTTGTTTCTGTGATGTGTCTTGTTGGTATGATGTCTTTTTTCTTCTTCTTTTTCTATTTCATAAAAATACAATTCATGGTTTATTACGACAATTCGATGTAGTTACATTGCAATGTTGATTAAACCACAGATTAACAAGTAGACTCTGATACGCAATGTACGTCAAATTGTAATAATAAACTACTGTAATAAGAATTGTAGTTTTACGAAACGCGGCCCTGATCTCGTTCAATGTTTCCCAGCCGCTTTCACAATGTCGTCGGCCTACCGGGCTGGTGGTCTGCCCGCCGACCCATTCTTGGCCCTCACCATCAGTCAGCAGTTAAGCTTAGTTTATCTTTATTGTACACACAAGAAAACAACTACAGAAACAATAGTTACAAAAGAAGATGTACAAATAGCGGCTTTCTTGCTGATAGCAATTTCTTCCTGGCAACCCTATATTGGTACTTAAATATATTAGGTTATAAATATGTCATTTCTCTTCTGTTTGAAACTACGCCTATTGTACGCATTCTTGTTGGATGGACGTTATGATTTTCTTCCTTTGGATTGAATCGAGACCTATCTAAAGGAAAAAATCAGTTTATAAATAAAACAAAATTAAGTTGGGGAAGAGTATATAAGTTATTAAGAAGTCTCGAATAAATTCCATGTTGTTTATAAAATGCGCAATTCCTGAAACATGTCGGTAGAGTTTTTAATTTACAACAACTTTTTAACCGACTTCAATAAAGGAGGAGGCTCTCAATGTATCGGAATCTTTTTTATTATTTTTTTATGTATGTTTCCCGATTACTCGAAGACGCGTGAACCGATTTGGAGAATATTTTTTTCTTTGAAAAGGTATAATTAACAGGTGGTTTCATAGTCATCAAGTCCGAATCTGATGATGCGATCCTGGAGAAATCAAATTTTAAAAGTCACACTTGAAGCGATTTGGATGTTTTTTAAAATAAAATAAATAAATTACTTCCACACGGCACATTCACTTGTCCTGGTCTCAAACAGTCTTCATCAAATAGTGTCTGAAATTGTCATATTTAAGAGCTATCCCAGGTCTTACCTATATATTTACAGGTCTGTACTAATCGATTAGTTCAGAGACTAAAAATCAATAATTCTATCTATCTACCTATCTATGAAATGAACCCCCGCACTAAATAGAGGCACACGTTCGCGGAACTGTTCTTGCAGAGCTGACGTCAAGTCGCGTAATATCATTAACAGTAATGACGTCATTATACACGGGACCCTTTCCGTGCTTTCCTTCCTTGCTGCAACGCAGGGTCTAACTGGTTTCAATATTTTATTTTTGCCACAATGAAAAAATGGCCTTCCTACTCCCACAATATTTTTTAACGACCACTCCAACGATGCCCCACATGAAGGGTGGACGAGAAAAAAAAATCATCTCTACTTTTCACATTAGGGGAGGAACAGTAAAAAAAAATTCCTAACATTTTCTTATTATTTCTTTTACTTTGTTGGCGTGATAAATATGTATACACATACCAAATTACAGCTTTCTAGTACCACCGGTCCTTGCGCTAGGCCGCAGATAGACAGACAGACAGACAGACAGATATGGCGAAACTATCAGGGTTCCTTGATGGACTACGGAACCCTAAAAACATATGATTGTTTTCCACCGGTGTCGTTTATGTTACCGAATAGAGCCTAACGGAAGTCCGACTCACAATTGGCCTGTTCTTATTATTTGTTTTTATACTTTAGGGCATGTGCTATGACATTACCAAGATTGACTCTTATATGTGTACCGTTCTTATGGTTGAAAATTAAAATTAAAAATTTGTTGCTGAATTTGGAAGAGCCCGCAAAGTTGCACTGAAAAGGCCGCGTTTGCAATTAAATTTAATATGATACTCCATTGCTTTGCACACCTGACGCAAATGCGTTGCTGGAAAATCACCCTCTTTTCCTTTAGAAAAATCAGGTTTCAGATATCTAGATAGATATAGTACATTACTGCAGCAGCCAGCAAAAGAGGCATTGATGGACGAACGTGGAAATGTGGGCCAAGGCGAAGCCATGAGTCCATCAATGCCTAGTTGTGGCCAAGGCTTGTATATGATTTTCCTCAAATAATGCTCGGAAATTAAAACTAAGTAGTACTAAGGCAGAACTTTTAATTTGAAAAATATTTTTCTTTCGATTTTGGCGGTAACAAGTTTTCTTTTACGACTCTTGCCGCCTCTTGAATTTCAGTCATTTTCATCACTTGAACTCATTCTGTTAAATTCAATAAACTTTCAAAATCAGACGAACCACGAACGAACGACAATAATTTTTGCCGCGTTAAAGTGTTCTTTTTTTTCAATCCATCCAGAATGGTATATCCAGCTTTCTATCGCAAGCCAGTTCGAAATTTAAATAAAACCTCTGATAAGTTGCCTCATTGGTTGTCATTGTTCGGAGTAAAAGATCGTTCCATTTTTAAATAACACGATAGATATGAGTTCAGTATGTACCTAATTTATTTGACCGCAAAACACGACAGTTATGAATTTTTATGAAACTTTTTCCGGCGGCTGCTCGCGTGTAATTGGCCAGTACAGCAATTTCGATTTATCTCAAAGAAGGTTGTCGAAATAATGCTCAAATTTTCAAGCATTATTGAGAAAAATATTTTTCTTTCGATTTTGGCGGTAACAAGTTTTATATTACGGCTCTTGCCGCCTCTTGAATTTTAGGTGGCGTTAAAATAAGTTCATAGCAGTAATTTTCATCTCCCGAACTCATTCTATTAAATTCAATAAACTTTCAAAATCAGACGAACCACGAACGAACAACAATAATTTTTGCCGCCTTAAAGTGGTCTTTTTTCTCAATAGGTATATTCAGCTTTCTATCGCAAGCCAGTTCGAAATTTAAATAAAACTTCTGTTAAGTTACCTCCGTGGTTGTCATTGTTCGGAGAAAAAGATCGTTTCATTTTTAAATAACACGACAGATATGAGTTTAGTATGTAATTTATTTGACAGCAAAAAACGACAGTTATGAATTTTCATAGAACTTTTTCCGGCCGCTGCTTGCGTGTAATTGGCCAGTACAGTAATTTCGATTTATCTCGAAGAAGGTTGTCAAAATAATACTCAAACTTCCAAGCGTGCTTGAGAAAAAAACATTTATTTAAAGACACGACACGCAAAACAAAACGTAATCATTTTATGAATAATACAACAGAAATGCTAAAAATAAAAACATATAACACAACGGACAAAGTACACAATTATTAATATCTCCTCATACATTCGACAACACGTATGTGCACTCTATTTAATTCCATTACTGGCAAATTTACAACGGAAAATATGAAGGAAAATGTTCCTAAATTTGATTATATTATTTTTGTTGCACTAACCCGTGCTTCCAACCGATTCCAACCGCATACTGCGATCGCCAACCCGCATTCCAAGCGTGGCGATTATGGCAAAACCCCTCATGGTTATGAAAACCATGAAAGAGGCCTATGTCCTGCAGTGGGCGTTAATGGGCTGATGATGAACCCGTGCTAAGGACAATTTTTTTAGCCTCTAAATAGGTTTTTAAAAAATTTGATGGTAAAAAGAAAACAAAAAATAATAAAAATACAAACAGGCTTTTACATAATGCTCATGATTCAGTCCAAGGTATTGAGACCTTAAAATGGTCCCGACTCAGCATGTGTTGTAGGAGCAACGAAGAACCTACCCACAATGCAGATATTCCATCGTTGCCACGCTACGGTAAAAAACCGGTCCACTGCGAGCCGGACTCGCGCACGAAGGGTTCCGTATCATTATCTATACAACATTAGACACAAAGATCGAAAAAAAAACTGCAAAAATCACATTTGTTTTATGGGAGCCCCCATAAATATTTATTTATTTTAATTTAAGTACTTGTTTTTGACGCGAATATACAACTTAATATTGTATGAATATTTCAAGCGTCCAGTTGCGTTATTAATATCGAACCAAAAACGGCAAAAAAAATACCTTTATTGTATGGGAGCCCCCCTTAAATATTTGTTTTATTCCTTTTTTAGTATTGGTTGTTATAGCGGCAATAGAAATAGATCATTTGTGAGAATTTCAACTGCCTAGCTATCACGGTTCATGAGATACAGCCTCGTGACAGACAGACAGACAGACGGACAGACGGACAGTGAAGTCTTGGTAATAGGGTCCCGTTTGACACCCTTCGGGTACGGAAACCTAAAAAGAGAAGTAAAAATGTAGTGCAAAACAATTGATGCAGTGACAAAGTGCTTGCGTATCATGTGTAGTGTAATAATGTGATGTATTGTAGTTAAAATCAAAGTCAAAAAATTTTATTCACTATAAAAACAAAATGTTTACTTAATGAACGTCAAAGCTGTTAGTTTCACAATTAATAGATTATGCGAAGAAGAAGCTAACGAAGAAACTCCATTATTGTGTATTTGGTTGCTTATTAGAGACAAAAAAATGTATGAAAAGTGAATAAATAAAACGGTATAGTGACGGTGAATTGTATTGCCGGAGATGTGCGCCATTTCCACGCACTAGGACCAAGTAGACGCAAGAGGACCGCTGTGCTTAAGGTACTCAAGCCAAGGAACAGTTATTAGCAATTTGTGCTTGTAATAAATATGCCTTATAACAGTTTTTAAAAGTAGATTTGTTTGTAGGTTTGAAAAGTTGATTATAAAATAATCACGAAATGACGGTGAGATATTGTTCCAGCACTTGGTTGCTGCGTACCTAAAACTGCCGCGAAAAGCCGCTGTCCTATGCTTCGGCATACTTAATGGTACAGGTCGCCATCCTGTACCCTTAAGTGTCCCGAAGCATAGGACAGCGGCTTTTAGACTTATCCTTATCCCTTCGGTGTGACTCGATTTTCTCCAGGTGAGTTTATTGATTAGGATTAAGTGGGTAGGAACATGCGTTTTTATAACTCCGAACAGCAGAGTAGCCAACTGAAGTTTTAGCCTCGCTTGCATTTTCGAAATATTCGCACTATTTAGGAAAGGAGTGACATGAGTGCGAGGCGGAATATGCAGACACTTTTTACATAATTAAGTCTTAATTCATGCTACGTATGGCCTTAATCCGTGTGGCGCCGGATTAAGAATATCGTCCCTCCATTTCCTTCCGTGGATGTCGTAGAAGGCGACTAAGGAAATAAATTACCAGGAGACGGGCAGCAGCGTCTTCCTGAGATTCCAACCGCTTACTGTGATCGCCAACCCGCCTGCCAAGCGTGGCGATTATGGCAAAACCCTTCATGGTTAAAAACCATGATGGAGGCCTATGTCCTGCGTTGGGCGTCGAATGGCTGATGATGATGATGATGGGCTTAATCAACACGCGTGCCAACCGTGTATTGACAATTTGAAGCTAAGGTGTAGCGATGCCTAAGAATCAGAATCAGAATTATTTATTCATGAACATAGGTACGAATATAAAAGGTCTTAAATATAGTAAAGTTCTTTCCATGTTCTACCCATCATGGGCATATGAATATTCATGCAGGCATGCAATAAGGTATTTCAATAATATTACAAGTCCAAGAGAGGCAAACAATTATTAAAATGTCACGTAATAACTAAAATTACTATTACGATTTAATTGTATTAAATTTGTTTATCACACACAAAATCGTTTATAATATCATTTTTCTATAAGTAATATAAATAATAAATTTTTAACTTATCCTAGTTCTAGGTCTTTAATGCTATTAGAGATTTTGTTAAATATCAATGGGACCATACAGAAAATACTCTTTCTCATGAGAGCAGTGCTGAATTTTTGTAAACAAAGTCTATGTCTGTGTTGCATACGTTATAAGAATTTAAGAATTGTGTCAAGAAGATTTTTTTTTATTGAAAAGATATACAACACTTATTGATCGTTTCAATGTACGATCGGTCCCTTTTATTTCAATTTATGAAGCTTTCGAAGTAGCCGTAACGAGCCGGCTTTTCGAAGAAAGCGATGAAAAGAACCTTTCAAACTGGGTAATTTACAAGTAAAATAGGCAGCTAAACCACGCAATTTTTTTTAATACAAATTTACCCATAACGCAAATAAATAGAGAGTACATATTATGAGACGGTTGATGTATCGTATCACTTATGTGTATCGAAACAATTCTTTTGTCATAATATATCTAATGTATCTTACTATCTAGCCCTTAAATAAATCCCACTACAGGGCAATGGCAACTGCATCAACGCTGCGATTTCATTTTATTGCTGTTTCAAGTCTATTGTATTGTATTGTTATTGTACTATATTGCACTAAAACTGTGTTTTTCAATCTTTTTGAAGACGCGAACCACTTTACATGTAAAAGTTCTTGCGACCCCCCAGGGCCCTAAGAAGACTAGTAATTTCAAAGATGATATAGATGGAACCTAACAATAGGTGTTGCCATATTCTTATTATGAAATATCGGGCCTCAGACGAAAAAAAAAACCAGTCCCACTTTAAGTCTTTCTGCAACACAAAATGGCTCGATGCTTAAAGCAGTTTGCGCGTCAGCGCGGCCGAAAATTTACTAAACTAACGATGGCATTTTGATTTACTTCCTCAGCAAGTTATTAGTTATTATAGAAATGACATGGTATATGATAAACGATAATATAAGTAATTAATTGTAATTGTTCTTTTGACAGGTTTATTTTGTATTGTATAAATTTTATTTTATTACCTAAGTCTACGAAACAGAATACAGTTGATAGTACTTTACCTGCTGCGGTTGACTGACAGAAAATGCTTATGGCATTAAGTCCGCCGCATCGTATGATTTTTATCAATGTCAGTGTATTAAAATAATAAATAAATAAAAATAAATTGCAGTACAAAATAAACTTGGACATAAATTAACATTGTGCAAACATGTTTAATGTTTTTTTCAGATAAAAGCAAAATATTTCACACCGAATATTTTACTCTTCTAACCACTCTGTACCGATTCGGTGAACGTCAAACCATTGCCTTGAAAGGAGCCTAAATCCAACCAGCAAAAGCCATTCCCTGCGCTTTGTGAAGTAGGCATGATGTTGCGAATTTCCACATTTATGAGCTTAAGCCCCATTTCATGAGGCACCAAAGAACCTGACAATAGGGCAGGCCGCCATGCTTAAACATAACTCTACGGCTAACGCTTCATCGCTGTATTTATATTTTTTCTATATAAAAGCCATGTGATTATATCTCTATGAATATAAAATAATTAATATCCATTCAATACAATCACTGGCCCTGCTTCCATGCTAGGATGTGGTGTGTGTGATGTGACCCTGTCAAGCATTCTCCGTTCCACGAGTCGAACTCCTGGAGAAACAAATACTCGCATCTCATCGGACAATGCGCGCGGCTAGAGATAAGCGAAACAATAAGCGAAGACGGTCCGCTTCATAGGGCAGGTTTACTTAATACAGTGGCTATTGAAGGTCACGCGCATTAACCAATAGGCGCACATGGACGATTTTCTTTCGGGGCTCGTTTCGTGGAATGGAGTATAGTAACCAGACAAGGGGTCACAGTCACAAACACGGAAAGGCATACAGATTGAATACATTCATTTGTACAGAATAAAGTATGACGGCACCAGCAGCGGCGGCCCAAGAAGTCTCTAGCTGCGAGGTAGAACTACCAGAATTCTGAATTCTTGTATTTGGTCTGCACATTACCATTTGCAGAGTGAGGGCCCCTGAATATCTGATGACGAGTAGAGGGCTCACACCCTCAGCACAATGCTGAGTCAGATGCCCTTTGTGGCAACTTTGACACACCACAGGATGCACTCTGACGCTCAGACTTTGCCTTGTCCTATGTTGTATTTGTGAGACTTGTTTTTCCTTTGTACTTCTTTATGTTACTTGTTATGCCTTTTTTTTCCTGTGATGTGTCAATGTGTCTTTCTTTCTTTCTAGATCAACTGAACGAATGCAAAGAAGGCAATCGCTGATCGGCACAATCACAGGCTGCATCTATGGTCTTGTTTTATTTATTTGTTTTGTCTGTTACATAAGCAGCCTATATACGTCCCACTGTAGGGCACAGGCCATCTTTCAGGGAGAGAGTGTGGGCTTAATCATCATGCGTGCCCACCACGGATTGGCGATTTCAAGCGCTGAGGTATGTGAATAGCTCAGACACTCAGGTTTCCTCACAATGTTTTCCTTCACCGTTAGCGAGTGCTATTGCTACTATAACTTCACAAATGTACATAACTTAGAAAACCACGTCATAGGTACATGCCCGCACTGGGGATCGAACCTGGGTTCGCTTCCGAGTCCGATGTTCTACCCACTAAGCTACCACCGGTAGCCTTTTTTCTGTTGTTGTGTTACTTATCTGCTTATTTTGTTTCTGTGATGTGTCTTGTTGGTATAATAAATATCTTTCTTCTTCTTCTTCTTCTTCTACAATATAGTGCTGAAACGAAGTGCCTTTGGTAGCTTTCAGGTTACCGAAGACCCCTGCTTAAGTTCGTAGCACTGATGTTCATAGAGTCTGGCGAACGAAAGCGTAACCTGAGAGATAGGCGAGAATTTAAAAAAATATATTCATACGGTATCATCAGCTGTACTAGGAAAAAAACATTTCATTTTTATTTATTGAAAGAAAACAAACAATTATTATTGTACAATATAATTACAAGACAGAAAAATCTTACATGGAAATGTATCATTTTATTGTACAACCAGTGGCGTTTTCTATAGATTAATCCAAAGAAATGAAATGAAATGGCATATAAATGAAAAACTCACAGTTAGGCTAATAACAACAGTCAAAGAGGAAATTACTTACATTTACAATCAACTCTGTTACGTAAGCAGTGATTTTGCAA
The DNA here is from genome assembly GCA_963969515.1 of Yponomeuta evonymella. NCBI lineage: Eukaryota > Metazoa > Arthropoda > Insecta > Lepidoptera > Yponomeutidae > Yponomeuta > Yponomeuta evonymella. The sequence continues at coordinate 16,732,665 of OZ018351.1, forward strand.
TAGAAATGTAAGGGCTGATCTGTCTACTGACTTATTTTTAATACTTGTTTAAAATGAATTTATATTTTATACAATCTCCTGCAACTTATAATGATGGGAAAAGTTGCTGAAAAGAGACACGTGGGCAGAAGAAGGAAATCTTGGTTAAGGAACCTGCGAGAATGGACTGGAATTACAAGTGCAGCAGAACTTTTTCACTTAGCGAGAGACAGAGATAAGTATGCTGAGCTGACTGCCAACCTTCGCTAGCCGGAGAGGCACCTGAAGAAGAAGAAGAAGAAGATATTATATACTGCGTTTCCAAAAATAAAAAATCATTTGTTAGAAAATCAATTAGCCACATCATCATCATCCTTCCGGGACATGGCTGTTTACGTGACGGAATGTCTAAAGGGTCATCATCATCAGCCTATGATTGTCCACTGCTAGACATAGGCCTCTCCTATTGCACGCCACTGAGCACGGTCCTCGGCTACTCTCATCCAGCTCTTGCCACTTAGCCACATTGAAGCCTTATCTACGAACATAAAAAATATCTCATATTAACAAACTGATAGTATTATATTTGGTTCCTGCACAAATCTGAAATTAACTAACAATTACAATTGCACGTACAATTTATTAGAAAAAAATCTCATTACACCGTTTTTTAACTCTTCTTACGGTAGAATATTATCTACACAATAAATATGAATATTCAGCCAACAAGTATCACAAAGTCACAATGGTAACAGCCATACGACAGCACTGACAGTCATTTAGTGGTACCATGTAAAGACTTTAAATTCCAGGCCACGTTTTCGGTTGCCACACTCTAGTATTTATACTACTGAAATCAATAAAGTTCATCATGATCAGCCATTTAACGCACACTGCAGGACATGGGCCTCCTCCGTGATTTTCATAACCATGAGGTGTTTTGCCATAATCGCCACGCTTGGCAGGTGGGTTGGCGATCGCTGTATGCGGTTGGTATCTCAGGAAGGCGCTGCTGCCCGTGTCCTGGCAATTGATTTCCTTAGTCGCCTTCTACGACATCCACGGAAAGAAATGGAGTAACGCTATTCTTAATCCGGTGCCACAGGGAAGTTCGCTTTCTTTTAATCAACACAGTTTTGTTTCCATTCGTTCAGTTGGTCAGTACATGGGATTGAGTTTGTCACGTACCTAAGCGCTTAAAATCGCAAGCCCGTTGTGGGAATGTGGGGTGAATAAGCTAACTTCTCTCTCTGAGAGAAGGCCGGTGCCCAGCATTGTGCTTGTTCTAATGCTGAATTTTGTTTAAGTATAAAATGTGCGTCCAGCGCCGCATATCGTATTCGGGTGTCAATTCAGGCAATAAGAGCATAGGTCGATCACAAAGGTTTTCGACCAGCCTAACGAAGACCTATCCCAACTCCGATTCCGCTAAGAAAAACATTAGGAAAACGGAAAATGGCGGGGTCGTGGTTTGCTGGGTGTGCTCGTTATTAGGGCAATAATAGCTCCTGCTCAATTTCATGCAAAGTTGATTTGAGAGTTCTCGTGAATGATTAATGATCGGTTTTCATTATAAGCCTATTTTGCATTTTTAGCAAATTGCTAAGAAGTTGGAGACGTTGGTGTCGCAAATTAATTCACTCCCACGCGAAGTAGCTCCCTATTTTGGTTTATATTTTTCTTTGCCTTTTATGCCGAATGTAGGTATACATACCTACAACTTTTACATCGACGAAACTGTGAGTTAAGTTTTCTTCCAAGCTACTAAACTTTTTGGTTCATCTAGACTTCATTTCAGTTGTTCAGCTGATCCGCTTGAATGCCAATAGAGTCAATCAATCAATCAATTAGCCCCGTCCAAGGGCCGAGTTTCATAAAAGTACAATTCACATTTTTAAATGGATACTTCCGATACTTTCAGAGTTACCACATATTTCTGAATTACTACGCTGAACTACAATTACGTAGGTCATTATGACAGTTCGATGTACATTGTTCATCGTAGTAATTCAGAAATATGTGGCACCTAACTCTGTAAGTACCGGAAAAACATTTAAAAATGTGTAGTCATATGTCATCCGTATTCGACTCCGGATTATCCATTCATATTAAGTCGGTGCAAAAACGAACAACTCCGTATGTGCGTATGGCAACATAGTGGAAGACTGAAAAATCATGGATCGACTCGTATAATCGATAGTTTTCATAATTTTGTGATTTTTTATGTCGCCTAAGTATACGCCCCACTGCAGGGCATAGGCCTTCTCTCAGAGATACTCGTGAATAGAGAGTACCTTAAATACCACGCATGCCGACCGCTGATTGAGTATGGGCTTTAATACCTGCCCACCGCGGATTGGCAATTTCAAGTGTTATGTGAATGCCTTACTCAGGTTTCCTCACAACGTTTTCCTTCACAATTAGCGAGTGTTACTGCTACTAAAACTTTATAAATGCACGTAACTTAGAAAACGAAGTCATTGTTACAAGCCAGCATTGGAATCCTCCCGAATGTTCGGTGAATGTTCTACCTTACCACCGCTTTCACATAAATATATAGATCGATAATGGGGAACTTGCGTCAACTACTGATTGAAGTGGCATTGCTTTTGTACCATAGAAGACATAGAAAAACTCTAGAAAAATTGAAAAATAAAACCAATATTTTTTGGGGTCTTCGTTGTCCCAAAAATGCGAAAAATCAAGTTACTATAATAATAAGAAACATATTAGATTGTTTTTTTTTTATTCTAAAGATTTTCTAAAAAAGGGTCTAGATACCTACTTAGAAACATTATTTTACGAGATAACTCGAATATAGATAAACGCTTCATACGTTTTAAGGTGTCACGTGCAAGTTGTGACGTCATAGTTTGAGTTCGATTTGTGTGGCGCGTTTTTGTACCACGTGACTAGAATGCCTTTTCGACAGGTCACATGATGAAAAGTATTGCAGAGAAATTAACCGCGTTATAAGATATAAGATACATAATATATCTTTTATATTTATTTTATAACATTTTTTTGTGCGAGCTCTCCAATTTATTTCGAACGAGACTATCTACAGGGTGACTTTGAATTCGTTCATCGTATTTTGCGAGAATATTCTTTTCGTTGTGATAAACAATGTTGTTAATGATTTATCAGTAATAGTATAACATAGTTGTAAAGTAAATAAATATTCGTGATTCGGACCTTTGGCTCCAAACTGTGAATCCAAATTTGAAGTGGTAAGAAGTACCGTAACGTGGAAAAATGTTTTGAAAAAAGCAATTAAAAAAGCAAAAAAGCAAAGCAAGCCGGCGCCGACCATAAGGCGCTAAAAGCATATTTTTTTTTTATATAACTTTTCGAACTGCTATTGTTCGTTTATGCTTAAGTGAAGTAATATTGGGTAAATACCTAAAAAAATATATTCAAGTGTAATTTTTTCAAAACTGCCACCAAATTTTTCTAAATCACGGTTAGAATGACCCCTTAAAATACGGTGTATGAATTCAAAGTCACCTTGTAGTGGATGCGGCTAGTGTGCAGCGCACGTTCATATATTCACACATACATAGGAAACTCACCTAAACCGTTGTACAACTAAGGCCGACTTGCACACCTTCTTAAATGTCACTTAAGTTGCCACAATAACAAATAAAAAAAAACATTGCAGGTTAATGTACATTTTATTAAAATTTATGTGCTAATTAACATAAATTGTTGTTGTAATAATTATTAAAAAACAAGAACTTTCATATTATAAAATTAGTGGGACTCGTGTTTCAAGGCGACGACACTTTAGACGACCTCGTGGCGCAGCGGTAGTGCATCTGCATACCATGCGAGAGGTCCCGGGTTCGAATCCCGGCTGGGGACAAAAAAAAAAAAAACCCCAGGTCTTGGATGTTTACATGTTTGTGATGTCGTTGTTTCTGGTTCCCACGACACAGGGTATCCTAGTGTGGGGCCAGAAGCAATGTATGTGCCTGTATGTAAATGTTTATGTTATGTTTATGTTTAAGGTTTGTAAGCTGGTATTGCTATTTGTGTTGTTTCTTGTAGTCGTTACTTACGTTACGGTATAAGAACGTTTAATTCTTGAACTATTGTAAAACACATATTATTATGTATTTTGGAAGATGCCTGGCTACCCATAGCACAGGGAATCCTAGTTTGGGAGCCAGTAACCACTCTTTTAACCCTTTTCTAAATAATTTTTTTTTTCATTTTCATTTAAATCGTCTTTTGTATGAAGAATTGTAGTTAAATGCTGTTTAAGCCACATTTAAGACAGTGGTGCAAGTCGGCCTTAAAGTTTATTTATTTATTTGTACCGAACACCAAGTATTTTACAACAAAATTAAAATAAAAGCAACTGCTTCCTCATAAGTCATAAGCTACCTATATACGTCCCGCTGTAGGGCACAGGCCTTCTCTCAGAGAGAGAGAGTATGGGCTTAATCACCAAGCGTGCCTACCGCGGATTGGCGATTTCAAGTGCTGAGGTATGTAAATAGCTCAGACACTCAGGTTTCCTCACCATGTTTTCCTTCACAGTTAGCGAGTCGTATTGCTACTTTAACTTCACAAATGTATATAACTTAGAAAACAAGGTCATAGGTACATGTTCGCACTGGGACTCGAACCGGGGTCTCTCGCTTCCGAGTCCAATGTTCTACCCACTAGCCTACCACCGCTCGATAGCAACTGCTTATTAAACGAAAAATAACAACATAGCAAGAAGGGCGCCATAAATTTTACAAATTTGTATTTGATAAGCTCTGATGCCTATGCTAGGTAATAACCTGTGTTACAGACCTCAGCGTTTCCCAAGGTTGTATGTATGCGGTGTCTCTTACCGTGAAATCTAAACTCTTTGATATTAGAAATATTCAGACCGTTTTTGGATAGGGAAAGTGAGTCAAGTAAGTACTCTTTCAATGGTCAATTTCTGTGGGATTCTATTGGAAAGGTCACTTTCGAGACTTTTAAAATCGTCCATGAAAAATAGTCATGAGTTCAATTATTTAGGGTTCCGTAGTCAATAAGGAACCCTTATAGTTTCACCATATCCGTCCGTCTGTCTGTCCGCGGTCTAGCTCAGAGACTAAAATTTGTTACAGATATGCATATTATTTCGCCGACAAAACGTAAAATCTATAATAAAATCTTTAGATTTTTTTTAGGGTATTTCCCCTACACTTAAACCACCTTTTTATTGTATATCCTTCCCTTTTTTTCTGTCTATTCACTCTTTTTCTGCTAGATACAAATTTACACTATTTCATTGATCGGAGTCAAGTTTAAATGCATTGTAACGCCCGCAAAACTGTTACAGCAATTGATGCACAACAGTGAAGGAATACGTTAGCAATAAAATCTATCTTTTTCACTGTGTTGTTTACGCAGCTATTTAAGCAAAGGTTGTTTTTCGTGCGCATATTTTTTATGAAGTCTCGATTGTGTGGCACTGCTGGGCAAATGACTCCCCTTTAGTTCTTATGTCATCCTTGTTCGTGGCCACCTTCTGCTAACCCGATAAAAACATCGCATCGAAAAGACGCAACGCGTTGTATAGAAAACGCGCCCTCGCACCGTCTCTTCTGTGTGGGCTCCGTCCTGTCCTTTCAGTACATTTTGTTTGAAAGTAAATTGGATTAACTACTCATCTTTTCCGCATCCTTGCCCCACGTCCCTCCAGTGTGGCCGCTGGCTAAGCAAACATAATCGCGGGCACAGTATCTAGTTTCGTCGATGACAAATTTCAAAAATTATTAGCACATACCTAATATTAAAAACAATCTACGCACAAAATATAATTTCTTTGTCTAACTCGAGAGCTCTGGAGAGTATCAGCTGTGCTCTTGTTAAAATACAATTCTGAAATTGAAATGAAACAGATTTTTCTTCTTTTCAAGATAAAATTATAAAAGTTATTGGCTGCCAGATATTGAACAGAATTTCAGGTAAAATACGTTCTGTTATTATTTCTCAGTTAGTAAAAATTGTGCGAGTAACGAAAGCGTGATTTTGAAATCTTTAACATTGTTTCACTTTTTTTTTTGCATTATTATAAATAGTATTATGTACTAATAAATGTACAGTAACTGTATAACATATTTGTAAATATTCGTGATTTCCGACCCTTGGTTTGAAACTGCGAATCCAAATACAAAGTGAAAGGAAGTACGGTAACGTTGAAATCTATGTTCTATTATGTTAAATGCTTAAGTTTCTGTTATTCGATACGCGTAAAGAAGTGAAGAAGAACTATTGAGTTACCATAAGACGCTCGACACATATTTTTTACTTTTCGTCCTGATATTATTAGTTTATGCTTAAGTAAAGCAATAATGGGTAATGAAAATTTTTTGCGCTGTTTTTTTAAAACCATATAATTCAAAATCATGGTTAGGATGGTCCCCTAAAAAACTCAAAAGAATTCGAAGTCACCCTGTCGTTATGTTATACTGGCATTTGTTTGCGCGAGTATTGTAGGCCATATGCAACCAGCATAATGATATAGAAAATAAAATGAAAAATCGGAGAAGTGCAACGCCCACCCAGGGTTCCGTACAAATTTGAAGGTACTTACATATTATAAATAGTTCGGGAATCGAGTCTCGCAATTTCTTCCGCGCTTTTTCCGAACTTAAAAGACATTTTTGTAATGATTTGATTACAAATATATAGTTTTCAGATTTTTCCCTGTACTTGTAATATAAGACGTAGTTATTACTTGCCAAATTTCATAGTTTTTTGTCAACGGAAAGAACCCCATAAACTTGATTCCTTTGAGGGTCAAAATAAACTCATTTTTTGCGGCATAAACGGCCGTATCTTTTTTTCACGCTAACTTAGAAGTTTGATTTTTTTTCACAGCTTCAAGAGGCTGTAATTTTAACTGTTAAGAGTATATGGTTTTAATTTCAACTCGATACCTAGACGTGTTCCCGAGATAAAGGGTATTAACAGTCAGTCGGACGGATGGACCACAAACTGATACTATAAGGCAATTATCGCACTGCACCGCGCTCCGTCGCGTAGCGTGCGGCTGCAGATTTTAACATTGTGCGAAAGTACGCGTATCTCATATCTCAATTTGTGTAGAAAACATGCCTAGGACAACATTTACTGCCCCGAGGCGTCACCGCGCCGGAGCGCATTCTGCCAAACTGCGCGGAAGCGCGGGCTATGCCGCGGGGTATAACACACTGGCTCTGCAATACCACGCGTGTTTTTATGCATAAAAGACGATTGATTTATAGATCTCGAACATAAAAAGGGATGAATCCAAAATCTTCTATGAACACGGCGTCTTCTAATTCAAGTATACAAGATAATATAACTGCAACGTCGTGAATAAGTCCGGTATTAACCATTTTCAGTGACGGTCGACTGCGAAGCGAATATTTGGCGTGGGGCCGACCGACGTACACTGCCACCCCGCGCGGGGAAGCAGATGAAACCGCTGCCACTCCGCGGACCGCTAGTGGGAGAACCGCCTTAGGTTTCAGTTTTTTCCTTTTGAGGTACGGAACCCTAAAAATTACTAAAATAACAGAGGGTAAAAAAACAAGGGTACCTCTCCACGCCTAAAATAGGGGTGCGACTCGCATACACCATAGTGTGGGGCATCGTTGGATTGGTTGTTTAAAAATATTCGTGAGTGTAGGAATAACACTGTTCAATTTAGGGATCCGTGCGAATTATGAAGTATTAAAGCGCGAACCGTCTATACGGTTCATGGTAGAAACGTGAAAATAAAATGAACTTAAAAGGATAATTATTACGGCTAAGCAGGCTAAGCTTTAGAAGTAATAGACGACTTATAACAGGAACTTCGAACTTCGTACAAATTCCATTGAAAATTGCTTTGGTGAAGTGGTTATTATTATTATTTATTTATTATTGCAAGAAAAATTATTACATTACAGTTAAAACTATTGCGTAATTAATTGCATTAAACATTATTTCCCTTAGATTTACTTTAGATTTAATTTGAAATTGAGATTAATTAAAAAAACAAAATTTAAACTACAATTCATGAAATGAGAAATGTCACTTATTCATACTTGTTAGTTCTACAAGCAAGTTAAAAAACCTTCTACGGAATTCTAGACAGCGCGTGGCCCGACCCGCACTGTGCTGATTTTTTCCTATTTAGGTCTTAGGTAAAAGCGTACACGACTACAAATCTTGAATAAAGGAAGAAATATTCATAAAACAAATACATCGAGCGAATGTGGGTGGAAGGACTGGTAAGGGACGTTCCAGGTGGACATACTTCAACAAAAAAAAATATGTCTTAGCAAAGGGCACGATAAAAATTACCCGAAACGGGCGTGCGTGCATGCAACGACTAATATAATGAATGTCGAGGAAGCAAAAGTGACCTGTCAGGATCGTGGCAAGTGGCAGACCCTGGTCTATGCCTACCCCTCTGGGATACATGCGTGAGTCTATGTATGTATGTACTACAATTTTTTTAACTTTACGTCAGGTTCTATTCACAGTCGTGTCGCCAAGAGGAATCTGCTCGGAATGACGTGAAGCCACCGCTTCCAGGCGGGTTTCCTACATTTTTAATGCCGTCAGGGCTCTGTCAACTTTTCTGGGGGCTCTACTGTCTATGTGCCATTTTGAAAATAGAACTGCTGTTTCCTTTTAAACAAAAAAAAGTCATGTTTTAATGAAGTGATATTTTTTACTCGTACTTTTCAAGTTTCCGTCTTTAGGGTTCCGTACCCGAAGAGTGCCCTCTTACTAAGACTTCACTGTCCGTCTGTCTGTGCATCTGTCTGTCTGCCTGTCCGTCACCAGGCTGTATCTCATGAACCGTGATAGCTAGCCAGTAGAAATTTTCACATATGATGTACTTCTGTTGCCGCTATAACGACAAATTAATAAAAACAGAATTAAATAAATATTTAAAGAGAGCTCCCACACAACAAACGTTGTCTAAAGAGAGCGCTCGCCATCTAGCGGTCATCTATGTAACCTTGACAGCGCCGATGTCATGTCGTTAAATGTTAATGTTAAACGCTTCTTGTTGGTTTCTATAGATGGCGCTATTCTCAATTTCGATATTTCTAAAATGATAATGATACGGAACCCTTCGTGCGTGAGTCCGACTCGCACTTGGCCGGTTTTTTTGTATTCCATCCACCGCCTCTATGGTAGCTTTTTACTACCCGATTTCTGCGGCGAAGCCCAAAAAGAGGGTAATGTGTTTGACTCGTACATATGTATGTAAGTTTGTCCGATTCTATGTTCCTTCATAACTCCTTAACCAATGGTGAGATTTTGACAAATAAGATCTCGATCGTTTGTTCGTGTTTGCGCAAGAGTTATAGGCTATAGAAAATTAGCATGAATTCAACAAAAAAGAAAAAAAATCACTACAAAGACAAAAAAAAAATCGCTGAAGCCTTGACCCTCAGCATACTGCTGAGTCAGTTGCCATTTATAGCAGCAGTGACACGCCGTGACCTTTCGTTTTCCTTTCTTTTTTATAACATTTCGGTTGATATATTGGCTTGCTTATTGTGGCGTGTGCACTGTTAATTAATGTTTTTTTTTTCATCTTTTTCTTCTTCTTCAAATAAAATGTAACCAACAACGGGACCCAAATTCAAGAATGTATCTCCTTGCGAGGTATCTACAGGTTGGTCCCGTCTACAAAATCGCAGTGTAAGAAAATTCAAAGTGCATGTTTTTTAGATTTTTCTGGAAAAAAACACAGAAAAGCTGAACGGGTTTGTATTTTGGTACGCAAGTTGACCACTACGTTCGACGTAACCGTAACGTAACCGAGTAGAGTGCACGAATCTTAGGTCGATGAGTAGTTGAGACAACCTTGATTTTGATATTACCCATCAAACATTACGGGATTTCAAGAAATTGGTATATACAGAGGCATTATAGTTGATTGCGCACAGGCCTTCTCTCAGGGAGATGGGCTTAATCACCACGCGTGCCCACCGCGGATTGGCGATTTCAAGCGCTGAGGTATATGAATAGATCAGACACTCAGGTTTCCTCACGATGTTTTCCTTCACCGTTAGCGAGTGGTATTGCTACTATAACTTCACAAATGTACATAACCTAGAAAACAAAGTCATAGGTACATGCCCGCACTGGGAATCGAACCCGGGTCTCCCGCTTCCGAGTCCAATGTTCTACCCACTAGGCTACCACTGCCTTTTTTATTTTATAATATAAATGTTGAGCTTACCTATAAGTGGTGTACATACACGTAATTATATCTTTTTATATAACACGATTCTACTATGTTCTGTATGTATGCTGTTGGTGTGCCTTATTAAATAAAATAAAATAAAATTAGTGCACTATACTCGTTGCCAAGAATAGTAAAACTCCAAAACGTAAACCCTAAAGTATGCCTCTTTCCTCATGATACCGTGACTACAGCGTGATTTGGAAATTGTTCGCAGTATTTTGAGAGAATATTATTTTCATTATGATAAACAGTATTGTATACTCCACTGTTTTTGTTTACTTTTTGTCTTGTTATAACATAATATGGTTGTGTAGGTTTTCGTCTCATATTTATGGTATGTGTTATTGGTAGTACAGCAAATAAACTTTTCATCTATCTATCTATCTATTAAACAGAAATGGTAAAACGTATTTGCAATTATTCGTGATTTTCGACCTTTGGTTCGAAACCGTAAGTCCAAATTCAAAGTTTTAGGAAGTTCCGCGACGTCAAAAAATGTTTTCTGTTATGTTAAATGTTTACGGGGCTCTAGAGAGTATCACACTAGTGCCACCGAGAAAAAAAATCATAATAATATCCTCTTTTACACATCGAATTTGTACAATAAATACCTCTCAATCATGTTAACGGTGACTTCGTATTCTTGTTTAAAAACCAGTTGTGAAAACAATAATAAAAAAGGGTTTTTCTTAACCAGTTAAGAAAACTTAGTTATGAAAGTGCACTAAAGGGATTTTCCTTTAGGACCCACAGCCGTGAACCTAAGACAAAAAACCTAGAACTAGCATTTACGCCAAAAACGGCCAGTGGCATAAATGCTATCTAGTCTCAGGTTCGTGATCCTAGGTTCTTTCTCGTGGATCCTAAAAATCACTGTTAACATGCAAACACGATCTGTATAAGAAGATATGATTTTTTATCTTCATTGGTGGCGCAGTTATCCCATTGTTTCCCTTTAAGATATTTTTTCTTTATCTACTATCTTGTTGACGTCGTCGTCGGTCTAGCGGTATCACGTCAAAACACCATGGTCGTGGGTCGTGGCCGTCGTAAATTTATTTGTACACACGTCCTCAGTCTGGTGTATTTCCATGATTGTGATATTCATGCCTGGTTACCATAGCACAGGGCATCCTAGTTCGGGACAAGGATAAGTTATTGTGCTGTGTGGAAGTTATTATTTATTATTGAACGTAAATCTACCGAATAGAACCCCCAGGTTGTTTAGAATAAGTCGGCTTTGTCCCTATTCCGGGTTAGTATAAGCTACTCAGGTAGACGCCCGGAAACCCCACTATCCCGTGTTTTGCGGGAGGGATGTATTATTTAGCATGTAGTGGTTTTTGGCTAAGCCCATAAACCTACATTTGCGCTTATAAAATGTATGATAGCTGACAGTTTTCTTTCTGTGCTAGGCCATTTATCACACCTTTGTAAAAGTTAATTTCCAGTGCGTGCACTGTGCTTGACTATTCCTTTCATACAGCCTAGGTCACCTATTTTATAGAAAATTATAAGAATGATTAAGAAACTGAATTTCTCACCGTGTAGCATCCATGGGAAACTTACGTCTAACTTAGATTGGAGTGATTTTGCTTTTATATCACAGAAATCATATAAAAACCTAGGAAAAATTTGAAAATACCACAATAAAAATATTTTTTCGGCATTTTCGGGGTCACAAAATATGTGAAAAATTTCTCTTATAACATAAAACTCATTAGAATTCGTTTTGTCTTTGAACTCTGAACGTTTTCTTATAAGGGCGTACATGCATAAAAACACATTATTTGACGAGATAACTCAAATATTGATAAACGCTTCATACATTATAAGCGTTACGTTAGGGAGTGACGTTATAGTCTAAGGTCGATTTATATGGCGCGTTTCATTACCACGTGACTATATTGACCATATTGACTTTTTGACTGGTTATATTATCTTTTAATGTGTCCTCTCCTATTCTATTAAAACATTTTTTAGTGAAAGTTCTCCATTGAGCTGAAAATTGTTCTCGTTTAGGTTTAGATAGATAGATAGATAGTTAAGAATATTAATGCAAACAATTTAACTTTCGTGAGAACTATAAGAATGATCAAGAAACTGTTTTTTTTCACATTGATCTGAAAATTATTCTCGTTTATGTTAAGAATGATGCAAATAATTAAATTTTAGTGAATTCTTTAACCTTTTACAATGATACGTGAGCACAGCTGAGCTAGAAATAATATAATAATACTAGCTGATTCGTTTCGTTCTAAACGTTCTTTTGCTATATTAATTTATACACAAAAAAAATTGTAAAAATCCGTGAAGCCGTTTCGGAGGAGTTCGATAACAAACACTGTGACACGATATTTTTATATATAATAGAAAGAAATAAACAAATAAAGAAAGAAAGAAAGAAAGAAAGAAAGAAAGAAAAAAAATTAAGAAAGAAAGAAAGAAAGACATTTATTGGGACAAATTAACATATCACAAGAAAAAAATGCGTAACAAGTAACACAATTAAACAAGTACAAAAGAAAAACAAGTCACTTAAATACAACAAGTCACATAATATCGCATAAATACAAGTCAAATACGAACTGATTAGTGCGAAATTATTTTCTTCTTTTAAACATAAATTTGGAAAATGAACAAAATAATGAATTTAATACTAACTATACATGCGTTGCAAACTCTGAAGCTCAATAACATGTTGTTTTATTTACATCCTAGGAATAATGATTAAGAGAATAATAGATTCTATTATTCACTAACCCTAGGATGTAAATAAAACAACATGTTATTGAACTTTGGATTCTGCTTCCATAACACTTTAAGATAACATCACCGCCGGAACAGGACTTCAAGCATGTTGTGTGCAACTAGTCTAGTCACTGAGGTACCACCGCTACTTATAAGCGGTTAATTAGCAAAGTCTAGCTAAACCCAAGCGCTCTAGTGCGGGAACGCTCACTGACATACTACGGAAAATTACAATCCCTGAAGCTAGAACTACACTGATTCATTACACGCGACGTACACGACGCCACGTGCCATCTGGCTGCTTGAATTCGTATGATTAGAAACACAGAACAGTTAGGGCGGCCCCATACGGAAAACAACGGCATTCCATTTTAGAATCCGATTCGAATATATTATTGAATATATTTGAACAATGTCTACATGTCGGTTTTTATTTTAAATTTATAATATAAGGAGGATAAAAAAAATATTTCAGGATTCTTTATGACGTCGACTGCCCAAAATGGTGTTTTCCGAAAGCAAATACACGAGTCTATAGATAAAAGCCCAAATCACTTCAAGAGTGCCTTAAAAATTTAAAGAGTTTCCTCGATTTTTCCAGGATTCCATTATCAGTCCTTACTTATTGACTATGGTGCCACCTCTAAATTATTTCAAACAGAAAAAGAATTTTCTAAATCGGTCCGCGCGTCTTCGAGTAATCGGGAACCAAACATAAAAAAGAAGATTCCAACGAATTAAGAACCTGCTCCTTTTTGGAAGTCGGTTAAAAATTTATTAAATATCGTGACGATACAATCTTCTTTTTCTATTTTCTTGGCACGTGCATATTATTTAAAAAATTACTGACTCAGTGAGTCGTTCTCAAGCTCACTCGAAATATTTTACAAAAATGGTAGGTATAGAATACTAGTGCACTCCGAGAAGCGAACACAGTGCCTGAGGCCAAATAAGCATCACGTACGTTTGACAAGTGTGTACACCGATCTCCCGACGTAGATCGCGTGCGTACCTAGTGTATGTAGGATCAGTGTGGTTCTACCTTGAAGGAATGACGTATTCGTTGGTGGCACGCGATGCGTCTATTTTAGTGGTTACTGTTTTCTGTAAATGCGCTTGACTGGGCCAAATATCCGGCCATGCCAGTCACCCGACGCCCGAGTGATCACATAAAGATAAAGATTATTTATTCGTCAAACATGAGATGCAAGGTTGTTCCATTGAAATATGTCCTGTACATGTTTCGCCCATCGGGACTTACAAAATATTTTAGAGAGAGCAACATTGGTTGGAGCATAAGCTAGGCACTTATACATACATACATATATAAACTCACGCCTGTATCCCAGAGGGGTTGGCAGAGACCAGCAACTATCAACTAGCTCAAACACACAAAACCCTTAAAGTAATTATTAATAGAGTTAAATTCGCAGGATCTAATAAAAAACTAGGAGTCCCTCATATATACTGCGACCGTTCCTTTTTTTGTTTACGTCAATTATTTGCCCTACTTAGTAGAAAAACTATCACTTGTGTGGTGATGAGGTTAGAGAGGTTTAAGTAATGTTGACGATGTAAACAATGCTCTATCTATAGTTTTAAACTCGTTCACGGTGAACAATCTGATGGTAAATGTGAAAATGACAAAATGCGTCAAGTTTTCATTGCCAAATGTTAAAAAAATTTGACACGTGTCTAAACTAATTGTCAAATTGAAATAGGTTATCGGGTAGGTTGAGTTCAGCTGCATTTGCAGTTAGAAAAATTAGGCAACTTACAGACGTATCGACTGCGAGGCTGGTCTATTTTAGTTATTTTCACAATATCATATCAAATAGTTTGTTATTATAGGGACGGACAGCAGATATAGAAACAATATTTAGTTTACAAAAAAGAGCATTAGGAGCTATTTACAACTTAAGCAGCAGGGAATCGCTAAGCGAGCGTTTCAAAGACATATAATGTTTTTCACCGACTTGCCAATATAATATATTCGATAATATAATGTATGTCTGTAAAGATATAATAATGTTCAAATTTTATAGGGACGTCCATAACGTAAATACTAGAAATAAAAATAAGCTTGCTTATTCTAAATTTTGCTTACCCAAAGTATATACATCGTTTGTGGCTATTGCGTTCGATTTTACGACAGACTTCCAGAACATGTTCTATCCTTGTCTGAAAATAAATTTAAAACATTCAATTCAAACAGCCTATTAGAGAAAAGAGAAGTATATGAACGATGTAACCCGTTGGTAGTAAACCAATTCCACTGCGATTTCGTGGTCATTTAATTATTAATATTATAATTATTTATTTAGTGTTAAAAGGTGTACAGACGACGTAATTGCATATTTATAACTATATCACACATTTTATAACTGACAAAAACTCAATGTGCAGGTTTGCTAAAGGTCATTCGAATAGTTGCGTGGTGGCCGGGTCACCTACCTCCCTCTAAAATGGTTGAGACTGGTGATGGCTGACCTCCGCATTATGGTCGTGAACGGGTGCTGTTCGTGCATTAATGTTTTTTTCTAATTTTGTAATAAAATTAACTAATGTTTAGGCTTTTAAAGTTGTTGATGCCAATCACGGAATCTTGTCATATAGGCTCACTTGCATTAAGTTTAAGATGATTTGAGAAAATACCATCAGAGTGGAGTTTTTTTCCCGCTACCTCTCCACTACAAATATGACCCGAAAGCAGCGGCAATGTAGTAACAGCAAACAGAATATAAATTCTTTACGTTGAATTAAATGATTGATTTCTGATTTCTGATTGAATGTTTGTTAGGTATCTACCTACTTATAGGTAGGTGTTGTGTAGATTTAACTAACTAAAATTCAACTTGCATGTACTCAGGTCGACAATGTATTTATTTAAATATAACACTATTGAATGCTATTGTGTAGTTTTTCGTTATTTTGAATTTTACACCAGTAAAAGAAAGAATCATCAAAAATCATTAGTGAAAGAATCCTCTCCCCTCATTTTCGGTTGTATATAGAGATTTTTTGCACGCCCTGCATAGTGTTATTTTATTTCGTAGACAAAACACAAGTCATTATAAAATGACAATCACCGGTAATTTCCAATAAAGCCAATCATGAGACCTAATGAAGTAATCATGCCTAGAAATCGATTTCATAGTACGACACGATATTGCTTCTTGGTTTCTACCTTTCAATGTTATTCTACGATAGTCTAGACCACCAGAACTTTAGCTTTGAAAGGTAACGAGACTAAAAATTAAAGAAATTTGAACTCTATCTCTACAGTGCTAGGGTACATGGAGATGTTACAGATAAGTTGGCATGCATTTGCTCTTCCGGGCTAAAGGTGATGGTGTGATAAAAATTAAAACCAAGGTCATGGTTACCAGACGCGTTTCCGACCGATACCCCGACCATTGTTTTCCCGCGCAATTACTGCGTTTACACTGAAAGAACAAATAAGACACCATTTAAAAAATAAAACTTCGTATGCATTTGGATATTCATACTGTGATTCACGGGGGGCGGCAGGATGGGGCGGAAAAGTTCTGACCTGGCGATCAAGGACCGGACGACCCCCACCAGATGGTCTGACGACCTGGTTATGGTGGCGAGGAGTCGCTGGACGCGGGCGGCACAAGACCGGGAAACTTGGAAAACTATGAGGGAGGCCTATGTCCTGCAGTGGGCCTCAAATCGGCAATGATGATGATGGTGGTGATAATTGTGATTAAGACGCGCTGGAATTCAAATATTATTTTGCTTGACAAACAAAACAAAATTACTATTTGGAAGTAGAGTCGAACTCCCATTATAATTAACCTTGGTACGGTATACGAGGAGAATAGTCTTATCTGTCCCATGATTGTAACCACACATTTTATTTTGAGTCCACGATCACAACAGGGCCCTTAATATGAAAATTGCAACATTATTGGAAGTAGTGAGATGGTCGCAATTCCGTATCTCAAGATATGGTATAGCGTCATTGGGCTAACAAAGAGCCATGCATTTCTAGCGCTCATTACTCAGTGGCAGGAACTTTCGAAACTATTAAAAAAACCGTATTTGTCGCTAGATTCGAGTGAATTATCGGGCTCATGCGCGACGTTGACGACCCTTCCGAACATATCGCTGCTTCATAATAAGGGCCCAGAAGGGGTTTTTACTCAACAGCGAGAATGTTAATATAAAAAAAATATTTAGCCATCATAATATTGATACTAGGAATAAACGTAAATTGTCATTTCCACGTTTTAGACTTGCAAACGTTAATACCTCCTTTATGGGGCACTGTATTTGGTTCTAAAATAAAATTCCTCAAGATGTATAAGACTTACCACCGACGCGGTTTAAAAAATGTGTTAAGCATACCCTATGCAAAAAAGCCTCTTATAAGATTAAGGATTATTTGGAAGACAAAGGTGTCTGGTGTTTAATGTTACTGGGACGATTGTATCTAGTGTAGAGTAATTTTAAGTTCAAAACTCTGTTAATTAAGCAAATCTGTCTTGAAAATAATAAATGTGGAGTTTCTTTGTTAGCTTCTTCTCCGCATAATCGTGAAACTACCAACATTGCATTCATTAGTGAACATTTAGTTTTTATAGTGAATAAAAATTTTCACTTTGACTTTGGTTCTGTAAGACTGGTCACTAAACTCCAGGAATGCGAATGTTACTTTATGGTAGGTAAAAGGTGACACCATGCCGGTCAGTGATTTTTAATATTATCAAAAAGTTTTGCAATCGAACTTCATTGTCGTGTTAGACTGGCCACCAAAATCCATATTCGCCATAGAAATAAAAATTCAGTCGACGCCATAATGTCACTCCAGATTCGAGATATTAAATGTCACTGTGACATGAGTCAGTGGATGAATTCTCCGTCAAAATACCGCAGACAAAAAGAATCAATAGGATTCTCCGAATAATCGGTCATCACGCACGCGAATCTTCCCAAAAATAGCATTCATCACTTTTAACTTCCTTCGTTTGTTCAGTGTGTAGCACCCTACACGCTATAATCGACTCGAGTTGTGACGCCAGCGCAGTACCGTACGAATTCAGGTTAAGAGCACACGTGTTCTGTCAACAACATACGTAATATAGCAATTTGTTACAAAACGCGCGCACACGAATAAAGTAGTTACTAATCTGATGTCCATTTGCCAAAGTGAGACGGAAATAAATATGGGATCTTCTGCTTCGGGTTCTATAGGGCCTGTGGACTTGAACAGCATGCCAAAGGAAGAGTTTAAACAGTTTTTGGATTCGTTTGATCATGTGCTGTCGGATTGTGATGGTGAGTGGGTGGGATCATTGGCTCTTTTTTTTGCTTGGTTAGGTTAATAATATTGTGACATGTAAATTTTATTGACTCTCGGTCATAATGTTTATTACCAACATTAGAGCCGGCATCGTTATCTGGACGTTAAGTGTACTTGATCAGCTGTTTTAGCTGTATCCGTAGAAGGTGAAGGTGCCACTGGACGCTGTATAAATCATCACATTACGTAGCTGCAAAGGATTAAGTTAATTTTGTCCCTTACACAAATCTGTCTCTCGGAGAGTATAAAGGCTTAATGTGCCTAAGCAGCAAGAAATTATTGTTTATTCTTGAAGACGCAGCATAATATTGTAAAGTCCTTATAAACAAGTATCAAATCTTCTTTTTCCTAGTATAGCTGATGATACCACAACGAATATTTTTTTTAATATCCCGCCAATCTCAGGTTACGCTTTCGTTTTTACGTAGTACAATAAAGAATAATATTCATCTACAGGGAACTATAAAGAATATCACTCTATCTGTTATTATTCTATGTATTATGTATTTTTAAGGACTACGACTGAAAGGATAACGGTGTATTATTTATTTTGTGATGTCATTATGGACATGTAACTTTTATTGATTCTCTTTCATAATATTTATTACCAACATTAGAGCCGGCATCGATATCTGGACTTTAAGTGTACTTGATCAGCTGTTTTAACTGTATCCGTAGAAGGTGAAGGTGCCATTGGACGGTGTATAAATCATCACATTACGTAGCTGCAAAGGATTAAGTTAGTTGTTGATAAATATCATGAGTTTTATTACTTGTCCCTTGCACAAATCTGTCTCTCGGAGAGTATAAAGGCTTAATGTGCCTAAGCAGCAAGAAATTATTGTTTATTCTTGAAGACGCAGCATAATATTGTAAGGTCCTTATAAACAAGTATCAAATCTTCTTTTTCCTAGTATAGCTGATGATACCACAATGAATATTTTTTTTAATTTCCCGCCAATCTCAGGTTACGCTTTCGTTTTTACGTAGTACAATAAAGAATAATATTCATCTACAGAGAAATATAAAGAATATCACTCTATCTGTTATTATCCTATGTATTATGTATTTTTAAGGACTACGCCTGAAAGGATAACGGTGTTTTATTTATTTTGTGATGTCATTATGGTGCATATTGTGATCAGCTGTAAAGCAAAGTAGCAATGGGGAACTTGCGTCTAACTTAGATTGGAGTGACGTTGCTTTTATACCATAGAAAACATTTAAAACCCTGGAAAAATTTAAAAATAAAACTATAAAAATATTTTTTTCGGTGTTTCCGGGGTCACAAAATAAACGAAAAATAAAGTTACGCTAATAACATAAAACTTGTTAGCTTGAATTCTGAACGTTTTCTTATAAAGGTGTACATGCATAAAAACATTGTTTTACGATATAACTCAAATATTGATAAACGCTTCATACATTATAGGCGTTACGTTAGGAAGTGACGTCATAGTCTAAGGTCGATTTGTATGGCGCGTTTTAGTACCAAATCAAATCAAAAAATGTTTTATTCAAAGTAGCACAGGAACTGCGACTTAATGAACGTTAAAAGTTAAACTAGGTGTCCATTTCAAAATCCAGATCGTTTTGGAGATAAAATTGACAAAACCTCTAAACTTAGTCTTTTCAACTCCTTTACTAACAGAGTTTATATAAATATTCTAAAACCTGGAACTCATGTATTGAACTGGCTTTAATTCCATAGATCATTGTCATCTAAATAATCTTTAACGTTATACTAGCTTTTTGGCACAAAGTGTGCTTTACACATTTTTAGAACCACGTTTCTGGCAAGCTTATTATATCTTCAGGGATATTATTGTAGAAACGTATACAATGCCCCATAAAGGATGTATTAACCTTTGCCAGCCTAAATTTTGGGAACGAAAGTTTATGTCTATTTCTAGTATTTACATTGTGTTAGCTACCTACAGTTTTAAAATTACTGATATTTTTCCTAACGTACATAATATTTTCATAGATATACTAGCAACTGTTAGGATTTCAGTTTCTTTAAAGAATTTTTTTAACGAATCTCTACTGCATAGCTTATATATGAATCTGATCGCTCTCTTCTGCAGCACGAAGATGGTCTCAATGTCTGCTGCCTGACCCCACAGTAGTATAATCATAGGACATAATACTATGAAAGTAACTGAAATAAACAATCCTAGCAGTTGCGACATCAGTTAGTTCCCGAATGACTATATTGACTTTTCGACTGGTTACATTATCGAAAGTATTAGTCGCAGAGAAAAAAAATATACCACCTTTATTTATCTTTTAATCTTCTATTCTATTAAAACATTTTTAGTGCAAATTCTTCATTATTAAGTACTAACATATAATGTTATTAAGTCAGAGAAAACCAACATATGCTTACTTGTACACCAGAAAAACATTCAAATACTATACGTCTGACATCCGACCTACTCGCACATCCTAACATAATTATTTAATCATTGAAAAAAATAAGGATTTCTTTTGACAAATGGAGTCTAAGAAGTCACTGGGTTATAAAGTTGCAGACATTTTAGACATGTGTTAATTTTCATGTACATACTTAGTTTTGAATAGAGAATAATAATGTAAGAAATTCTTAATAATAGGGGTTAAAGTATGAAATTGCCGTTTTATTGCAATAGGTTCTTTGAATTGACATAGAATCTTCATGGTTTGAGGTTTTCGAATGAAACTTTTTTCAAATGGTTTCTATGATGTTCTTTTTTTAAAAAATGTGAAACATTTGAATATCGCCTTTCAATTGTTTTTGTTATTCAATTTAGACAAGAAAGATGGATACTGCGAAAATTCGAGTGATTTTTGAATACGAGTTCCGACGCGGAACTAACGCGGCAGAAACAGCCCGCAATATCAATGCTGCGTTTGGAGAGGGGTCTACTAATGAACCCACCGTGCGATTTTGGTTTAAACGCTTTCGTGACGGAAATTTCGACTTAAAGAACGAGCCACGAGGAAGACCGCCCACACAGGTGAATAACGATGAATTAAGAGAGATAGTGGAAGCCGACCCTAGTCAAACTACCCAGGAATTAGCGGCATGGTTTAACGTTACCTTACCCACAATATTGACTCACTTGCGTCAAATTAATAAAATAAAAAAAATACGAAAAATGGGTGCCTTATGATTTGACTGATCTGCAGAAAGAAACGCGTGTTGAAACTTGTGTTGCCTTGTTGATATTCAATATTCGATATTCAAATGTTTCACATTTTTTAAAAAAAGAACATCATAGAAACCATTTGAAAAAAGTTTCATTCGAAAACCTCAAACCATGAAGATTCTATATCAATTCAAAGAACCTATTGCAATAAAACGGCAATTTCATACTTTAACCCCTATTATTAGTGGCCATTACTCTGTATCAAAACGCGAGTGTAAGATAACAACATGTAGGTCAAAATGTCCCTGCTTAGGTTTCCGTAGTCGACAAGGAACCTTTATAGTTTTGCCATGTCCGCCCGTTTGTCTGTCTGTCTGCCTGTCCGCGGCCTAGCTCAGAGACGATTAGTACCAGAAAGCTGTAATGGAGCGTAGACATACATATTAATCACGCCGACAAATCGGTAGCATAAAATTAAAAACAAAATGCCCCCAAGGCAACCCCAAGGATACACGGTTGATTGTAGAAACGTGAAAAAATTCAGGACAGTAGTAGGTACATAATTATAATGAAAGTTAAGGAGAAATGGGCGACTAACTAATAAAATAAAAAACTTCGTACAAATTCCATTGACAATTACTTCGATGTAGTTGTTGGTTCTGTACAGCTTGTAAAGACCTCTCCTTCTGCGGAACCCTACACTGCGCGTGGCCCGACACGTACACGCACTTGGCCGGATTTTTTACTTTTTATCAACGCCTAAGACCACATTTGACAAAAATATATTTAACTCAAGTTACTGATATAGCTCGAAGACTTGCTCAGTTGAAGTGGCAGTGGGCGGGGCACATAGCTCGGAGAACTGATGGCCATTGGGGCGAAAAAGTTCTGACCTGGCGACCGCGGACCGGACGACGCAGCGTGGGCAGGCCCCCCACCAGATGGTCTGACAAACTGGTTACGGTGGCGGGGAGTTGCTGGATGCGGGCGGCACGAGACCGGGAAGCTTGAAAAACCATGAGGGAGGCCTATGTCCTGCAGTGGGCGTCAAATGGCTGATGATGATGATAGTCATTGTTTTAAAAAAATACAGTGTGTGTGAGATAAGGATGCTAGACGCAGCTTTAAATTATTGCAACAATAACTCTAGGACTGCTGACTTGAGGAAAAGTCATAATATTTTCCAGCTTGTCTCAAACAGTAGTTAACCTGCCCACACTGTTTTGGATCGTCTACACCATTTTCTTCAAACCAAAATGTGCTCTATTGCTTATGTAATAAGGGCAAATACTCGACACACAGGTAGTACTTTGTATTGGTAATGTAGTGGTATAAATAAAAATGTGTTCTATTGCAGGTGTAATATGGATGAAAACACCATTATCAGGATCAGGCGAATTTTTCCAACTCATGAAACGACTAGGAAAGTCTTTGCATTTTGTATCCAACAACAGTCTCAGGACAAAAGAGAACTATAAAGAACTCTTCGACGCGGCTGGCATCGAAAACGGAGTCGTAAGTAAAAACTGTTTGATGGGAACCTCGCCGTATGAGAATTGCTTTGAAAATATTGAAAAATTACGGTTGAAAATGGCGTTTTCCACGATTATCAATTGATTTAGTGCTACCCAAAATCAAAACTTAACAAAATTACTGTTTCATTACACATCAAATAAAAAATTAAATAATGAGTAGGTAAGAAGAAATATCTTCCTTCTTGCCTTGAATAAAAGTTTTAAACCTATATAACCATTTTTTCGAATCCGACAAAAACAAAATTATGAAAAAAAATTATGTAAATTAAAATTATGTAACATCAGTTAAGAGAAGTCACATATTTTTAAACGTAGATCGGTCGAAAACTCATAGAACGTTCCTGAAAATCTGTTTGTATTGTTTGTATGGGTTAACTCGCGAAAAGTATACTTTTGACCGTTCTCACCGATCTGTTTCAGGACCACCTCACGATCCCATCAACAGCCATCGCTTCATATTTGAAGTCGTCAGACTTCAACAAGCATGCGTATTGCATCACATGCCCCGAGACCATACGGGTGTTAGAACAGAACGGTATCAAGTGCAAATATGGGGTAAGCTAAAACTGGACAAGTACCATCGACAGCACATCAACATTTACATATTAGTTGCAATGCAAAGTCACCCATAACGTAACTGAGTAGAGTGCACGCGTGTAAAGCTTGATGTGCTGTCGTCTGTACGAGTAGATCTCATGGTTTCGACGAGTTTTTGCCAGCAGTATCGACAAGCAATTTGATTTTCATGATAAAGTCATAAAATTTGAGAAATTATGCTTATCACTGTATAGGAAAAAAAAGATAATCATGGTAGTGACTTCCTTTTCCTCTTTGTAACTATATAGTCGGCCAGAAGTCTTTTTTAATTACACAGTGGGAAAAACAAAAGAAAGAAATAAGTGATTATTGTGATGTCTTTTCTTACTTTCTTTTTTTTTAAAGTCGGCAAGAAAAGTGCCATTTGTCAATTTTGATGATTTTGCTATATACTGCTGCAAAATGTGCAAAAGTGTCTATTTTTTTTTCTGTTCCACTTTCAATAGGAAAAGTTCAAAATACAGTAAAAATTTACTGGTTGAGCAGTTCTAACTTCTGCTTATTTTATGTTCGTTTTATTAATCGTTATTGAAGAAGGTTCTTTGTAACACCATACATACACCATACACCATTGTATGTCAAAAGCTTTGAAGTCTAGATGATTCTGTACCAAAAGATTCGACATGGTTTTAAATAATATTTAGACATTTTACTTTCATCAGAGATATTTATCAACTGTTTCCCTTCACTTCACGGTAGCTCCCAAATAACTTCGAAGAGAAAAACTATGAGATTTAGTTCTAAGAAGCACGTCTAAATTAAAATCAAAATTAAACTGAAAATTTCGCCTGACAACTTCAAATTCAATAAGAGCTAAAGTTTCAACAGAGAATGGTCTTTTCATGTGAGTTTCCAACGAAATACTATATTAAATGATACTGCTATTTAATATTTTATGTAGGGCACAGAAGTCGTTGTCGTACATACTTTATTCTATTGTCCTGTTGGATTAATTAATATAAGGTCCAGATCGCTTCATAGTCAAAATAAGGCTTAGTCCGAATGCTGCATAGTCGTATTGTAAGGTAGGCATTTTGGCATAGAAATATTAATTTCTAGGCAGCATGATCAGAAAGCCCATATGCCACTTCAACTAGTTAATCATATACGCCAAAACGCGTTATAGTCTAATATCCTGATATACACGACACCAATTCCGCTTTTTGTCCATTTTCTCGCGTGCTTACTGCGGATTGGCAATTTAAAGTGCTGAGGTATGTGACCACCTCAGACACTTAGGTTTCACCTCAGAAACTCAGGTTTCACCTCACACTCAGGTTTCACCTCAGACACTCAGGTTTCACCTCAGACACTCAGGTTTCACCTCAGACACTCAGGTGTCACCTCAGATACGCAGGTTTTACCTCAGACACTCAGGTTTCACCTCAGACACTCGGGTCACGATGTTTCCCTTAACAGTTAACGAGTGGTACTGCTGGTACAACTTCACAAATGTATGTAACTTAGAAAACAAACAGTTATTTTTATATGAGAGGCTGACGTTCTACCGCTGCGATACCACCGCTTTTTTAGTTTATCTAACACACATTTTTACATGTGACAGTAATGTGACGGACAATCTATTTTCTGTCCTTCTCTCAAGAGCAGCTTAAATATCAAATGGAGCAGTAATCGATCGCTTTCTAAATATAAGTAGAAATATTCAGCAAAAGTGGTCTCTAGGGGTGCTTTTATCGCAAACCGCATAAATGCTACTATGGTTGAAGAACTGCATTCCAGGTGAAGCTACTCTATTTTTATGCCAATCTATAAGCGCCTTGAATGTTTGGCATTTGTAGCTCGCGTGTTTTCTAATAGGTTGACTATTTCAATTGAGAGTACATATTGTTTTACAAACGTTAACTAGAGTTTGTGCGTTGCGTCAGCTTTTTTTGGGACTTTTTCTCAGATATATATATTTTTCGGAATATCAGGGTTTACTTTGCAATTTAATTTGCACTTGCAGTATTCGATTTTAATTTTTACACAAAAGCATTTCATTTATAATTCATAAGCAGCCTATATAGGTCCCGGCAGTGCAGGCCTTTTCTGAGAGAGAGAGTATGGGTTTAATAACCACGCGTGCCCACCGCGGATTGGCGATTTCCAGCGCTGAGATATGTGAATAGCTCAGACACTCAGATTTCCTCGCGATATTTTCCTTCACCGTTAGCGTGTGGTATTGCTACTGTAACTTCACAAATGTACATAACTTAGAAAACAAAGTCATAGGTACATCCCCGCACTGGGAATCGAACCTGGGTCCCTCGCTTTCGAGTCCAATGTTCTACACACTAGACTACCACCGTTCGTAATTTATAATTAAATTAATGATTTAAAAAAGTCGTAGAAGCAAATTCGTAAATGTCATCACAAGTATCAGTGATTGCCCATTTTAAAAATAACCACGTACTTTGAACCTCTGCAGAAATCGCTCTTTATCAGAATTGAGTATTTGACAAAACATCAAATGAGTTACTTTTAAAACGGATTTTTTTATGAAAATACTGGCTTATGACGTCACATTTCAGAGCACTCTTTTTATGTTTAATCTGTTTAAAAATCGTAATAACTAGTAATTGACTAAAAGAGATACATTTTCCGAGATATTTTGTAATTTTTGTTTTAATCGAGCATATGAAATAATTTCTTGTTGATCGTGTCAAATACCGTATTGGGTACGTTACCTGGCTTTAGGTTGGTTTTATAGCCTAACTGAGTATAATTTTGGCTGCGGAGCTGATGGATCAATTCTTTATTCAATAAAATAATCAGCTGATTTTCTGAGTTTATGAAATATCACAATTATTTCTCAGAAACCTTTACCTATCTTGTATGCAAGTATTTAGATCTCGGTTTACCTTTTCAAGTGGTTAAGAACGACTCTATCATTCGATTATTACTCAAGCAAAATCAGAGAAGGCGTATCTACAAAGCTCTTCAAACTAATCCTTTATTGCCTTAAGATAGAGTCTCTGATTAGCCTATAGTTTGTACTAAAATGAAAATTAATTAAACGCATCAAGCGTAGGTTTAAGGAGAAAAGGCCTATGCTTAGCTGTAGATTCAAGTAATTGCTAAACACAACTAAAGCCCCTGTTTACGCATTGTTTACAATACAAGGATGGTTACTTTATAGTAAACAATAAAGTCAACGCAACCCATACAATACACAGAAAATATCCACCATAAAAGGTAAACTCCATCCAGAATTCTATGCAACACAAACATAATCGCTCACAAAATGTTATGTATATTCGTTATTTTACACTTCGTATCAAAACAGCATCTATGATACACACGATTTGTTTAATAGCACAACAATTTTTTTCTCTTGTTCGTATTGCGAATTATATATTGATAAACAGTAATAATACCAAAGGTCAATAATACGTCAATGTTGCAACGCAATACGCATTGTCCTACTTAGTGACCGTAGTCCCAGATGATAAGTAATTTTCAAGATAATAAAGGAATATCATTTGACCTAATAACGTTCCTATTCACACATGCATTACCTCGTTTAAAAGAGGGTTTATTTGGTTAAAGGAACGCTTAGATGTTTTATTAAATTTTCAAAAAAGATTAGGTAAAATAAAAACGTTAAATGTGGCTTAAACAGCATTTAACTAAAATCCTTCATACAAAAATCGATTTAAATGGCAACTTAAGTGACATTTAAGAAGTGGTGCAAGTTAGCCTAAAAAGTGGAGTATTAATTACCTGACTAAAATAATTTTTTTATTACCAAAGGGTTTTTACCTTAAATTATCAAAGCTAGTTAAAAATTAGAGACTTTCGATTTTTTTACTGAGTATAATTTTTAAAAACATAACCATTGTAAAACCGTGTCTCTAGCTGGTGTTTTTTTTACAGAACATGACACAAAAAAATAATGATTTTATTTTGCCCCTAGCGAGGAATACTTTTTTTGCAATAAAAATGATTTTTTGTTTTCCCTTTGATTACGAAATGCAGCTAGTACAATCAATTATATTAAATTAATAATTTAAAAACAAACTACACTGTAGCGGATTACAGTGCTCAGCGTGCTCTCATTAAACTCCTCACCACTAACCTTGAAAACCACTATTTTCAAGGTCAGCCTTTGTATCTCGTAACTTTTCACTCTATTGGGTTAAGCATTTAGACTAATTCTAAGTGTCAAAATATGTATATATTTGACAGTTCGGAGCAGGCTAAATCAGACAACTCCATACAGGTGGAGGACTTACGTGGTCGCACCCCAGGACTGAGTAGGATATGTGCCTCGCCATTTACAAAAGAAAAAACAAAACAAAACATTTATCCACTCGAGTAACCCGTAACCCTTTATCTCACCAAGACCCTTGTTACAGCCAGACGAGTGCTTCGACTCGTACCACGATTTCGATCTCGACGATGATCCCGATATAGGTGCAGTGATTTTTGACAGCGACTTCAAAGTGAACCTGCCGAAGCTGTACAAGGCCTTGGCGTACCTCAAGCGGCCGGAGGTACTACTTATCAGCGGGGCATCGGACAGATACGTCCCCTCCAGGCCCGGCTGCCTGGCACTTGGTGAGTCTGAGTAGCGCTTTGATGTTGAATTTAATCGCCCGCAGTTTCGTTGGCGTCTACTGAGATCGCAGAGTTAAATAGCAAAATATATAAAATATACTAGCTGACCCGGCAAACGTTGTGTTGCTATGTTAATTAGCCTACGACTTATTCTCAGACCTACTAAGAAAATCGGCGAAGCCGTTTCGGAGGAGTTGGAGAACAAACACTGTAAACATAAACAAACATAAACATTTACATACAGGCACATACATTGCTTCTGGCCCCACACTAGGATTCCCTGTGTCGTGGGAACCAGAAACAGCGACATCACAAACATTTTGTTGGGGTTTTTGTTGTCCCCGGCCGGGATTCGAACCCATTCGAACTGTGACATGAGATAATATATAAATTAAATAAATAAATAAATAACGCTTCCAACCGGTCTTTTTGAAAATCCATGGAGGAGGCCTATGTCCAGCAGTGGACTTCTTGTGGCTGAATGATGATGATGATGAAATAAATAAATAATAGCTGTATAGAATTATTCGGAATTTCCTGAAATATGTCTATAGCTTGTCATTTATTTTTTGGTATTTTACGTTTTCATGTTGTTTGTTGTGTTTTCAGTATTGTGCCGTTAAATAAATGAATTATCTTTATCTATTTACGTACAACAACTTTTGTTCTACGACTTAATCCATTCAGTTTTTCTGAATGGTGTATGTCATTCTGCGGATTGCTTATTTTACGAAGAAAATATTGGTCATTTCGGGTATTAGTCATTTTGCGTTTTGGTAAAAATGCGTGTTTCAAATAAAAAATATTAGTCATTATGCGTCGGGAGCCATGTAGTGGCGTTGTTTGATAGATAATGGTTAATTGTATGTATCATATACAAGTGCGATACATTGATAAAGCGCGTAAAGTGCGAATCTAACGAACAGCTAAATCTGTATCCTAATTCTGGGCTGGGGGGTGGTGGGGGGGGGGCTTTAGTCTTCCACTGCCTGTCCCAACCACCACTTGCCACCCCGGCAGAAAGATGCGAGTTTGAAAAATAAAAATCTGTCAAAAACTCATAGGACAAAATTCACCACAAGCTGCAATTGGTCTTTCAGAAATTGCGCATTTTAGGGTTCCGTAGTCGACGTAGGACCCTTATAGTTTCGCCATGTTCGCCCGTCTGTCTGTCTGTCCGCGGCCTAGCTCAGATACGACTAGTGCGAGAAAGCTGAAATTTGACAAACACATACATATTAGTCACGCCGATCAAACGGTAGATTAAAATCATTAAAACAATTTTTTTTAGGTTACACCGAAATTTTTTTTCGCTCCTACATTATAGTGTGGGGTTTCATTCGAGCGTTCAAGATGGCGGCTGACAATAACGATCGAAAATGACAATATTATACAATAAATATTTTTTATTTGAACAATCGACGTAGAAGTATTCCTAAGTCCAAAAAGTATTCTATTAATAAGTTTAGTATGGTCAATAAGTAACTACATTCGTTCCGACGTTCCACGGTACCTCCCAGAAATTCAAAAGGCTAACTAGGTGCTCAGTTACGTTGCCTGGCAACAAGGGTTTAAGGGCCACTAAGGTTTTTCTTACTAATAGGGATAAGTATTTCAAGGAGAATTCTGAAGTTTATTCGCTTAAACGGAGTCGGGTTCGGATGCTTAAAATCTTGGGTCAGGCTGGTAATCTCAAGTGTATATTTTTGTGTGTATTTTGTTAAAATTTTCGTGATTGTAACTAATGGAGGATAAACCTTTTTTTAATGCTAACTCCAGAATTTTTATTTGTGACATAGAATTCAAACAAAAACGTGAATGACTACTCTTGTAACTAGTTATTTAATTTTAACTAGAAATTTTATTTTACACGAATATTCAGATATTTCTCTTCTGAAATACTTTACTGGATTAAAAGTATACTAAATATTTATTTAAAACACGGTATAGCTTTGTGCGACTATTCGTTCAAAGTTGAAAACTGATCAACATTCACATTTTGCTGCAAATGGTACATTTTTGTTGGTGCATTGCGAGATCAATGTAGGTTCTAGTAATTAAGTGTAATAACTAATGATTATTATATTTTAATTGTGAAGTTAAATCCGTGTCTGGCGTAGGATATGATGGAGAGATGATCTCGACCAACATCTGCAGGAGTAGATAGGACAAAAATTCTAGACTGGAGTAAGGAGGCAGATTATTCATAAATTCTGTGATCAATTCATGTTCCTAAATTCTGTGTATTAATAACCTGACGTCCGACCTGAAAACAACGCATGCTGGGCACCAAAATGTACAATCTAATGTGATATATAAAAATTTCGTATCAGTGTTTGTTATCGAACTCCCCTGTAACGGCTTCACCGATTCGTATGATTTTTTTTGTGTATATTTGGTAGGTCTGAGAATAGGTCATAGGCTGATTAATATGGAATAACAACGTTTGTAGTCAGCTAGTCTTATATATAAAAATGAGCACCAAAATGACGTATGATCTAAAGTATAATCTAATATAAAATCTCGTCTCAGTGTTTGTTATCGAACTCCTCCGAAACGGTTTCACCGATTTTTTTTGTGTGTATTTGGTAGATCTGAGAACAGATTGCCGGCTAATTAATATGGCAAATAGTTTGCTAGCTCAGCTAGTTTGTTATTGAAATTTTGCTAAGTGAAAATCTTGTTTTCAGTTATTAAAAACTCTGTTACTTAAGTTAATTAGTTTTTCTGAAAATAATAAGCGTGGAGTTTCTTTGTTAGCTTCATCATGTTATTTATAACTTTCCTAAAATACAATCACTTACTACTGCTCCCAAAATATGATACGACTTGAACATGAAAATACACCTAGACTGAAGCTGTAAATGTATGTTTTCCTTTGTACTTTCATAGGTACTGGAGTATTTACAGACATAGTAGCAAAGGAGGCAAAGCGCCAACCAGTACTGCTAGCAAAACCTGATAAGTCTTTTGGCATGTTTGCCATGAACATGGCAAATATCACGAGGCCGGATCGAGTGCTGTTCATTGGTGACATGTAAGTGTGTATTAATTTATTTGCTAATACTTACCCGAAACCGGCGTGCGTACATGAAACGGCTAATCAATGTTGATGAAGCGAAAGAGATCTGTCAAGATCGTGGCAAGTGGCAGACCGTGGTCTCTGCCTTCCTCTCCGGGATACAGGCTTGAGTTTATGTTGTTTATGTTACTTGTAGTTTACTTTTAAAAATAATACACTGCTATATTTTAATGGGTTGTGTCACATTTTTCACATTTTTACTACACATTTCAGCTACTTAAGGACCAAATAGCCTTTTTAGGGTTCCGTACCCAAAGAGTAAAAACGGGACCCTATTACTAGTCTTCGCTGTCTGTCTGTCCGTCCGTCCGTCCGTCTGTCTGTCACCAGGCTGTATCTCAGGAACCGTGATAGCTATTTAGAGAGTTGAGATTTTCACAGATTATGTATTTCTGTTGCCGCTATAACAACAAATACTAAAAACAAATTAAGGGGGGCTCCCATGCAACGAACGTGATTTTTTTGCTGTTTTTTTATCTTTGTGTGTAAATAATGTTGTATAGATAATGGTACGGAACCCTTCGTGCGTGAGTCCGACTCGCACTTGGCCGGTTTTTTGAGATTTAGAGTTGGTCCCCTATTTAGAAGAAGAAGAAGAAGAAGAAATATATTTGTTATACCAACAAGACACATCACAGAAACAAAATAAACAGATATGCAGAACAACAGAAAGAAAACTAAATACACAACAAAGAAAATAAATAAATAAATAAAACAACTAAAACTCGTTTGTATTGATAATCAGAACACTTACTGTTAAAAGACATGAAGTTTAGAAGGTTTTACAACAAATTCCGAAATGCTCATTATAACTCGCTTATATTCTCTGCGGTTCCCCAAATTTTCTTAAGATATTTAACGCATTAGTGTTTAAATAATATAAAAGGTAAGCAAACACAAAAGGGTTAGATTGGAAGTCCCAGTGGTGTCCAAATTGGGTATACGATCTGGGGCGCTATAACATAATATACTCCACTGTATAGACTCGTATGATCAATCTACTCCAAGCTGTCAAATACATACATATTTTGACACTTCGGGCACGTTAAAATGGATAACCCAATACGTTGAACAGTTACGGAGTAGGCAGGCTGTAGGCAGACCAGCAACCCGGTGCTAAAAACAAGATTGCAAGTAGTCTCATTGCAGTAGCCTCTGTATTTCGGCAAAATGATGTTAAAATTAATGAAGTCCTCGTTCTTCCAGGATTGAGCAAGACATAGGCCTCGGCAAAGCAACTGGCTTCAAAACGCTGCTTGTTCTAACAAGCTGGAGCAAGGAAGACATGATGGCTCACAGATTAAAGCCGGATTACTACGCTGCTACCCTGGGGAGTCTTATCCCAAAGTTGTTCAACTATGGTGCAAGAATTTTGATGAGGCAATAAATTATTTTTTATCTTGTCTTATCTTATCTTAATTGCATTTGATGGTTTTTAGGGTTCCGTAGTAATCGGGTCCCGGGTAAGGGACCCGATTACTAAGACTCTGCTGTCCGTCCGTCTGTCACCAGGCGGTATCTTATGAACCGTGATAGATAGATAGTTGAAATTTTCACAGATGATGTATTTCTGTTGCCACTATAACAAAAAATGCTTAAAACAGAGTAAAGTAAATATTTAAGGGATGCTCCCATATAATAAACGTGATGTTTTTGCCATTTTTTGCTCGATATCAATAACGGCAACAGGTACACGCTTGAAATATTCAAATGTTGCATAGATAATAGTACAGAACCCTTAGTGCGCGAGTCCGACTCGCACTTGGCCGGTTTTTTAACTGCTCGCCAGTAGTAGATATTTATTTTCTACCTATTCCAATCAATGCTCATCATAAGCCCGGACCAGTTTGTGGATGAAGGACATGGAGGTGGCAAGATTTTGAAAGATGCCTGGAATGAAAGAAAATGCAGTGTGCTTAGGAGTTTACTCATCGGAAAATTTACTTAGTAGCCAGGTTAATAAAGATTAGGTGGTTATCTCATATTATGCGATATTCCGGTAAAATGAACGGGTAGATAATATGTATCGTAGCTTTAACTGCAAACGTTATTTTTTACATAAATATTTATTTTTATTTTACGACACTGTCAACTGAGCTGTGATAGGAACGGGGCTGTTAAGAGGTACTTAAAGTACTTACTCCATCCATTCAAATGATAGGTATGCATTTTAATTTGTGTAACCTTTTCTTTCTTACCAACTATTGTGACTTTACAATAGCTTGCCCTAACATTGTAGTAAATATAAATTCTTTATAAGTTCAAATAAGTATGCACTACGATATAATGCTCGATAAATAACTTGCACAAAGGATTTTGATCGAGTTCACATGACTCGTGAACCTTGGAACACGAGTCCTAGGTTCGTGATCCTAGGTTCTTTGTCGAGGGTCTTAAACATTTCTGTAAACATGGTTAAGAGATTGTACTGAAACTTTTTGCAAATACAATCTGTAAAAGATATGACTTTTTTCATTGGTGGCGCTAGTTAGCGCACTGGATCCCCTTCATCACCAGTTATTTGACGCCCACTGCAGGACATAGGCCTCCTTCGTGGTTTTCATAACCATGACAGGTTTTGCCATAATCGCCACGCTTGGCAGGCGGGTTGGCGATCGCAGTATGCGGTTTGAATCTCAGGAAGAAGCTGCTGCCCGTCTCCTGGTAATTGATTTCCTTAGTCGCCTTCTACGACATCCACGGAAGGAAATGGAGTGACGCTATTCTTAATCCGGCGCCACACGGGCACTGGATCCCCTTAAGTAGCAAATTTCCTGGATCACAAACTAAGTGTAGGATAACTAAATGTTTGTATTATCTAGCAAAACAATAACAACGTTTACTATATTTTTACAATAATTATAAATGCCAGAATGTGCGAGCAAAATGGATGATAGACGTAACAGCAGCCTTACCGTATAGATCAATAACTTCTACACAACACAGTCACTTGTCCTGAGCCTAGATTCTGCTAATGCGCCGCACTACAATGACAACTGCATGGTCGCGCCGATTTCTTTTCATTGCCGCTTCAAGCCCATGCGCACACACGTATCAAACCTTCTAGGCGCCAATGGCATAACATATGACAAAACACGCCACGTGACCCGACCATGTATCTGTCATAGTACTACAATACATTAACAGAATCGAGACCCTGGTTCTAAACTGAGTCTAGGACACACTGTGCTATCGTAACCAAGCACATGGAAATTCGCCCAGACCAAGACCATTCGTACCTACAAATGTACGGTGGCCCCCAGTGGGGATTCGAACCCACGTTCTTCTGCATGGTAATCAGACTTGATACTGCGAGACTAACTACATCTGCCATGTATCTCAGTAGTAGGATAGATAACGATACCTATCACGTAATAGGTAAGTCAGTTTCACATCTGCGTACTCTGGAGGCTAAAAAAATAAACCCTTCAGACCCACCGTACCCCTGGCCATACCCCTGGTGGTATGATGGGTACTTTAAAGTTAAACGATACCACTGACTAACAATGATGTAATGTTGACAGCTATAGCTGAAAGTAATAAAAAATATTTTGACAGCCAGATATAAAAGAAGAAAAAATATTAACACAAAATAGACTTTAATATAAATAGAAGAAAATAGACTTTATCAATATATTTATTTTCATGATAGCTACGGGAGCGGACTTTTGAAAGTTTGAAGGAAGCAAATTGTAAGCAATGGTTTGTCAATGAAACATTCAATGATTCCACACAAATCAGGTTCCATGGCTAGGTGACCTCAGGATGGCCGGCCACCCTGAAATGTTTTGTTTCTTCTAAAATATGAGCAACAGGGCAGCAATTATTCGTCACAATTTCAACGATAAAGCGCCGATTATACACCAAGTGACGTGTCATTCTGACTACTATCTATATACTACCGTAGGTTCAGGTTTCACTATGTTGTCTTTTATCGTTAGCTAATGGTATCATCATCATCATCATCAGCCATTCGACGTCCACTGCAGGATATAGGCCTCCCTCATGGTTCTCCAAGCTTCCCGGTCTTGTGCCGCCCGCATCCAGCGACTCCCCGCCACCGTAACCAGGTCGTCAGACCATCTGGGCCTCGATTCTGTTAGTGCATTGTAGTATAATGACAGGTACACTGTCGGGTCACGTGACATGTTTTTTCGTACCATTGACGCCTAAAAGGTTTGATGGGTGTGCCCGCGTAGACTTAAAGCAGCCATGAAATGAAAACCGCCATGTTCATGCAGTTGTCATGTTACTACAATGCATTAACAGAATCTAGGCCCTGGTAGGGGGCCTCCCCACGCTGCGTCGTCCGGTGCGCGGGCGCGAGGTCAGAACCTTTTCGCTAGTGGTATTGCTACTAAAAATTCACAAATGTACGTAACTTAGAAAGCAAAGTCATTGTTAAATGCCGGGGTTCAAACCCACGACCCCTTGCACATGAGTCAAGTTCTACCGGCCGCGCTACCACCGCGTGCTTTAAGTACTTAAATGCATTTATATTTATGTTATTCTTTTTTCAATTATAGAAAAGAGTCTCGCCCAGGCCCGTATAATTTATAAACCGAATAAAAGAAAGAAAAAGAGAGCCATAAATAAAATACTTTCCGCTTCAAATAGCCAATTTGGCCTTTTCACGAGTGACTGGATGAGTTCTGAGACCAATGTTATGTTTTTTTTTTTGTTCGACCTTTTCGCCGAAGAGAATACGAGTTCAAAGCGAATTTGCATATCCGGCGAGCACTTTTGGGCACAGATTTTCGCGTAAAATGTGTAGGGTACTTGAAAAATCGTGGTCGACGTGAGCTGTTTACTGTATGTTGTCCTAGGACCCTTGTTCTAGGTTAAATATAAGATAAGATTTATTGAGCTTTCTTGTTGTACATGAGATGTCTTTATAACTAATGTAAAAGTACCAAACAAGAACCCTGCTAGGGCGCTGCATATAGGCTTAAGATAGTTATGTTAAAACAACTAAAAACTTACAAAAAATTAATTACTAGTTACAATATTTTATTTATTGATTTATTTATTTTTTTGCTTTCTTGATAGGTTTGTTAAATATAGACGCACTATACAATTTGACCAAAACTGATTCCTGCATCTGGTTGTCAAACGCGCGAAGAGACATACACGCGTTGTAAAAAACATATTAAGACGCATATCGGCGATGCAGATACTAGCCGTACTGATGTGACGGGGCGAGCACGGTGTAGTAATAGGGGAAACAGGAGGGGCATCGCATCCCAGCGAGGTGCATAGGTATTGTGACCATATTACACTTAGCAAAAATTTCCGCCTAAAGCAATAAAAAGACGCGTGCGTGTTTTTACGGTCTTTTTATGGACTTCACCAACAGATCTTGAGCAAATATGTATAGGAAAACCCTTGCAGTACCGTAAAACGAGGTGATTAGAAACTGGAGTAGGAATGGAAACATAAAGTGGAAAATGGTTTTGTCACCGATTTCCTACTGAACTTATAACTATAGGATTTCTCTTGAAAGATATGATGATTCGATACGTTTTATGAATTATTTCTGTGTAAGTTAAGTAAAACTTTATGTTATTTGTTTAAGCACACTCTCTTTGTTTATTTATTTAAGCTATCTATAATACGGCATAGCATAAGTAAGTACATAACTGTTTGAATCAACAGGCCCTAACTGAAGAACAGCGACGGTTAACTTGTTGACTCACAACTGAGTTAGGTTCCTATTCAGTTACCTATTATTAAGTCTTTGTGATGGTATTCAATAACTATAACAAATGTATTATCCTCATTTTGGTAATTGAATAAATCTTTACTTTACTTTACTTTACTAAATAAAGAGACGTCGCTAAGTTCAGCAGTTGTAAGTTCGGTAGGTCCACTTTCTAATCACAGCGTTTCAATCTGAATACTTTCTAAAAAAAAAAAGATTCGTGGCGTATTGGTCAAGAATTATCGCCAAGCATACATAAAATGCGGTGGTAGCCTAGTGGGTACAACATTGGACTCGGAAGCGGGAGACTCAGGTTCGATTCCCAGTGCAGGCATGTACCTATGACTTCGACGTTTTCTAAGTTACGCACATTTGTGAAGTTATAGTAGCAATACCACGCGCTAACGGTGAAAGAAAACATCGTGAGAAAACCTGAGTGTCTGAGCTACTCATATGCTTCAGCGCAAATCGCCAATCCGCGGTGGGCACGCGTGGTGATTAAGCCCATAGTCTCTCCCTGAGAGAAGGCCTGTGCCCTACAGTGGGACGTATATAGGCTGCTTATGGTTATGCTATACATAAAGCGGCGGCGGAGAACAGGACAAGTCAGTGGGCAGACCAGCAGCCTGATGGTCGGACGATATAGTTGAGTCGGCAGAAGGTCCGTGGACGCGGATGGCAAAGGGCCGCGGGAGAGATATTTGGGGTAAAAGGCCTACACCCAGCAGTGGGCAGGGATGGGCTGACACAAAATAATACCTATGAGCCACTTGCTTTTTTTGAAGGCAGTTAAAAAATATGTGAAGTTTGCAGTTACGTGACAGTGGTCAGGATAGTAGGCATACCCTACGTTAGGATGTACCTATCTCTGTTAGGATATCCTAACGTAGTCCAACATTTGGAGTCCATCTTTTGGTGATAAGGCCACCATCTGTACTCTTAGGTTAAGAAATATCTGTGTAATTTCCATTTTCATGTACAATCGGCCAGATGTCGCTGCCTGTACGTAATACAGAGAAGTTTGTTAAGAGGCTCGAAATTTCGCTGATACCTGCACTTGCCCATTAGCTCAGTTGGGAGAGCGCTGGCACGGTTAGCCAGAAGTCGCACGGGTTAGTGCAACAAAAAGAATATAGTACAATAACGTGTTCTATATCAATCTATACCTATTTCAGGACCATGGACCTATATAATAGTAGGAAAAGTGATTCAGAGTTCAAAGTAGGACCCTCTGCCTCTAGGATCCTTTGTGCCTTCGACGCTTCGATAAGGTAAACAAAATAACTAATTTGGCACAAGGACACTAAAAGAGAAGGATTGCCTTCATTTGCGCTAATTAATTATGCATCAACTCGAGATTCCCAGGGACTTGTAAGGATAAGCAGCCAACGAGAAACCCTTGAAAAAAAAGTATTTTTAGGGTTCCGTAACAGAAGGATGCATGTAACTAAGTCTGTCGGTCCATCAGTCCGTCCAACCGTCCGCTAGTCCATCAATAAATTTATCTTACCTTTGAAGGCCTATGAATACTCAAGGCTATAATATCCCTATGGCAGGAGATACCTCTTGAACCATGATACGTAGGTAGTTGTTTTTATTTTTATTTTTTATGGAGCCCATATTCGTCCAACTGCAGGGCTTAATTACCACGCGTGCCCACCGCGGATCGGCAATTTAAGCGCTGAGGTATGTAAACACCTCAAACACTCAGGTTTCCTCACGGAGTTTTCCTTTACAGTTAGCGAGTGGTGTTGCTACAATATACAACTTTACAAATGTACGTAACTTACAAACAAAGTCATTGGTACATGACGGCGTTCTACCGCTCCGCTATCACGTATGACAAAACAATAAGTAAAAAAAAATTGGGATGTCCCCGTGTGTTTCAACGTGGTTCGTGGTTCGAAAACAATTTTTTGTATACTATGCTACATGTCATTGAGGAATTCCAACCGACATGTTTCAGGAATCGTGAGTTTTAGAAGTAAACCCGTATTTTTCACGCTACGGAACTCTCAGTGCACGAGTCTAACTCTTTTTGTTGGTGTTCCAATTTTTTCAACGGTATCTTGCAGCCGTAACTTTACTAGAAGGGTCTATTTTTATTTATGACTAGCTGATCTGGCAAACGTTGTTTTGCAATATTAATTAGCCTTCGACCTATTCTCAGACCTACCAAATATACACAACAATTTCATAAAAATCGGTGCAGCCGTTTCGGAGGAGATTGATAACAAACACTGTGACTCGAAATTTTTATACATTCGATGTTAGTATTCTGGTGAAGCTTATGTGAAGCTTCGGCATAATGCTCAAAGACCTCAGTCGAGTTTCCCAACGGGTGGGCCTTAAAATGAACATGGACAAAACGAAGGTCATGTCGAACGCTCGTATTGTGTCCACCCCAATTACATTGGGGAACTCGACTCTCGAAGTTGGAGACGAATACATCTACTTAGGACAAACAGTCCAACTAGGCCGGTCCAACTTCGTGAAAGAGGTCAATCGTCGAATCCAACTCGGCTGGGCAGCATTCGGGAAACTTAGAAAAGTCTTTTCGTCTAATATACCTCAATCGCTCAAGACAAAATTATACAACCAATGTGTGTTACCAGTGATGACTTATGGCACTGAAACGTGGTCTCTCAGTATGGGCCTCATAAGAAAGCTCAAGGTCACGCAACGAGCTATGGAAAGGACTATGCTCGGACTTTCTCTACGATATCGAATCAGAAATGTTGAGATCCGTAGATGAACGGAAGCCGTCGACATAGCCCAGCGGATTAGTAAGTTGAAGTAGCAGTGGGCGGGGCACATTGCACGCAGAACTGTGGCTCAATTATGAACACCAAATCCTGAGCGATTTCAATCGCTTAACTGTCAAATTCCATACTAATTTACAGCGCGTAATACAGGGGCTGATGGCCGATGGAGCCGAAAAGTTCTCGAATGGAGACCACATAGCAGGAAGCGCAGCGTAGGATGACCAGCCACAAGATGGACAGATGACCTCATGCAAGTGGCAGGAAGACGCTGAATGCAAGCCGCTTGGAAGCGTCGCATTCAGCGTCTTTTTGGAAACCGGTCTTTTTGGAAATCCATGGAAGAGGCCTATGTCCAGCAGTGGACTTCTTGTGGCTGAATGATGATAATGATGGTGAAGCTCGTGTGTATCTTAATGGCCTTTTAAAAGAAACTATGTATCTGTAAAGTTGAATAAGGTAAAATACTCTTCAAGAAATAGTTACTGTACTTAAAATCTACGGTGGTGGTTACTGTTGTGTGTTCTTAAGGTGTACCCACGCTACAACGGGCCCACACGGCGTGTAGGCGACACAATCTCAATCTAAAATAATCCTTAAATACTTACGAAGTTAAAGACTACAATACAAGATATCAAGCCCGTCTGCCGCATGTGGCCGAGCTTTTTGCGCTAGTATTTCAGTCTCTAACCTTCAATGTATTTAAGGTTTATTCTACAGGGCGACCTTGAATTCGTTTACCGTATTTTTGAGAGAATGTTATTTTAATTGCAAAAAACAGTATTAATAATGGCAGCTACAACATATTTGTAAATATTCGTGATATCCGACCGTTGGTACCAAAGTGTGAATCCAAATTCGAAGTGGTAGGAAGTACCGTAACTTTGAAAAATGTTTTGTAACTTTGAAAAATGTTTTTTAAGAGTCTGTAATCTGATATGCGTAAACAATTAAAATAAAAAAACCGGCCAAGTGCGAGTAGGACTCGCGCACCGAGGGTTCTATACAAATTTGTAGGTAGGTTACATATTATAAATAGTTTAAGAATCAAGTCTCGCAGTTTTTTCCGAGCTTTTTCCGAACTTAAAAGACTGTTTTTTTGTGATTTAATTACAAATGTATAGCTTTCCAAATTTTCCCTGTATTTGTAGCATAAGACAATATTACTTGCCAAATTTCATAGTTCTAGGTAGGTCAACGAAAAGTACCCTTTAATTTTTGATTATCCTGAGTGTCAAAATATACGTTTTTTTGTGGCGTAGGGGGCTGTAATTGTTTTAAACTTAGAAGTTTGATTTTTCACAGCTTCAAGGGACTGACTGAAGACCTGAGTATACGGTTTTATTTCAACAATACATACACGCGTTCTCGAGATGAAGGGTCTTGACAGACAGATGGACGGACAACAAAGTGATCCTTTACGGATTCGGTTTTTCCTTTTGAGGTACGGAACCCTAAAAACAATTGAGTTGGCCGGCGCTGACCATAGTACGCTCAAAATATAGTGTATTTTCATTACTTTTCGTCCTGATATTGTCCTGTAAAATCGACGCATAATTTTCTCAAACCTAGCACCATATGTTTCTAAATCATGGTTAAAATACGGAAATCGAACTCAACCTGTACTTTGTATTTTGCGCTCGCACGTTGCCGGTAATGTGGATAGACCCTTAAATAGTCCATGAAACATTTAAATTCCAGCGTAACAATAATTTTATCACTTATTCATTAAGAATATTATGTAAATATTTCATTTACTTACTGCAATATTAACACATCGCAAAGTTTTCTGATTTGGTTTAAGTACCCAGTTTTGTGCGCATTAATATGTTATTTTGTAATAGTACGGTTTATGTTCCAAGATAGCGAAAAAATTGAAGACATTAAAATCTGCAAGTGGCTTTTTTAAAATATAAACCTGACTGAAAAAATATTAAGACCTAACACAATTTTTTTCCTCCAGACACATTAAAGTAACAAACAGCACTCAGAATAGTGTAAATTAAATCATAACTACAAGACCTTATGAAACTTCAAATAATTGTTCTAAAATTTATGAGTATTACATAAGCAGATCCACAGAAAATTTTACTAGGTAAATGGAGGAGGAGTAGGCCTAGGCTAGGAGTAGGCCAGGAGCTAGGCTAGGAGTAGGCCAGGATCTAGGCCAGGAGTAGGCAAGCTCTGCTCCTGAACGCACACCAAATTCTGAACGATTCCAGTCGTCTAAGTGTCAAATTCCGTACTAATTGCTACCGCAGACGTCAGGATTCCATTAGGGTTTGATTGCCAGTTGCAGCAATAAAGAACAGCGTAGGTCGCAAAT
The DNA here is from genome assembly GCA_963969515.1 of Yponomeuta evonymella. Classification (NCBI taxonomy): domain Eukaryota; kingdom Metazoa; phylum Arthropoda; class Insecta; order Lepidoptera; family Yponomeutidae; genus Yponomeuta; species Yponomeuta evonymella. The sequence continues at coordinate 16,774,649 of OZ018351.1, forward strand.
AAATGTAGAGACAGAGATGAGAGTGGTTATTTATAAACTTGACTCCCGTTTTGAAAAGCTATGCTTAGAGAAGCAAGCACAGCCTTCTCACTTGTAGCCAACAAATAAAGTAAAATAAATCTTTCTTTTATTTTTACGTATCTACAAAGGTTTTAAGTTTTTGTTCTCAGTTTGTTAGAAATGTTATTATTATTATTTATTTGGGAAACTTGCCGCTTAAATTTTAAATAAAGAGACACTGAGATTAACTATAAGCTGTTACTATTAGCAATAAGGGCGCTAATTGTATATTTTCTTTTGTCACTGCTGTTTCTGCTGCTTCAATCCACAACGTTCTCCAATCAAACTATTGCGAATGTCATTCAAAGTAACACCAGACATACTCCTTATCTTATAAGCTAAAAATAAGTCTCCGCATATTATGGTAACTAAGTGACAAACATGTGCAAGAATATTAACAGTTTAAAGTAAGTTTACGCTACACTACAGCACCGAAAACGCTTCCTAATATCCGCGTGTTATTTGCACATTATCTTTTATATAGCCTCTTAATAGGTTAGAACTCACACTTTTCTTTCTAAGTTATGTACATTTGTGAAGTTATAGTAGCAATACCACTCGCTAACTGTGAAGGAAAACATCGTGAGAAAACCTGGGTGTCTGAGCTATTTACATACCTCAGCGCTTGAAATCGCCAATCCGCGGTGGGCACGCATGGTGATTAAGCCCATACTCTCTCTGAGAGAAGGCCTGTGCCCTACAGTGGGACGTATATAGGCTGCTTGTATAACACACAACTTGTCACACATTTCCCACCTATTGAGCTAACCTACAGTTACTGCGGTACGTTAAATGTTTATTAGAGGATAATCCTCTATATAATGTTTACGCCAAGTTTGGAAATGACTCGCTTGAGGGAAAAGTTAGTGCATATAATTTCAATTGTTGAAATAATTGATATTCTTAAAATAAAGTTTTTTTTATTGTTAGCAGTATTTTTACTTAACCTATTGGATTATGACTTTAAGAAGAACAATTACAAACGATTGTTATAGTAGCCCGATCGCGTCCTTTAAAATTCTACAGATTAAAGTGTTCAATTAAGTACTACTTAAATGTTTCTAAAACTTGATACTTAAAATCAGCCTTTTACTTTTTTTTAACATTTTGTTCCTCTTTATTTTGCGCTGTTAGTCTTCCTAATATTAAATAAATAAATATATTTTTAGAGGCTGATACAGTTGATAATACTTTATTCATTTATTTGCTTCTTACTAAGTAAGTTACAGAGTGAGCCTAAAAATAACAGGTGATTTAAAAGGATGTTCGAAAATATTAAAAGAAATATTCGTAAAATCCTCAGGTGTGTACATTTTCATCCGAGCTCTGAAGTGGCCCATTCAGTCCAAAAGTGCACTAAGCCGGATATAACAAGACACGGAAAGTCCATCTAGAAGTTGCAACCGTCCAGTTCAGAAAACAAAGATATTACTTAAGTGTGCTAAGCCGGCATAGTCTATTTTATTTAACCTATTTCTGGCTGGTGCGATCACTTTGGCTCATTAATAATAGTGAAGGGTAGTGAGGGTTTGATCACACTAGCGATTTGCGAGCAATTTGAATGTGATGCGAGCTTGCCGTGATTGCGTAGCGATTGCCCGGCGAGTCCATTTTGCTACTGAGTATCGAAAACGCGGCGAGCACGCCAACGCGACAGGCGCAGCGTCGTCAGCAACCGCGGCGAGCTCGCTGCGCAATCGCATCGCTTTCAAATCGCTCGCAAATCACTAGTGTTACAGGGCTTTTAATTACTGAGTTGCAGGTAAGCTGCTGTAAAAAAAAGTAATTTAAAATAAATAAATACATATAAAGGTATTTGATAATGAATACGTGAACTAGATCTTTTTGTATTTTATACAAAAATAACCTACAAGATTTCGTAAAGATATAATTACTCGTACATTTAGAAAGTCTCACTTTGAACTCAAATATTAACTTGCACTACAATTATTTGTTTATTCGCTCTAAATGGATTAAATAACAAACACAAATTAATAAACAAAATAATAATTATAATTCACCATGGGCATCGTCAAGAGATTAAACAGGTCACAATACAAAAGTCCTACATAAAGAACTTACAGCATAAAAGGCAAAGCTAATAAATAAATAAAAAGCAAAATTTTTTGCCATTCCGGGCCATATCTGACGTAATGTCTCTATAACACTAGCTGCCCCAGAGAACCAGAGTATGAACTTGTTTCTGAATTGAGAATTCTTGTCTAAAATCTGATTCCTAACAAAATGACAAGAAAGAATAATACCAATGTATTTCTTTAGTGGAATTCTCATTTCTTAGAACGGCAGTTAGTGTATTAGGGCCGGTTTCCGAATTGAGAATTTCACGAGAAATTTGAAGAGACAGCACTACAGTTAACCATTTACTTAGCGAAATTCACAATTTAGAAACTGGCCCTTAGTATCAAATTTTAAGTGTTAAATTTAAATTGCGTTCTTATGCCTACGACTTAATGAATCTCTAAGTTGGTGACAAAAAACCTTCTGTCTTTTCGCGATAATGGAAAAACTCTGTACAATCTGTTTGGAGAACTGAGTGGTGACCTCCCGTTTCAGAATCGTTATATGGCGAGAACAGGACCAGGGTCTTTAGACTTCTGTTTTAAAGTGGAGTAGATTTCACGCCATGTGCCTTCAGGGTCGTTTGTTTTGTAAAAAAAAGATGTCTTCGAAATAAACGTTGAAATTATTAACTCCAGTCTTAATCTGCAGCCGCCTGCTAACTAATAGACAAGGTGGAAAAAAACCGGCCGAGTGCGAGTCGGACTTGCGCACCGAGGATTCCGTACTCGCGCTTGGTCGTTTTTTATTATTTTTCGTTAGCATATATAATAAGTCCCACTATCACACCAAGATTGATGCCTGTATGTAATACCGTTTTTACGATAGGGCATAAACAAAACGAGCTTTTCCCGAACTATTTATTCAAAGACTTTTTTTTTTATGATTTAATAAAGAATTTATAGTTATCGGATTTTTCCTTGTATTTGTAGTATACGACTATATTACTTGCCAAATTTCATAGTTCAATAGGTCAACGGAAAGACCCCTATAAATTTTTATTCCCTTGAGTGTCAAAATATCTGTTTTGTTGCAGCACAAATGGCCGTATCTTTTTTTACTTAGAAGTTTGATTTTTTCACAGCATTAAGAGAGTGCAGACTTGAGTATATGGTTTTAATTTGAACTCGATACCTCCACGCGTTTCCAAGATGAATGGTCTTGAGTCTTGACATACAGACGGATGGACGGACGGACAAAAAAGTGACCCTATACGGATTCCGTTTTTTCCTTTTGAGGTACGGAACCCTAAAAAGTGACAAGTAGCACCTGAAGGAAGAAAAATATCATATCGATGCATGATCAAGAAGTGTACAACATCACGTGAATTTCTCGGTTCACATTTCACTTGCAAAATTTGTAACGAACGTACGGTGATCCGTAAAAGAATTGCATCTACGGCCTTTGCGTTGTTAGCAAGAATTTATCCGCGACCCCAATGAAGCAGTTCTTACGTAGATACCTGTATTTCAGCTGGTTGGTGAAAGTCATAAGCTGACTGCGTGCATTTTGTATGCAACCCAAGCCAAAAACTAAACAAACTGCAATATTCTGCCCTCCATAAAATATATCTGCATAAGTGCTTCCTTTACTTAGACCATTCTGGCTGGAAACTTTCCGCTTTATGGGGAAATATGATTATGTTTGTTCGTAGCAGAGTAGCTGGTCGGCTGGTCAGAAGTTGGACCTCCTCGGATCTGAGGTATTGCCCCTAGTACATCAATGAGACACATTTGAGCGAGGAAGGGAAGATAGTTTTAACTTCAATCAACCTCAGCAAGGCAACAAAAAAAAGAGTATGCTTTATTATACAAAGAATACCGCAGACGAAGTTGCACTACTTACCGTCGGTTTCTTGTATTGCGACTGTCAGTGTTTTTTTTTTTGTATGCAGATTGGAAAGCTGAGAGGTGTTAACAGTAGATTTACAGACTGTTAGTGTACCAGAAACCGGGGGTAAGTTTAGCACGTGTTTTGTCAAGGCCAAACTAAGGGACAAAAGGGTCTTTGCCTTCCAGTTGTCGGTTGTAACATGTGTTGCGAGTTATACGCTTTTACACATAGTTTGACTATGAGGCGCACTTTAAATAACATTGTTTTAGACACGCTCTGTTTTTGTGTCGGGACAGAGATTCAAAATTCAGTAGAACATCGTGAAAAAAACGGATTTCAGCATGAATTTATAATAGTTAGCATTACAATGTTGCAGGAATTTTATTTTCATTATTTGACTATTTTTCTATACATAGGTACATAACAGCCCATGAAAGACGCCCACTGCTGGGCACTTTTTTAATGATCAACAATATTAATATTTCCTTTTTTGTGTAGTAAAGTGGTCTCTAACTATCCATTTTATTTTATTATTAGGCATGCAATAGGGTACATTCTAGTTTTAAGCTAGATTGACACCCAAAGTATCATCATCACATCATCAGCCCTTTGACGCCCACTGCAGGACATAGGCCTCCCTCGGTTTTTATAACGATGAGGGGTTTTGCCATAATCGCCACGCTCGGCAGGCGCGTTGGCGATCGCAGTGTGCGGTTGGAATCTCAGGAAGACGCTGCTGCCCGTCTCCTGGTAATTTATTTCCTTAGTCACCTTCTACGACATCCACGGGAGGAAATGGAGTGACGCTATTCTTAATCCGGCGCCACACGGAAACCCAAAGTATACATGCACATTAAAATACATTGAAAAACGAATTAATGTGGTTTTCTTATTTAGGAGTAATGACACGAGCATTAAATTTTAAATAAAAATACTTTGTGTTGCCGACCGACCAACTAACCTTTTTTATGTTTTTATTTCTTTTATACTTTTTCGATATGTCTAATATTTTAAAAATGGAAATAGGACTATGTCAAGGACAAACGAATAAAAAAGATTCCTAAAGTTACTCTCGCGTTTTCTTAAATATTTACGTGCATGCGTTTCACTTTGCTTTGATTTGGAGTCGTTGGTTCAACACCTGAAGGCTACCGTAATTTGAGGTATCGTCATCATCATTAAGCCACAAGAAGTCCACTGCTGAACATAGGCCTCCTCCATGGATTTCCAAAAAGACCGGTTGGAAGCGGCTTGCATCCAGCGTCTTCCTGCCACTTGGATGAGGTAATCTGTCCATCTTGTGGCTGGTCGTCTTACACTGCGCTTGCCCATATGTGGTCTCCATTCGAGAACTTTCTGGCCCCATCGGCCATCAAAATTCGAGGTATAAATGGCGTCAATCTGGATGCCTTTCCACGTTTGTGATGTCCTTGCCTGGTTACCGTACCACAAGTATCCAATTTTGTTGGGGCAGTATGTTATTTTATTATGAGTATGTTAAATTAACCTTCTTAGTCCTGACCTTGAAAATAAGAACGGGGAACTTGCGTCTCACTTAGATTGGAGTGACATTTCTTTTATACCGTAGAAACTATATAAAAACATCAGAAAAATTAAAAAACAACAAATAATTTTTTTTTCAGGGTTTTCTAAATCACAAAAATGTAAAAAATAATGTGACCATAATAGTAAAAACTTATTACATTTAGTTGTTTCATTGTATTGTAAACGTTTTCTTGTAGATGCATACAATCGGAGTATACTAGAAACTAATTCGATGGTTTGGAGCCCGCACGAAAAGAAATATATATTGTTAATTGAAAAAATACAAAAAAAGTTCTTAAGAAACCTCTACAAGAAATAATATGGGTATTACCCTTTTTTATACCCTACGCGTTTCTTGCAGGGGCAACTAGAATACGACTCTCTTGAAATAAGAAGATCTTTAAGCTTAATAAAGTTTGTGGTGGGCATAGTGCACAATAGAATTGACTGTGTTAGTCTAGTGGGCGAGATAGTGCAACTGTTGGTGCCGGAGGCGCGCGGACGGTTGCGCGCGCCGCGCCTGCTGCACGTGCCGGCGGCGCGCACGGCGGGCCAGCAGCAGGCGCCCGTGCCGCGCGCTCTCGCACTTCTCAACTCCCTGCTCAGTGCGGCGCCGCCGCGTTTACCACAGGAATTTTTTTTTTTAGTTTTAGCGAGACAAACGAACAGCAATTGATTTATATATATATAGATTGCGATGTTCAACTCTTATCTACTACTAAGTTTGTAGCGATTTTGCATTAGCTGTAAGTTACAACTCTAAATAAATAAATAAATAAAATAATAAAAACATTCATAGTCTGAGCCTGACTTGTATGGTGCATATTTGTACCACGTGACTATATTGACTTCTATTCTATTAACACATTTTTAGTGCAAGTTCTCCATTGAAAACCACTGTAATTTTCAATTTAGAAAAAAAACCCCAGGTCTTGGATGTTTACATGTTTGTGATGTCGTTGTTTCTGGTTCCCACAACACAGGGTATCCTAGTGTGGGGCCAGACGCAATGTATGTGCCTGTATGTAAATGTTTATGTTTATGTTTATGTTTATGTTTATGTTTATGTTTATGTTTATGTTTATGTTTATGTTTATGTTTATGTTTATGTTTATGTTTATGTTTATGTTTATGTTTATGTTTATGTTTATGTTTATGTTTATGTTTATGTTTATGTTTATGTTTATGTTTATGTTTATGTTTATGTTTATGTTTATGTTTATGTTTATGTTTATGTTTAATATAGTTGTTTATGAATATTTACTATGAAAAAGAAATTCACAGAGAAGATGGTTGCTTACTATCTATAGTTTATTTTCTTGCGAGAAAGTTTCCACTTCATCGAGGAACTCATTTTCTTTTCCTTTGCAAGTTAAGGCGAATTAAAAAAAATGCGATCAAGTCTTGTAAATGAATTTCCTGATGCAAATTAAGTCTAAAGTCAGTTACGTTAAACTTCGCCTAAAGTCCACTTATTGCATAGTTTATCGAGCAAAGTATTATAGCACTAATGAGTCAAAGGTCTAAGCACTTATCGAACTACTATAGAACATTACACAGTAAGTACGTGAGAAATAATACCATAAGAATGACAATGGAACTCTTTTTTGAGTTTTTTAGTCTAGTTTTAAGTATTCAGTCTACCAACAACGTTGAAAACATTCTATTTACACCACTTCCTGAAGAAACTTTGCTTGCGCGATTCTTTGTTTTCCTTAGCTGACAATATTACTCTCAAAGATTACCAAACTCTGAAACAAAGTCAGTCGAGGTCTACTACAAACCAAAGGATGCATGCAGAAAGCTTTTTGTAAGCTGAACTATTTCAGACTCACGTCTTCCTAATTGGCAATACATCGTACGAGGAATACGATACGGAGCTTGTTAGTACCGAGTGAAGTGCAGGCTGTTGCAAGACTCTACCTTTAATAAGACCCAGGAGTGGTGTCTAGTGTTACTGTGATGACTTTCCTGGGTTTTCCCCGATGAACAATTTATTATAACTATACCTGCGGGCATTCCCGCAAATTCGTTCTTTTTATATAATTTAGAATTCAAAATGTATCTTTTATGGTAGTCCAGCCTATATTCAATCAGTGTGACACATTTCATCCATCTCTTTTCAGTTGTTTGTGTACGATTTGGAGTAAAATTTTCTAATACAAACCTTCTTAACTTTCATACGTTCTTCAATACGTATTACTAGTGGAACGTTAGCACAATAACTTCATGCTATGCTAGTCCGTAATTCATGGTTTGGTATCAGCGTCCGCGAGTAGAATTTTAAGAGCACTGGAAAATTATCACAGGGTGTTAATTCAAACTGTAATTTCGATTTGCATTACACAAATCAGCTAGGGGTCTATCCACGTTACAACGGGCCGGTGACATGCAGGTGATACAATTTCAATCTAAAATAATGCTTATATATTTACGGACTCAGAGACTATGTGCTAAAACGCACGTTCTCGGGTCGTGCCCGTCAGCCCCCCGTCCGACGCACGTGGCTGCGCTTTGTTTTGCCCTGATACTATAGTCTCTAACCGTACAAGTATTTAAGGTTTATTTCTGTTTGGATCGTTGCGCCCGCTACGCAAGTCACTGGCCCGTTATAATGTAGATAGTCCTTAAATAACTTTATTAACTGTAAACAATCATATAAGCAGTACCAATTAGAACATTACCTCAGTCTGAAAATTTGTATTAACTGAGTACTTTTTAACATAGAGAAAAACTTAAGCCGTTTGGCAACAGAATGACCGCAAACAGCGGAGCCAGTAACAGTTATAAATAATTTATAGCTAAGAATATTTTGTGGTGAAAAAAGTTCCGCGAATTGGTTTCCAGCGACTGTATTAGAATTTATAACTGCGCCGGTGACTTCTCTGTTCCCTGTTAACAGTTTTAAAGTTGGTTGGGAGTTTTTTCAAAAGAACTTGTGAACAACACTTATTGCTCGGATTTTCCTTGTTTGGCGAAATCATAGTTAGTATGGTATAGAAGCTGTCCTCATGGCAAAATTTATTCGTAATGACAAGTATCCCGATTATACTTCATTAGTGCAGAAATCGCAGGCTCAACAAATTTATTCTGTGAGGAGGACGACATCGCGCGAGGGCGCTTACTGGTGCTCTGACGGGACACTTCCCTGCAAGGAAACAACTCCGCAGAATGGGGATGTGTCAAGATGACACTTGCAGAGTATGCGGCTTTGTAGCGGATTTGATGGCACACTTACTGTGAGACTGTGATGTCCTTGCCGGAAAAAGAATAACGGACTTATTTATAAAAACACGATTACTGAAAACACTCGAAAAACGCCTATTAAAATAGTCTGTGGTGGAGGTTTAACAACTCCAAGGAGTGCTTTAGTAGAATCGTGCCGTTGTAAATAAGGCCGTTTGTCTTCAGGCTTACCCCAAACGGGAAGACTTTAGGCACCTATCTCTAAAGGGAATTGTGACTGACCTCGCAGACTATATCTACGACGAGGCTTAGTTGCAAGGGGGGTAGATACAATATAACAGATCCCACTCGGTCGAAGTGTCGCCGATAGGGTAAATTTTTGCGTGATGGCTTCGAAATAGCGATAGAATTATCTGCTGTTCACATACTATTAAGCAGCCTATATACGCCAACTATAAGGGCTTTTTCTCGGAGAGAGACTAGAGGCTTAATGTCCTATTATCTAGGGCCGTCGGTCATAATCTTTATGATTTTTGAAACTTTATAGCATAAGAAAAAATCCCGAACATGACTCTAAATTATCACTAGATATTATGGTTTTATTTTAGCTGTACTGAGTTTTGGATAATAAAAAATACAAAAAATGACTATCATTGATTATGTTGGTGACGTCGGTCGTCAAAATTCTATTAATGAGATTTGTATTTCTGTAATTTCAAAAATGTCTTCTTTTCCCCCAAGTTTTTGCTCGCGCAGCGCAATGAGTCCAATACAAACCCGTGCGCTCGGAGAATCCAGCCTGAAATACTACTACTTACTAGTAAGTACTAAAACCTATTAAAAATCCGTAATTAATCGTAAAAGTAAACAACTTTTACAATTACTTACCTACGGATTTTTAATCCTTGAAATATGAAAATCAAGAATTTTTTAAATCAAAGAACATCCTTCTGTATCACCTGTTATTTTTAGGCTTACTCTGTAACTTACTTAGTAAGAAGCAAATAAATTAATAACGTACATATTATCATTATTATTAGAATAAAGAAAAGCACTTATTTAACAGTACACTACTAAAATCATAACAAATGTAAAAGCATGATAAACATAAAAATGTCGTACATAAAATGTAATAAAAATCAGAACACATACAGAATCGCTACAAAATTTAAAACTAGGGAACTGAAATCGATAAATGAGAATACTTTTCGTTTGACTGCTTCGTTGGTTTAGCGGTATCACGTCTGATTACCATGCCGGAGGTCGTGGGTTCAATTTCCACTGAGTGCCGCTGTACATTTGTACAAATGGCCTCAGTCTGGGTGTATTTAAATATTTGTGATGTCTTTGCCTGGTTACCATAGCACAGGGTAGCCTAGTTTGGAATCAGGACAAGTGGTTGTGTTGTGTGGAGGTTATTATTATTTCCAATTACTCAGTCATTCAGCTTGTGTATCAGTATAGTCCGCTTATATTCTATCTTTTATTTGTACTACTTTGAGCTGAGTATCAGTACTCCCTCTGAGTCCTAATAATCGAGCCAAAGACTCCTACTAGTTTACTGCCCGACTGTAAAGCTTTGGGCTCGTCTTATCATGTCATTCGAACGGTTTACGATTCTCTCGACAACATCTGTTGCCCTATAAAATACGAGTGGAAGTGAAGGGATAATTTTAGTACCAGTAAACTAGGCGTTCTGTAGGTTTCCTTTGTCTTTTTTCTACGTAGGCCTTCGTAATGGTTCTGACTGCTGGGAAAAGTCTGCCCGGTCTGGGCCCAGGAAGGTCGGTCATTAGTGGCCCTAGATTACATAAGCGCTCCTCTCTCTGAGAGATGGTGATCAACATCATAAAAGGGGTAGGCAGAGGCCAGGGACTGCCACTTGCCACGGTCCTGACAGATCACTTTCGCTTCCTCAACTTCCACGTCGGTTTCGGGTATCATACACTGATGAGTAGTTAAAATTGAAATGAAACAGATATGTTACTATTCCCAGCGTTACTTAATGATTATTTTCGCAGGATCTTATTACTTAATAATTACTTTCGCACTATCTGGCTAACTTAATAACTTCCCTTGAACAAAATTTTCGTAAGCACTAAAAAGTTAATAACTTAATTCCGGACTCACTTCCTTGCTTTTTTGTCGGAATAGTCAAGGCAAGGCAAGACAAGTAAGTGAATCCGCAATTAAGTTAACATAGATAAAATAACTCACCTGTCTAGCCAATGTGATGGATCGTACCTAACAAGTGGACATATGCCAAGACGAAAGATGGGATGTAAAGATACTAGTCTGAAGAGCTAGGGGGGCGGCGCAGATGTGTGGGCAGACAACGAACTAGATGGACTGACCACATGAATTAAGTTAATAAATCCTGGTAGCACCGATCAAATTCATTACTGGAACATTTCAAAACATACTGTTTTGAGTAATGGACATTTAAAAATCTGTTAAATTTTAAAATTCATAGTAAAAACATTATTTCTTTACTGGTCGAAGTCGTTTTATAATAGATACAATTAAAGTTTCACTTGTACCATAAGTGATTAGCAAAGAATTATAAATTCTTAATAACTCTTTCTTTCTTAATTCTTAGTAATGATTCCTCCCGACCATATAACAAAAATTAAAATCTCAGAAAAAACAAACCCTAATTGATGTGTCTCACGTGGAGTACGCCCAAATTTTGAGTCCCTTTGGATTATGTTTCCAACCATTAGTTAAAAGTTCAACTATTTGTTTTTTTAACTAAACGAAATGTGTAGCCTGCTAAATAGGCTAAGCGACGTTCAGGGAAAAACTCCTATGGTATTTTTATTAATTTTTTAGCCATTTATGGAGGATAAAAGGAGAAATAAACCACGTGTCCACCTAATTTGGGATCACTCGAGAATAACCTAGCTAAACGCACCAAAGGCGTACTTTATTTAAATCCAGGGTTAATAATATATTGAAGTAATTAACCTCTCAACTAATGGTTAACGAAGGGTCCGTGGGAGGGTGATTAACTCTAATCTAAATAACATTTTATGGGTCAACCTTATCTCGCACCATGTATAAAGTGTATTACTGTGATTATGAATATGCGACCGAGATTCGTGAAAGAAAAATTAAAGCGGAGAATTTTCCTTTCAGGCCTTTTCAGGCTTGGTGGTTATATTTTTCTGCATGTAAGTATGTGTATATGTGTATGTCTATATAACCACACAAAACGGCAACCTGCTAGACTGATTTTGACAATTTATGTGTGTATGTAAGTAATGCCAAAACGAATCAAATTGATAAAATATTGAAGCATAACCTGAATGCTTTATCATGCTGGCTCCACTAACGACGGATGGAGTGGTCCAGCGAATCCCTAAAAATACAATGACTACGAAAATATTAATCTACTAAAGTGTCAAGGTGGAAAAATTTATGTTCTAAAAGCGCCGTGAGGGAAAATATAGGAAGATATAGAAGTTTCACTCAGCAGAAACCAGCAGCGTCCTCGAACCACAATTCATGGTTAGCTATGACAATTCGTTGAACATTGCATGGGCGATTAACCCACAGATTAATTGAAAGACTGGTTGTAATAATCGGCTACGCAATTTACATCGAATTGTCGTAATAAAACATGGCCGATTTGATTTATTACGACGACATTGGAAAAGATGCGGCGCGTTTTATAGAGTTCGCGTCTCAGACTGGTCTATGTCCTATCACTTCGGTACATTTTGTACGAAAGTCAATTGAAAGGACGCCGCGTCTTTTCCGCGCTCTCATCCCACGTCCTTCCTATGTGCCTCTGTGAATTGTAGTTTTATGTTAGGCTGAGTCTACTAACAACTTCATATGATGCTTCCAAAACGATGCGATGCTTTGCTTGACGGTTTATATTATTTTTCATTGCAGTATGTATTAACAAATAAATAATATTATATAAACCTGTCAAGAACTTCATTAAATAAATAAATAACTTCCACGCAACACAATAACTTGACCTGGTCCCAAACTAGGATACCCTGTGCTATGGTAACCAGGCAAGGACGTCACAAACATGGAAATACACCCAAACTGAGGCCATTTGTACAAATGTATAGTGGCCCCCAGTGGGAATCGAACCCACGAGACATGTCTTCTAAATACGTCATAATATACTACACAAAACCATTGAGGGAATAAGGCGTCATAGGCAATTAGGCAATTAAAACCTTTTTCATTACTCATACTCTGAAAGGGGGTCATTGTTCATCCAGGCACCGTGCTGAAAGTGGTACATGCCTGCTCTAAAGCAGAAAAGTATTAAAAAAAATATATGAATCGTAGTTTATATTGAACAACGCAATGGTAGTAACCTATACAGCCATAAAACGATAAATTCTTCATTTATTAGTTTTGTTGACATTTAAATTCTTTTTGATGTTTATAATTAATATACTTAATGTACTTTATGTATTTATTAGTCACTTTCAAGGCGAGATGTGATTTGCGAAATAAATTGACACAGATAAAACCACCAAATACGCAAATTCAAAATGGCCGTCTTTCGCGGTCGCGCGCCATCTTGCGAATGCGCGCGAGCTATCTCGCCGCGAGCTAGACCATCCGTCTGTTTCGGCGTGATTTCCTTAAGTTTTATATTTTTAGATTTTAACTGGCTTGTGTTTACTTTCCTCGTATTCGTAATGAAAAGTAGAGTGTTTTACTCGGGTGATAGCACCCATTTCTGCCTCGAACTATTGGCGCTCTCACTTCGTTCGAGCGCCAAAACATCTCGTCAGGAATGGGTGCCTTTCAGCCCTCGGTTAACAATCTACTATTGCTTTAGGTTTTCAATTATAACTGGCCACTAAATATTAAAGTGGCATTCTTTACGAAAATAAAAAACAAAAGAACGTCAGCGTTTTTGTTAGCAGTAGGTACTTAATATGGTGGCCAAGTCTACGTACAAATAAAAACAAAGTGACGTCATTGAATTTTCTTAAAATTTTTTACTTCAGAAAACTCACTCAGAAGACTTGAAAGTGGCCTTTCTAGTCTTCGGAGTGTTATTATTGATTGAGTATTTACTCCCGGGGGGAAAAATACTGAATAGAAATTCCATCTCTAGTGCTTACATAATATGCCGTAGTTCGACCGTCTTGAAGCAGAGTGGGATTCTTGAAATCAGTGAGATCTAGTATAATGACCAAATTAAAGCTCACTTTAATTAATCATTACTCAGAAGGATTAAAAGGCAACCTAAAAGAAAAAAAATTATCTAGGTAATTAAAAATTAAGAAAATTCAATGACTGTTTTTAGGAGTACATAGACTCTTGGCCACCATATTAAGAACTGATAAAAAAGCGCTTATGTTCTTTTGTTTTTTTATTTTCATGAACAATGTCACTTTAATATTTAGTGGGTAGTTATAATTAAACAACCGGACAAGTGCGAGTCGGACTCGCCAACCGAGGGTTCCGTACAAATTTGTTGGTACACATGCACATATTATAAAATATAGTTCAGGAATCGAATCTTACAGTTTTTCCGAGCTTTTCCCGAACTTCAGACATTTTTTTATAATTTAATTACAAATAAATAGTTTTCAGATTTTTCACTGTACTTGTAGTATACGACAATATTACTCGCCAAATGTCATAGTTCTAGGTCAACTTGGAGTTTTCATAAATGTTGACTAGATTGTCTTGATGGTCTTTGAATTTTATTGTTCTGGTACACTGACCGAATTAGTAACGGAGCGTCATGCGTTCGCCGGGATTGCACAATTTCCCCGACACTGTAGGACAGATGACTGACGTTAGGTTACCGAAGTGTGTTAGCTAGGGTAAATTTTAATTGTAATTAAAATTTCGTGATAACGGGGGAGGAAATCTAACGATTCCTCTTTATAGTTCCCTAGCTAGGCTAGGGAATCGATGAAAAAGATTATAATACAAGTAATATTTGCCCTTTAAACCGGGTTTTAATAACTAGAGCGTTACAGTACCCTATAAATTTTGATTCCCTTAAGAATGTCCAAATATACGTTTTTTGCTTCATAAACCGCCGTAACTTTTTTTCACGTACACTTAGAAGTTTTATTTTTTCACAGCTTCAAAGGATTGTAGAACTGATATGGTTTTAATTTCAACTTGATACCTCCACGCTTTCCCGAGATAAAGGGTCTTGACAGACAGACAGACGGACTGACGGACGAACCTTTTGAGGTACGGAAGCACAGATAAGCCTAAAAAATGAGTTGACAAATATTGTTGCGAGTTTAGAAAAAACTGGCCATGCGCGAGTGGGAATCGCGCACGAAGGGTTCCTCACCATCATCTATACAACATTTTGAATATTTAAAGCGTCTATCTGTCGACGCTATTAACATCGAGTAAAAAACGACAGAATAATCACGTTTGTTGCATGGGAGCCCCCCTTAAATATTAATTTTATTCTGTTTTTAGTATTTGTTGTGAAAATTTCAACTGTCTAGCTATCACGGTTCATAATATACAGCCTGGTGACAGACAGACAGACAGACAGACGGACAGGGGCGTCTTAGTAATAGGATCCCTTACCCTTTAGGTACGGAACCCAGAAGAACTTTTTTTTATTCCATTTTGAAATCTTATTCCTCTAATTGTTTTGAGCCCTATATAGAATTATATATGGTGGTACGGAACTTTTAATTCACGGATTCGCCTTGCACTTGGCCGGTATTTTTTTACCCCTTGGAGCTATTTTAAAATTTTTTGAAATATATCCTTTTATTGTTTTTGGTCTCTCGTACGTATCGTATTTGGTCTCATACTCTGCCACAGTATGTTTTAAAAGCTTTTATTTAACTTTACATTTTGTATATAATTATGTTTACAAATCTTGCAAGGAAGATTTGAACCGCTTTTCGGAACCGATTGAGCTAAAATTTGGTATACCAACGTAACTTCGATGATTTCATGAATGCCTTGGTGTATTTTTTCCTTTACTCTTCATTTAAATATAAGCTTGTTTTTGACTTTTTTTTACTCTTAAGTTGTTTCTGCTCTAAACAATCACTTCCGGCAACGAATTGGACTGAAATTTGGTATATTTACGTAACTTCGATGTTTTTTTATAACGTTTTTGTGCATATAAATAAATACTTGTTTTTGATATAAACATTTCTTTTATTCATTTCGTTATTCCTGCTCTAAACAAACTTAGACATGTAAGCCTTTTCTAATGTGTTCTAATGTAATTAAATCTAATCTAAACAAACCCTATTTTTAAGTTATTCCTTTAAGTTCATATCCTCAACACCCCTCATGAAGGTTAGCAACTTCTGTGCACTGATTCATTTGCGGTGAGGTCCCACTTTCTATGCATGGTCCTGTCCACGGTACGGGATGTCGAGTGACTTACGATCAACCGCGGGCCAAAAACTTGGACCGAACGGAGGAGGGTTGACTTTGGGCTATTTGACAGACTCGGACCGAGATTCCGAGGGAAATGGCCTTTTTAGTATTTTGAACACTACCAGTCTTATTTACAAAAAGTTGATTCCACTAAAATCTTAAAACGGAGTTAAAACCGGTTTGTGGCAGGAAAGCCTGTTATGAGCCGGCTTTGACTCCGTCTTAAGAGTGTTTTAGTGGGACTGACTTTCTATAAATAATACTGTACATATGTATGATGATTTGGAAACCACACAAAATAAGATTAAATATGGTCTGAGCGTTTGAGGCATAACTAAATTTTGAATATTTTAATTAAATTTTTATTTTATTTTATTTTACAGACACACTACGTGTGTTTAACAAAGAAAAGTTGGTCCCAAAATTATTAATTTTGGAATCTAATTGTCGCTCAAAAACTTAGTACAGTGTAAGAAAAATATGCCTTGAATATCCGCAATTTGATTATCCATCAAATCCTCCGACCACGTTTATCAAAAATTAATTAAATTTATTGCAATCACAAAAAAATATTGTGCGAGCGAGACAGCGTGCTCCACGTAAGAACAGCCTTAACAGATTGTAAGTGCACGAGAAACCGGGAGTCAGTGTTACCACTCCCTCTTATAGCCCGTTACGGGAACATTTTTCGCACGACATAAATCGCCTAGAGAGGTTTTATTCGATAGATGAAATTTGAGTGAACATAATAATACTTCTGTCTTGCGACCCCGAGATTATCTGACTTGCACGAGATTAACATAACATAACATAAACTCACGCCTGTATCCCTGAGGGGTAGGCAGAGACCAGGGACTGCCACTTGCTACGATCCTGACAGATCACTTTCGCTTCCTCAACATTCATTAGTCGTTGCATGCACGCACGCCGGTTTCGGGTACTTTTTATCTTGCCCTTTGTTAATACATCCCCTGTTTGGTCGAAGTATGTCCGTCTGGGTTGTCCCTTACCGGCCCTTCCATCCACATTCGCTCGATATATTTGTTTTGTCAATCTTTCTTCCTTCATCCTCTCCACATGTCCAAACCAACGCAACATTCCTTTCTCAATTCTTGTCACTACATCCTCTACGAGATTCTTCGTAATTAATTGATATTATAATTAATCGTCAACGAATCGTTTTGAAATTCGTAACGCAGATAACAAATCCCTCTCTGTCCATGGTACAGTAAGTAAATCTAACTGCCCTAAAAATCAATAACTTGCGATTTATTCGCGTTTTCGTAAAAAGTTGCGCCCTCGTGGTTTGAAAAAAAATTCACTAATTAATCATTATTAAAAACGAATTCCTTCCTTACACTATAGTATTGATGCTTTCAGTGCATATGTACATTTCAAGGTTTACTATGCCATTTCGATGGATATTGCAAAGTAGTTTAACCTACATATTAACAAGTAGGAAGAATCTACTGCGCAATGTATATAGAATTGTCATAATAATCTACGAATTTTAGTTTTGTAAAGCTCGGCTCAGGTAGTTGGCCGAGGTAAATTTTTCACTTCATAATTACTATTGGGCGGTGGTAGCCTAGCGGGAACATTGAACTCGGAAGCGAGAGACCCAGGCTCGATTCCCTGTGCGGGCATGTAGTATGTCTTTTTTTCTAAGTTATGTGTATTTGTGAAGTTATAGTAGCTATACCACTCGCTAACTGTGAAGGAAAACATCGTGAGGAAACCTGAGTATCCAAGCTACTCACATACCTCAGCGCTTAAAATCGCCAATCCACGGTGGGTACGCGTGGTGATTAAGCCCATACTCTCTCTCTGAGAGAAGGCCTGTGCCCTACAGTGGGACGTATGTAGGCTGTTTATGATGGCTTATGAATTACTACTCAGAGTCATCATCATCATCATCAGCCATATGGCGCCCACTGCAGGACATAGGCCTCCCTCATGGTTTTCATAACCATGAGGGGTTTTGCCGTAATCGCCACGCTTGGCAGGCGGGTTGGCGATCGCAGTATGCAGAGATCGCAGAATCTCAGAAAGACGCTGCTGCCCGCCTCCTGGTAATTGATCTCCTTAGTCGCCTTCTACGACATCCACGGAAGGAAATGGAGTGACGCTATTTTTAATCCGGCACCACGCGGAATACTCAGAGTATCAAGACCTAAGTGAGGCTAGCCTCAGCGTATCCTAGCTTCTTCAAATTTGGTTTGTTGAAAGTTAACACGATGTCGTCTTCATGTACGAAGCGAGACGTATAATTTGAGCTCAATTAACTTACCTCTGAGGCCAAATCGATGCTTTGTCCAGCGTTGAAGAGATTTTGTACAAATTAAAGAAAATCACATTTCAGTGGACAGCAATTATTTCGGTACAGCTCTACAAATGCCAGAACATTAAAAGACAGTCATCCTAACATTTGTTTCAGAAACAAATAGAACCCGTCACAATGACAAATGAAAGAGCAAAAGACAAAAAGTACATCATCGGTACACTTCTAAGGTTGTTACAGTACGACCCCAGATAACAATCCCATTTGATAAAAAAAAACTGGACGCGTGCTAGTATGACTTTCACTCTCACGGTTGTGAACCAACAATTACAAACATACATTTACAGTTTAAAGGTATCTATATAGGTACGAACCTTATCTTTGCCGTTGGTTTTTATGACAGTAAATATAACCACCGTCATAGATAAGGTATTTAATAGTTTTTTTTGTGTAAACTGCAAATTAACGTTTTCAGGTTTCTTTTTCGTCGTTTGTGCCACACGATTATCCTTCTTGCAAATTTTATTTATGCCACATATTAGATAAATAATAGGTACCCTACAGTCAATTCCCTTTCGAGTATCGGAATATGCGGCATAACTGCCCTAAGCCCTATTTCTTCAAAAAAGTCTCTGAAAATGTGTCCATGTTCGATAAAGTAAATTGAAGAAAATGGTTGTTATTAATGAGCAAACGACTAAATGAAGATATTAATTTTTGCCTACATTGATATAACTCAACTTTATGGATAGCGTAAGCATTAAGCAGCTTTATTACTTCACAGTGTAAGGTTTAGGACCTAATATATTTGAGAAGGGAGAGAGAGATAAAGAAAGAGACAGATAGATAGTGCGGGAGAACGATAGAGATAGAAAACAGATAAAATTTTATGATTGTCCACCGCAAATTAGAGCGTTTACGAGACAGAGCCGACAAAACATAGATCCAAAACCTAGACAGAGTGACTTTAAAAATACGCTCCAGTTCATCTGAATAAGATCAAAGCATGAGATCCAACAGAATGACGCGTCAGTACAATGGTGTTGCTTTTAGAACTACCAGCTCTGATTAAAACGACGGAGGGGGCAAATGAAAGTCTTTGTGCCGAGGTGTGGGATTGGACGGCAGTTTTCAATCTAAGGCGCACGAGAAAATGAGACTGAGTCATTGCGGCTAGATGGTGGAAAAATACGTTTGCGATTTTTCTTAGCATTGTTGGTAAGTTAGAAACTACTCAGTGTACTTTTTCATGTACATATATGTCCCTGGTTAAAACAAAGCAGTCATTTAAACACTGTTTGACAGTTTATCTTGTTCTAATTGGCATAGAGATTTTTTTCAATGGCTTCATGATAGAGACAAACTGTTTTTTTGATACTTGATACTGAGAGTGGTGCGACCTATACGACAAAGCAAGTCATCATAAGCAGCCTATATACGTTCCAATGTAGGGCTCAGGGCTTCTCTCAGAGAGAGAGTATGGGCTTAATCACCACGCGTGCCCACCGCGGATTGGCGATTTCAAGCGCTGAGGTATGTGAATAGCTCAGACACCCGGTTTCCTCACGATGTTTCCTTCACCGTTAGCGGTACAAAACAAGTAATTTTATCAAAACTTTTTGTATCATGGAAAGAGACAGCCATGCAATTTTTTGTATTCATCTTGGGTTTCAAAAGAACTTGTTAACAATTAACTGAGAAACAAAAAAAAATTTATGAAGTAATTTTCTTAGAAGAATGTTGCCCTTTTTACAAACGATTTTTTTGTTGTGACCAAATCCTTTTTTAACTCAAATTGTAGAAAGTAAATGGTGCCAATGAGATACCCCAACTAGGTATAGTTAAAATTCAACGATTTTCATCGATTTAAAACAATATTCCCAAAAGGTAATGTAAATCGCTGTTAATGTAAATCTATCAATTAAGGAAAAGTCGGCTTTGCTCCTGTGCCGAGCTCGTAACAAAAGATACGTATATAATAATTATTATGTTATATGTGACAAAAAGGACTAGAAAAGTTAAACACCATGCGAAGTATCGCACTTCTAAATGCACTCAGAAAGCCTAACAACCAGGAAGTGCCAAGCAAAAGTTTCAAACACCGATCGCGATAAAACTTCACTTTACCTTATTCACCAAATCAATATTCGCTTTTAGGGGAAGCCCACGTTTATGGGGGATTCGACGCTATAAATTTAAATTGGGAACTTGCGTTTTCCCTTGGTGGCTGTCGCCTCCTTTTCACTGTAAAATATTGCTTTTACAATCAGGATACAAAGTTCTTTCCGTATTCGTTGCCGTGTGGAGAATATTATTCAAGGCGGAGGGTAAAGTTTCTGTTTGCTGCTTATTTCACTGGAACTTGTTCTTGAAGGTGTATTTACTAGTACACATACCAAGGCCGGGCTTGGCACAAGCCATCCGAGAGACTACAGGGCTTAAACACCACGCGGTCCCACTGGGGAGACTTATACTATAATTTCTGTCATAGTAAAAGAAGCCCAAATGCGTGTCTCTGGGGGCGCAGGCTTTTAGAGATGGGTTAAACGACCATACGGACGTACCGCAGATTTGTGATTTCTACCGCTGGGGTATGTTAGAGTACAGCAGGCAGGACCAACCTAGGTACAATGAGCATCAATGGATCACAACGTTGAATTTGGTCCCACCTGCTTAATAGTTACTGCCCACCAGTTGGCGCGGGACGTCCTTATTGGCACTTAGAGAGCGATAATTGAATTGTGTGGATATAGTTTTAGTATCGTCTGCAGTACTACGAGAAGCTCTAAATCTTTATATTTTACGCACGCCTATCTCGAGGTACCAAAACTCCAATCAAGTGAGCAGCCCAGAAGATTCCCTTCACAAGGCAGGGATTCGTGACGCGCGCGGTAAGCAAGCATTCATTAAACTTGGAAACCCTTCCGAAGTACTCCAACTTTTAGGCGAAACTTCGACGGGAGTTATTTCGAATTATAATCTCGCTAGCACAGTCGGTGACTTTGCTCGCTTCGTGATGTTAGAGCCTTGATTTTCAGTAGACTTTTTTTAATTGTGTTTTTCACAAGAATCATTGACCTGCGACTGGCTCGTGGCTCTAGATATGACCACATCAAATGGCCTCAGTCTGGGTGTTTTTCCATGTTTATGATATCCTTTTCTGGTTATAATCCGGTACAGAAACTTACCCATGTAACTTAAATCGCCTAGTTATCTATCGAACTACGATAGATTTACAATAGATGAGAACAAAAAATAATAATTAATAGATTAAAAAGAAAGAAAATATATTTATTAACGAACACAATACTAAAAAAAAACATACAAAAAGAAAGAGAACGGATTATGATAATCTCTCAAGGAGAGCGTATGGGCGGATTAACAACATTAAAAACCAAATTCGAATAAAAGAAAAAAAAAACAACAAACCAATAATAATAAACATAAAATTTGCATAAGAACAGCTGTGGGTTTTCAGTATTAAGTCCCTTAAGTGGACTCGACTCAGCATGTGTTGCGGAAGTGAGAGAGAAGATTAGAAGAGAGAAGATGAGAAGATTTTTTTTAACAAATATTGTGATCGGCACGGGATAATATGTGAATAAATTGCGAATGGCTATCTATTTAGATGGATTGTAAATGGAGAGCGTTGTTGGCTGAAGCTACCCATAGTCACATCCCTCAGTCATGAGGACACGACCAGAAAGAAGAAGAATAATTTAGTAAAATATAAGTATAAATAAAAGGGCGGCATTTAATATCTACGTTACGACTTTTCAGGAATTGAGTAGTTAGTTAGTTCGACCTGAGATTTTCACACTCACCCCCGGTTTCTCGTACACTAACAAGCTGTTAATCTACTGTTAACAGCTGTCAGTGGTTTTTTTTGTATGCACTTTGGTCAATTGACAGCTGTTAACAGTAGATTAACAGCATGTTAGTGTACGAGAAACTAGGGGTTAGCCTCATGGTTGGGCCATAAGCTGTGAGTTTACTCCATAATTAACTAATTTATATTTTACTGCACTGAAAATATACGTATTCAGTGTCAATAATTTAGTAAAATTGTAAAAGGAAAAACAAAGTATGTACTACAAAAGTTTACTGCACCAAACCGAAAACAGTACAAACTTATATTTTCTTAATCTAGTTAATAAATCAGGAAGACACGTTGGCTTGGGGGCGTATTCTCGCAGCTTATAAGGCAGATAATTCCAAATTACGATACGTGATTGATCCTCATCGAAACTCTGGCATAGGCAAGGTAGGGAACTTTGGCAGGGAAACTTTATAATCATTGTACAAAGGAGAATACCTCACCTGTTGTTATTTTTAATTAAACTTGAATACGGAGTAATTAATGGGCGGAAATTGTTAGAGAATTTCACATTAAACTCAAGTTTCTAAGGACCTCTTTGGAAATAGATTTCCGGCTTGAGTTGCGATTATTAAATATTTTTTATAGGTATACGTGAGAAGCCAATATACGTTTTATTTCGGGGCACCGGCCTTCTTTCAGAGAGAGAGAGAGAGAGAGAGAGAGAGACAATATGAGCTCAATCACCACACATGCCCGCTGCGGATTGGCGATTGCAAGCACTGTGGCTATGTGAAACCGTCAAAAACAGGTCAGTCTTTAGGCATAGAATAAATAGAGTTAATAGTTTGACTAGAGAACGTTGGGAACTAAAAGAGGATGCAGCGACTAGAATTGAGAAAGGAATGTTGCGTTGGTTGAAGATACCTATGGAGAGGATGACGGAATAAAGATTGACGATAGAAATGTATCGAGCGAATGGGGGTAGGATGACCGATAAGAGACGTCCCAGGCGGACATAATTCGACCAAATAGGGAATATATTAGCAAAGGGAAAAATAAAAAGTAGCCAAAACAGGCGTGCGTTCATGCAGTCTAGTGAATGTTGATGAAGTGAAAGAGGTCTGTATCAATTGACCGTATGAGAAACCGGGACGGGGTAATTCTCGTAAGAAACGGTGGTTAGGCCGTATAGAGATGGTGTTTAAGTGGAATGTATTATTATTGTGTCATGTTCATTAGTTTAAGCAGTGCGTGAAATAAGAGCTTAATGTAATGACCATAGGAAAGAACGAAAGAAGAATGAATGGCAATATGTGCAACAATAATAACTTCCACACAATACAATCACTTGACCTGGCCCCAAACTACCAAACAAACCCTGTGCTTTGGTAAGCAGGCAAGGCCGTCACAAACGTGAATATACTCCTTTATTTTACGGCGTCCCCCACTAGAAATCGAACCCACGACCTCTGTTTTGGTAGCTAAGCGCCTTAACGGCTAGAACAACGAGGCGGTCAGAGATAATGAAACCTCGTATCGATGTGAACCTCTACGATGGCGCATACAAACGTCAAAACATAGTATTTGGTCGTCTCGCTCCACACTCACGTAGTTAAGGATCGTCAGTTTAGTCAGTAAGTAAGTTTTCCATCTTTATTTACACATATTTTTTTAATTACGTTATTTTTGTCCCACTACAGGGCAAGCTCTCCACTCCTCCCTGTGAACGGCCATTCCCTGCCACCCTGGCAGAAAGATCGTGAGGTCGTCCCGCCATCGTCGCCTTGGTCGGCCACGTTTCCGTCGCGTGTCGCGTATTTACAGAATACATGTTTTTTCATGACATAGGTAAGTAGTTTTAAAAACCTATTAAGAGGCTAAAAATTCCACCCATGCCGGGATGTTAACCCGCGACCTCTGGCTAAACGTGAGAGAGGTCGCGGGTTCAAGTCCCAGCATGGGTGGAATTTTTGGCTTCTAAATAGTTTTTAAAATTGCCTTCTGCACGGGTTAGTGCAACAAAAAGAAGATCATCATCATCATTATCAGCCATTTGACGCCCATTGCAGGACATAGGCCTCCCTCATGGTTTTCCTAACCATGAGGGGTTTTGCCATAATCGCCACGCTCGGCAGGCGGGTTGGCGATCGCAGTATGCGGTTGGAATCTCAGGAAGACGCTGCTGCCCGTCTCCTGGTAATTGATTTCCTTAGTCGGCTTCTACGAATATAATAGGTAGTTTTGATTAGCTTTTGAAATAGATATCTGTTTTTATAGCTGTATATTTTAATTTTGTTAAAGAAATCAACAGACTTGTCTGAGCAAAATCGTACTGTTTAATTTGTACTACGTCTTGCCACATACACGGATGTGGTATCAGGTGCACGAAGCTATTTGCGACAGTCGAGTGGCTGGCTGAATGCACGTGTACATGAGCCGCGTGTGTACACAGTGGCGCGGCGGAAACACGGGCGTGTCAAGCTCCAATATTGCAGCCCGAGGGACCAATTTGTAGACGCGACTTGGAATTACAGTGCACGTCAAGAATTGATTGCAATTCTTGACGTGCAGTATCCCAGTGGATTTGACCAAATAGGGGTTTTGGAGATCGCAAGCACAGACTAACCCCCAGTTTCTCGTACAATAAAATGCTGTTAATCTACTGTTAACAGCTGTCTTTTGACCAAAGCGCACACAAAAAAATCACTGACAGCTGTTAACAGTGGATTAACAGCTTATTAGTGTACGAGAAACCGAGGGTAAGAGTGGCTTGCGCCAAGTCACTGGATAAGTTAGTAAATAGATAAAAATATTCCAGGGATAAAGGAATAAATATCTGATTGACGGGATTTTTAGTCATGCAATTGGCATGACGACAGTAATTGAAAATCACTAAAATTATGTATTTATTTGTTTATTAAGAGCGGGATTGATAATTAATACGATAATTAAAATCTACAACATTCCCATGTCCGCCATATTAAGTTGAATTACCAATCACAGCGAATGACGTCACTTTTAAACAGATGGTTTTATTTACGATTGAATCTTTAATTAATCTTTGTTGTTTGTAATTTATCTTAAGTCCTCAGTGAAATAACACGGATCTTGGAACAAGGGTTTACAAAGGCAACCAGTCCTGATTTGCCTAAAATCGATGTGTTGATGTTGGGCGAATTTTTAGCATCAATTATAAAAACTTTTTGTTCAGAAAAATTTGAAATATACAAACTTCCATGTGAGTATTCCAATAATACTACCACAAATTTCATAAATGTACTAGTATAATAATTATGAAATCACGACAATTTGAGTACTGAAACAAACTGCAGTGGGCAAGCTTGGTAAATAAGTAAACAAATGTGTTGACGACAGACCTTTTTATTGTTTAGTTTTCCTTTTTATAGATATTGTTTTTTTTTATTGTATTGTCAGTTTTTGAATTTAGTTTGGTTTCTTTTTGCTGAGTTAATGTCTAATGCCCGGTTCATATTTAAGAACGACTCGTTTTGCTTACGGATGGTTAAAATGTCTACTCAAGTATTCCTTTTAAAAACGGTTTCGAATAATATACTGTACGATAAATGTATGGAGATAGTAATTTGGAAGGTTCCTAACAATTTTTTAAACATCAACTGGCTACTCAAGTTACGAGACGCTTATTAAGGATCAGTTACTGATCACCAATAACGATCCGTTAAATATAGAAACCGGGCATTAACTTGTTGAATAAATATGGATTTACAGATTTAAAGTTTTATTGTTGAGTTTAGTGAAAAGAAAAGTAACGGCACCTATTCGGTGCTCAATAATAGTCCCAAAGTACTCAAGTATTATTCCGGGTTGTATCCACGCGCCCGCACGTCCTGTAATGACGAGAATATACCTTAAGAAAACGACTACTAAATTATAAACACATACAAAGGTAAATGGAGCGCATTGTACGAACACCGGCCTCAAAGACAACGCGTCAGGCATGGCCCGATTGAAATTCTTGGCGGGAGTTTCCCGTACCTAACAATGGTCCCATTGAAATACCTGCCGCAAACGCCGGGTGATTATGAAAATATACCCCTACAACATGAAAGCGAAATTTCCTTACCCAATGGAAATTTAAATTAGTGTACAATGTAAATTTATTGAGCATATGCTTAAAAGACCGGGACGTCTCTGACTGACAAACGTCGACCAAACAGGGGATGGATTAGGGCAAGATGAAAAGGCAAGAAATCGGCAGCGTGATGAATGATGATAAATTAATGTTGATGAAGCGAAAGAGGCTAATTAGGATCGTGGCAAGTGGCAAACCCTTGTCTCTGCCTATCCTTCCGGGATAAAGGATGTATTAACTTTTGCAAGTCTAAAACGTGGAAATGACAATTTATGTTTATTCCTAGTATCAATATTGTGATAGCTACCAACATTTTCGAAATTGCTGATGTTTTTTCTAACATTCATTATATTTTCATAAATGTATTGACTTAGGTTTGTTATTTTATTCTGTTCATAGTCGTTTTTCCAATACTGGTCAAAATTAAAAAGAAGGCAACGGTTTTATCTCTCCCAATTACGTTGCTAGCTATTAGAATACTTTGTTGGACAACCAAATTGCGAAAAGAATTTTATTATAAAAGACGAAGATCCCTCATTTTTACTGGGGGAAAAAAATAAAGAAAAACGTATTGTAATTTTGTCGGATTGTTTGGGAAATTAAACAGAAATGGAAAGATCGAATTTGAGAAATACGATCTTAGTACTAAACCAGCGTCTTTCAAACTTTATCGTCATTGGGTCAACACAATGACTTTCAAAAGAAAAACAACTTCGATACAGTTTAAGAAATATTTTTACTATTTCAGAATAAACATAATCCAATCCAATCCAATCCAATTTCCAAATCAGTCTCAAAAGTCACCCTTGCAACAAATCTGCCCGGAACATTGGAGACATATGGGTTTAGAGCAAGAACAGCAAGTGATTCTCGTTTGTCTTTTTAGCTTAGCTGGACAAACTCGGCACAGCTTTCGACTTGATGAGGGTCCTGCTTCATCAGTAGGCGGAGGAGCTGGTAAATCGTGCTCTAAAACACGTCGAATGGTCATTCGTAATTCTCGAGGTATCCGTTTGTTGTAAACTCTCAGCTTCAATGACGGCAACACCAGTTAACGGGCAAGGTTGCGTAAAAAGTCACCCCTTCTCAATTTTGTACCTTGATATTGTCCGTAAAGTACGAATGAGTTTACTTCAGCCAAATCCAGTAAACGATAAAAGATTGATTGTGGCCATCGTCGTGTTTTACGACTGCAAGAGTAGATAGCACATTTCTTGTCGACTTCATCAACTCCGCCTCTAGTGTGATTATAATCCACTATCATCGTGGGTTGGTCTCTTCATCAGGCCTCTCCTTGTTCGTTTTCCAACCATTTTGCGATTTGGGAATTGTTCATGGCTGTCGGCTGAGTGGCCTTTTTTTTCCTCCGTTGCTCCATCTGAAATTATAATTTTACTATGAATAAGATCTAGAAATCTTAACGAAATGTAATAGAGACTACAATAAAATACTATGGATAGATTTATTTTACTGACATGGAGCAAGTTAGACTCTATGAAAGTATAACAATTCTACTGACCACACGTCAGTGTGGTCAGTAGAATTGTTATATGTCATATGTCATTTTTTCGAAAATGTTGGTAGCTATGACACACACGCTAGATCGGCCGTCAAGGCACTGGTGGCGAGCGCGATCTCGCACACGAAAGTACCGAGCGAGACAGAACGATATCACGCGTAATGGCGACATGGCAGCGTCGGATAGTTTTTGAGGTATCTGTCAGACGTCACGTCAGTTGCAGAGGGTTAAGGAAGTTGTTTGAAGGGTATGGGGGTAGATACAGATACATTTGTATCTACCCTCATACCCTTCTACCGACGTTCACAACACCCAAGAATGACACGGCGCTTACTTGCGTTGTTATATTCCATTATCTTAATGCCTTAAATGGGCATTGAACCGGGGACACCCGTTTCCCACAAAACCTTTGAACAGCGCTGTATTAAGCAAACAGCCATTAGGCGGCCCCGAACGCCTTTGCCTTGACCGGGACATATCCTGTAACGCGCCTAATTGTGCAAACATTTGCTCCCTTAATCACGAAAGCGAGCGATAAAGGAAATCACTTGCCAAGTAGCTTGTTAAGAAAATACCTAACGGCTCCGGTTTTAAATGTGGGACTTCGAAAATTTAGTAATTGTACTGATTTTGTGTTGCGAATAGGAATCTAGTAATTTTAGCATCTTTTGACATAATCTTGCCGTCAATCATCTAGAGTCTAGGCGATGGAGGGTAATAGATCGCTATTACCTAGAGCAATTTTTCGATGGCTTTATAACAGCTGAAAACTGAAAGAAAAAGAGGTATTGCTGACAAAGTGCAAGAGAAACACAGAGAGATAAATGAAAAGTGTACGTCGTTGTAGTTCAGGATGAGCGAAATGTGTAGCCGGGGAATGAATAATAGTTTAAAAAACAATAAAAAGTCACTGGTTTGACCCGATTTGTATAGAGCCACGTGACTTTTACTTTTCGTTTTATTTAATTTCGTTTTCGACATTTATTTAAAATATTAACAGTATTAGATGTAGAGAAAAATCTTCTTTGCTTTTAAATGTAAGTTTAACGTGGCCTCTAAAATGAGAACAAAATATTTTGTTATGCATACTTAACACACAATCGGTTAAAAACGTATTTGCATGCAACCGTCTACCAGTGGAGTCTATTTAGAGTAACAATAGCACGAGATATCGGAACGAAGCAATAACATGCAGATTCTACGAGCAGGAATTTAAATAGAGAAATGTTCGCCTGGTTTGTTCCCAGCAGCGCTGTTAGAAAACCACATAGGAATATTCTCAGCATAATACTCAGCTGAGCATGCATTCTTATGTGAAATTGTAATTAAACCCTTCATAATATTATACATGAACACACGCCTGTGTCCCGGAGGGGTAGACAGTTACCAAGGCTTGTTAAGATCAGGATATGGCTTTATCGCTTCAGGAACCTTCGTTAGTCACTGCTCACGTTTGCCGGTTACGATTTTTATGTTGTTTTACACCCTTGTTGGTTGAAGAAGCCTTTAAAAGTTAAGAAACAACAGTAATAATTTAATTCCCGTAAAATAATTTCCGTGTGGCGCCGAATTAAGAATAGCGTCACTCCATTTCCTTCCGTAGATATCGTAGAAGGCGATTAAGGAAATCAATTACCAGGAGACGGGCAGCAGCATCTTCCTGAGATTCCAACCGCATTCTGCGATCGCCAACCCGCCTGCCAAGCGTGGCGATTATGCCAAAACCCCTCATGGTTATGAAAACCACGAAGGAGGCCTATGTCCTACAGTGGGCGTTAAATGGCTGATGATGATGAGTAATAATTGCACGCACAAAATAGAGAAAAGGTTTATAAATAAAAAAACATGTGTGCAATCCCCGACAGATAACATAAATATATTTGTTTCGGGTTTTTACAGGTCTCAAAAGATGCGAAATATGAAGTTTTTTCTTATGTAGCCAGAGAGAGAGAGAGAGAGAGAGAGAGTATGTGTTTTTGTCTAGTTCTCCATTATTTGTTAAGTCTACTTAACCCAAGTACGAAGAATTCATAGTCACATTTCGCATCCTCGGCCAATGACATACAAAATACGTCCATGCGAAATCAAAGTCATTTGCTCAAATTATTGTTCGGGCGTTACAAATTGCAAGTAAAGACCTCATCACAAATTGGCATCAATAAGGAGTAGGCCGTTTATTCTATCGCTATCGGACGATTCCCGGTTTTGGTTACGTAAACAAATTCAATATTCATTTATTCCGGACTTCGGAGTCGAGGTATACTCGCCTTTATTTGAATAAGTTCGTGGGATTCTTCTCGTTTCTAATACTTACGATGGCTATTCTTTTCGTCCAAAAAGTCTTCGATATACCTATTGTAAAGTGGGAATATATATCGGATACCTGTTATTTAGGGCTTTCAAAAGTCTCTTGAGTCCCTGCGTTCAGTTGCAGCTATTGCAGCTACTGTTTCTTGTGTAACAAGAATCACGAGAGGATTTGAGCTGTTTCTAGGTGGAGTGCTTTGGATTTTAGTGAAAATATTTTGTTTTATGCTCTGTCTCTGAGAGAAGGCCTGTGGGGAACTTGCGTCTTACTTAGATTGGAGTGACATTGCTTTTATACCACAGAAATCGTATAAAAAGATAGGAAAAATTTTAAAATAAAGCAATTAAAATATTTTTTTTTTCAGGGTTTTCGGGTTCACAAAATATGCGAAAAATAAAGGTACTCTAATAACATAAAATTTATTAGATTTCGCTTTTTCATTGATTTCTGAACGTTTTCTTATGAGGGATTACATTCATAAAACATTATTTTACGAGATAACTCAAATATTGATAAACACTTCCTACATACGAGTATAAGGCGGTTATGGTTATGAAAACCACGAAGTAGGCCTTTGTCCTGCAGTGGGCGTCAAATGGCTGATGACGATGTTGATGTATAGTCACGTGGCACACTGTTTTAAATCACTTAAAAAATTTCCCGATGCTGTTTTCCACATTAATCGATCAAGGAATGCATTTGAAATGTAAGAGTAGAACACCCACGTGTCAATTCCTATTACTTTATTTTAAAAAAAATTAATAATATTTCGTGACCTTGGCTTAGAAAATTGTTTAATTAATTATTGTAGGCGTAACGGATCAAGATGTTATTCTTTTATTAATAAGGTTTGATAAATGATTTTACAGCGCATATTTTCCAATTTTAAGTTTTTGGAAATCACCTCGGGATATCGAGTAATTAATTTTTTTTCCGATTTTTGTTTTTATTTTTTTTCTTTTAAATACCTCAAAAGTGCGATCTGTAAATAGCACAGTTAAATTGCTCTTAATTCGGTTTATCACTGATAAAAAGATCACGTTGCTCCATCGCGGCCTTTGGGAGTTACGTACAAAGGTCAACTGACACATTTTAGGGTTGTCTCTAAAGGTCAAATAAATATAATGTTTATTTTTTGTCTCTAATAAAAAACTATACGGGGTATATATACAAAAGGTTTAAATAATTTAGGGGTGGACTCAGACCATGATTTTGAGTAACTTTCCCAAAGAAACCAAGTGTCGGAAATGAATTTTTTTTTCGACTGTCTATAAAAAATTGGTAGCTGACTTTTAGTATTTGTATGAAGAGTGGATTTTTTTTTGTAATTATCTGCATAAGGTTACACTAACAAATGTTTTACACTAAAAATAAAATATTTTACAAATAAAATTTAAAAGCTAGGTATTTTATTTACAGGAACGATAAATATTTTACACGAGAAATAGTAAAATAGATTTAAAATAAATTTTCCGTTCTAATATACCTCAATCGCTCAGGACAAAATTATACAACCAGTGTGTTACCAGTGATGACTTATGGCACTGAAACGTTGTCTCTCACTATGGGCCTCATAAGAAGGCTCAAGATCACACAACGAGCTATGGAAAGGGCTATTCGGAATTTCTCTACGAGATCGAATCAGAAATGATGAGATCCGTAGACGAACGAAAGTCGTCGACATAGCCCAGCGGATTAGTAAGTTGAAGTGGCAGTAGGTGGGGCACATAGCACGCAGAACTGATGGCCGATGGGGCCGAAAAGTTCTAGAATGGAAACCACATATCGGCAAGCGCAGCGTAGGACGACCAGCCACAAGATGGACAGATGACCTCATCCAAGTGGCAGTAAGGCGCTGGATGCAGGCCGCTTCCAACCGGTCTTTTTGGAAATCCATGGAGGAGGCCTATTTCCAGCAGTGGACCTCTTGTGGCTGAATGATGATGATGAAATTTTCCGAAAAATAGTGAACCTACAACTAAAATTAAAAAGTGAAAAATAAACTTAAAAGACTTGAATATGTTGTCAATTAATAAAAATTATGTCATTAAATACAGGAAATTGGAAACCAACTAACGAAAAGTTACTTCAAAATATATTATAGACGTTTTCGCATGTTAGATTGCTTTCAAATTTTCTGGATTTTATGGCTCGTATGAATAATTTTCAGTTTCTAGTACCAGAGGGCAGTCATCAAAATTGGATGAATCTTCTTCATCGTCTAACGATGAAGATTCATCTATTGATGGATCTTCGCCATCTTCTGCTGTGAATTGCAAGTTTTCTACAATAATCGGCTTCAGAAGTCCACGAATAGTTTCTGGCAGACAACAGTTTGTTCAAGAAAATAGCATGCTTGTCTCTGAACCTCTTTTTGTTCCGATTGCAACTTTTATGAAACCTAGTGGCTTTTCTAAGAAATGGGTAAACAACGTTGCTTATAAGTCTTATCTTTTTCGCTAGATGAGAGATCTTTAAGTCGCTCGCCCATTTCTCTGAAAAGTACGGTCATCAAATCCGATGGTGTTAGGTCGTCAGGAGACCCAGTCTTTTTATATTTTTTGCTCTCTGCGTAAAAATATTCAAAAATATGTAGTCGCGAATAAACTCCTTGCATACTTGCGGTTACTTCTGGAGTTTGATAAGACTTACCGGCTATGGGGTGATCCACAGCATCGCTTGCCACTCGTGTACCAACATAAGGGTTGGCGCCCTCATGCCCCCCTTGTCCTAAGTCCTCCGGTTGGGGCCCGGATGGACATCCCTCAGCAGGTTTGGTAAGGCCCTGCTGAGGCGAAGTGGCGCCATGGGTCTGTAACGGCTCCATTTTGCCTCACCCCCGTTTCTCAAGTTAACATGTATAAGCATAGGGTTTTAGCATAGGTAAGCTTGACGAGGGTGGACCCCTTCCTACGCTACATGTTAACCATAATTGAACTAAAACTAAGTACATACTTAAAGTAAATACTTAAACAAAACCAAGCAATCTACTTCAGGTAACAAAACTGAAATTGTTTTAAGCATGTAAATGTTAGTCTATAAATGTGAGAAAGAAGCTATTTAGAAGATATTTTAAGTGTATGTCTAAATAATAAATAGTTTTGCAACTAATCAAAAAATTAAAAAAAATAAAGTATATATAGATTTTGACTAAATTGAAAGGTCAAGTTGAGTGACACCCCTAACACTAAATTTTGAAATTCAATAATTCATGAACGCCGCGTAAGTGCAACGTGATTTTTTTATTAGTGATAAACCTAATTAAGAGCAATTTAACTGTGCTAGTTACAGATCGCACTTTTGAGGTATTTTAAAGAAAAAAAATAAAAACCAAAATCTGAAAAAAAATTAATTACTCGATATCCCGAGGTGATTTCAGATATTTTAAAATTGGAAAATATGCGCTGTAAAATCATTTATCAAACCTTATTAATAAAAAAATGACATCTTGTACCGTTACGCCTACAAAAATTAATTAAACAATTTTCTAAGCCAAGGTCACGAAATATTATTAATTTTTTTTAAAATAAAGTAATAGGAATTGACACGTGGGTGTTCTACTCTTACATTTCAACTGCATTCCTTGATCGATTAATGTGGAAAACAGCATCGGGAAATTTTTTAAGTGATTTAAAACACTGTGCGTGGTACTAAACTGCGCCATACAAATCGACTTTACACTATGACGTCACTCCCTAACGTAACGCATTATATTATAATTCGTTACGTTAGGGAGTGACGTCATAGTGTAAGGTCGATTTATATGACGCACTTTAGTTCCACGTGACTATACGCATTATATTATAATTCGTTACGTTAGGGAGTGACGTCATAGTGTAAGGTCGATTTATATGACGCACTTTAGTACCACGTGACTATACCGAATTTCGACTGGTTAAAGTATTAGTTAAGTATTTCAAAAAGTACTAGTTGCAGAGAAACAAAAAATACCACGTTTATATATCTTTTAGCGTGTCCTCTCCTATTTATTAAAACATTTTTAGTGTAAGTTCTCCATTGCAAAAGCATAGAAGTAGCATAATTAAAAATGCTTAGATGTATACGAGCCAACGCCCACGACGACTTAAAATCACGATTTAAACGCGATTCAAAGGCGCGGGCGCAGCGCTTTCGTAAAAATGGCAACTAAAGATGTTGCATTGCGTTTGCATCGCTACTCAAACATGTTACAAAACGAGCTTAGAAGCGCGTACAAAATTCGTCGGGCGATGGCTCTTAAACACAAACCACGCTCTGAACAACGTAAACACTTAATCCAATATGAAAATTAAATTAATAAGTGCAATTTTTCTATAAGTAACAACTGTTGATAAATTAATTATGGCAGCAATAGTGTTCATAATAAAATACACTTAAGTGTCAAGACAAGTCAACCGACTCACGGTCAGACCAATCTCACTTTACATAACAGAGATCTGTTAGAAAACACATTGTTACATTTGTAAAAAAGACATTTGAGACAAAGAGGTCTTCACTAAGATTCCCTAAATAAGTAAGGACCTAGAGTAAATAAAATAAAAATTCTAATTAACCTCTAGTTGAGGTTCCGTAGTAGATTGTAGTTTGCAAGCAGTGAATTTAAGTTGTATCGTTTCAAATAGTTGTAGTTCTGGTATTAGGATATATAGGCCGGAATATAATATAAAGGGCGATGTACTAACGTTAAAGTCAAAGTCAAAGTCAAAAATTTTTATTCACTATAAAAACAAAATGTTTACTTAATGAACGTCAAAGCTATTAGTTTCACAATTAATTGATTATGCAGAGAAGAAGCTAATAAAGAAACTCCACATTTATTCTTTTCAAAACAGGTTTGCTTAATTAACAGAGTTTTCAACTTAAAGTTACACTAGATACAATCGTTCCTGTTAA
The DNA here is from genome assembly GCA_963969515.1 of Yponomeuta evonymella. Lineage (NCBI taxonomy): Eukaryota > Metazoa > Arthropoda > Insecta > Lepidoptera > Yponomeutidae > Yponomeuta > Yponomeuta evonymella. The sequence continues at coordinate 16,809,652 of OZ018351.1, forward strand.
CATTATTTAAATACCAGACATCCTTGTCTTCCAAATAATCCTTAATATTATAATAGGCTTTTTTGCACAGAGTATGCTTTATACATTTTTTAAACCGCGTCGGTGGTAACTCTAATATATCTTGAGGAATCTTATTGTAGAACCGTACACAGTGCCCCATAAAGGATGTATTAACTTTTGCAAGTCTAAAACGTGGAAATGACAATTTATGTTTACTCCTAGTATCAATATTGTTATGGCTACCAACATTTTCGAAATTGCTGATGTTTTTTCTAACATACATTATATTTTCATAAATGTATTGACTTGCAACTGTTAAGATGTTAGTTTCTTTAAAGAAATCCTTTAACGAGTCCCTACTACCTAGCTTGTAAATAAATCGGATTGCTCTCTTCTGTAAGATGAACATCGTCTCAATGTCTGCTGCCCGATCCCACAGTAGTATGCCGTAGGACATAATACTATGGAAGTAACTAAAATAAGCAAGCCTAGCAGTTGCAACGTCAGTGAGCTCTCTAATTCTTTTGACTGCATATGCTGCAGAACTAAGCCTGTGTGCTAGTTTTACAATATGAGGACCCCATTGCAATTTTGAATCGATTATGATGCCTAGAAAAACGGTATCTTCTACAAATTCTAGTTTTTCCTTTCCGAGTACAATGTTGTTTTCAACTAATCTTACGTTTGGTAAGGTAAACTTTATACATTTTGTCTTCTTGGAATTTAGAAGCAGCTTATTTGCCGTGAACCAATCCAACACACGTGAGAGAGCATGATTTGCATCGTCAAGATTATTTTCTTGTCTCTTAATTTTAAAAATAAGTGACGTGTCATCTGCAAATAATACTGTCTCGGACATGTTTTGTACCATAAACGGCAAATCATTTACGTATACAAGGAAAAAGAACGGCCCCAAAATTGATCTCTGTGGTACTCTCATTTATATTTGTGAACCTGTAAATTTTATACGATTTATGTCCACTTTTTGAACCCTTCCTTTTAGATAAGATCTCATCAGTTCTAAACCTTTCCCCTTTACTCCGTAATGCTCTAGTTTTAGCAAAAGTGTCTCGTGGTCCACGCAATCAAATGCCTTTGACAAGTCACAAAAAACACCTATAGCATCCCTACGATCCTCCCATGCACTATAAATATGTTTAACTAGCAAGACACCAGCGTCCGTCGTCGACCGTCCCTGCGTGAAGCCGAACTGCTGGTTATGGAGAAGTTGACAATTATTAAAGTGCGTAAGTAGTTGAACTAAAACAATCTTTTCGAATATTTTGCTCAATACGGGTAGGATCGAGACTGGTCTGAAATTTGTGGGATCATGCCTATCGCCACTTTTAAACAACGGAACGAGCCTACTGTGTTTCATTAGGTCAGGGAATGTACCCTCACCTACACATTTGTTAAAAATTTTTGCTAAATGAGAAGCGAGGACATCTATTACTGAACTAACTATGATTACTGACATTCCTCACAAATCTTCCGTTTGCACAAAGATATTTTTTTATTTTCAAAACGTGGCTAAGTTTAATTCTAATGATAAGGCAGCTTTTTCTATTCTTATTCATTTCCTTTTTTTATATATTAGATAAACTATTCTCTATCTTTTTTTCTATCTAACTTCATATGGTTAATAAAAAATGGGCCTTGACAACAACTGCATAGGATTTTCTAATAAACATGTATATTATTTAGACCATATACTCGTAACAGCAGATTAACCATTGCATTTTCCCATATACATTTCCCTATAATGTTTTGTATAAAGCTAAAATTTCGGAATCGGACTTCATATTTAAATAATAACTGCATTTAAAGAAGAACAAAGAAGACATACAGTTTATTTTATTTGAGAAAAATTTCGAAATTTCTCCATTTTCTTCCGTAGATGTCGTAGAAGGCGACTAAGGAAATACATTACCAGGAGACGGTCAGCAGCGTCTTCCTGAGATTCCAACAGCATACTGCGATCGCCAAACCGCCTGCCAAGCGTGGCGATTATGGCAAAACTCTTCATGGTTAGGAAAATCTTAAGTGAGGCCTGTGTCCTGCAGTGGGCGTCGGGTGGCTGATGATGATGTAAAAATATAAAACGTGTACACAACAACCTGCAGGACCACATTATGACGATTTTCATTAACCTCCTCAGTTCTGACCTTGAAAATAACAATTGCAACCCATTATTAACCATCAAGGTCAGGACTGCACCTATATTACGCGCAATAAATCCTGAGCGATTTCAATCGTCTTAAATTAGTGTGGAATTTTCCAGTTAGACCATTGGAATCGCTCAGGATTTGGTGCATATAATGAGGCCCCTGCATGCATAAGCAGACTGTATACGACCCACTGTAGGGCACAGGCCTTCTCTCAGGAAGACAGTATGGGCTTAATCACCACGCGTGCCCACCGCGGATTGGCGATTTCAAGCGCTGAGGTATATGAATAGCTCAGACATTCAGGTTTCCTCACGACGTTTTCCTTCACCGTTAGCGAGTGGTATTGCTACTATAACTTCACAAATGTACATGACTTAGAAAAAAAAGTCATAGGTACATGCCCGCTCTGGGAATCAAACCTGGGTCTCCCGCTTCCGAGTCCAGTGTTCTACCCACTAGGCTACCACCGCTCATGAGCCCCCTGAGGAGGTTATAAATGTTCTGCTTTCACTGCAGCGATCCCCTTTCTTACAGTGGGTCCCCAAAAATTCTAAAACAGAGGGAAAAACAGTCTCAACGTCCAATTACAGCTGGAAACGTGAATGTCATCATAATCTTGTCCCAAAAGGAGGACTAAGCAGTAAAGAAACAAAATAAAATCATGGTGCCTTAAAGTGTTTTTTCTGGTACGCAAGCTTTAAGTATTTTCGCTTCGAGCATCCTATGGACTGCTATTTTCGGTAGCAGAGATGTTCTGAGTTCGATTGCAGAATATACAAACAAATTTATGACTTTATTTTCTAAGTTATGTACATTTGTAAATTCGTAGTAGCAATACCATTTGGCAACGGCGAAGGGAAAACATAGCGAGGAAACCTAAGTATCCGAGGTGTTATCATACATCAGCACTAAAAAGCACTTAATGGATAATATCCAAATATTATATTTTGGGGCCGAAAACTTCTCGAATGGAGACCACATATCGGCAAGCGCAGCGTAGGATGACCAGCCACAAGATGGACAGATGACCTCATTCAAGTGGCAGGAAGACGCTGGATGCAGGCCGCTTCCAACCGGTCTTTTGCAAATCCATGGAGGAGGCCTATGTCCAGCAGTGGACTTCTTGTGGCTGAATGATGATGATGATTATTATATTTTACTTCTTTTGTTGCTACATTTCATCGATGTGATCCATATACTTCTGTGCGTACTCATTTGCTCCAAAGTATTGCATATGCCCAAACGTGTTTCCGGACAGTGTTGTGTTTGAAAACAATACCTATTCTACTTCAAACAAACGGGATCATCGGTAATAAAGCACGCGGCTATGCTTAATAATGTAAAGCTAACTTGGTGACAGACGCTCTATATTTTATATTTTATATGCGGAATTTTTTCCCATTCTCCCCTCGCGGCCCCTAATGAGATTACGTCGCGAATTCCCAAATTTAACGCTATCCAGTTTAATTTAGTATTCGAAATCTCATCTGTGAGCGCCGTAAATGTAAAAGAAAGATAACTTGGCCACAACTAGAAATCTCACAGAAGGAAAGTTCATTACATATGCAAAAGAAAAAACACTGACGTCCTTACTGTCAGATATAAGTAGGGGGGTTGTAGAGATTTATACTAGAATTATTTAAAATAGAACTTACTAGGAATAGAGTAATCTACCAAACAAATAAGTCAATATGAGCTGCTCCGATGCAAAAAAGTCGAAGTAGCAGAGGACTGGTCACAACTACCAGGAACAGACGGTCGATGGGGCAAACGGTTCTGCAGATTTTAAACGGTCTAGACAGCCCCAAAGCATGTTGGAATGGACGGATGCAACATAATCCTACTTAATTTTATAAATGTAAAAGTTTGTGAAGATGTTTGGATGTTTGTTACTCAGTCACGCAATAACGGCTGAACGGAATTACATGAAACTTGGCATACAGATAGAGAACCTGAGTTAAATCATCGGATACTTGATATCCCAGTAATATGTTCCGGTGGGATAATATTTTATTGTTACCGTAACCTTTTTTCAAGCCAAACTCTAAGATATTTGTTTATTGCGTTGCCATGGTAACAATAATCGTAAAAACGGATTCTGTGGCGGTACGAAGTTCGCCGGACAGTTAGTTTATTATAGATGAAGATCGCTTCTTAGAACAAAAACTGTGGTATAGCCTGAAGCCTTTAGGCTTATTTATTGTATCGCACAAATTGATTGTCGGATTCCGTTATACATTTAACGGGTGTGATCACGGCAGAATTATAATAATGTAGTCTATATACGTCCCACTGCAGGGTACAAGGCTTCAGGAGGGCAAGGGCTTAATCACCACTCGAGCCTACCGCGGATTGGCAATTTCAAGCGCTGAGGTAGGTGAGCACCTCAGATACTCAGTTTTTCTCAATACGATTTCCTTCATAGTTAGCGATTGGTATTGCTACTGTAACTTCACAAATGTACGTAACTTAATAACTTACAAAACCAAGTCATTAACACATGCCGGAACTCAAACCCACGACCTTTCGAATGAGAAACCGGCGTTCTACCGCCCGGCTACCACCGCTTATTAGGTAGACTTACTGATCTTAATTCTCGACGTTTCCTCAACGTTACAGTTGCCGTAGTCACGATTGTATCGTCGTGAGTTACGGTAGTTAAGTTTACTGAAACCTAATAATTAATCGTGATTAGACCCGTTAAACGTATGACTATTTACGATGACATCTTATGATGAAAAAATACTCATTAATTTTGGACTGCGAAGCGGTCATTCCAACATTCATAAGCCCCGCCTAAAAGTACCAGAAGAATAGGAGAGAGGCTTGTGATGAAATTCACGTCTTGAAATTAAATAGACTGCAACTTTACGGTCCATAAAGTCCAGCCGACGCTATGTAAATTGACATTTCCTTGGTCAGTCCCGAGGTTTTACACCCACTTTACATTTTAAAGAAAATGTGAACTTCAAACATGTCCTTACACGTGCTTTATAAAATAGACTGAGGGAATTCAGTACTTGCAAACATTCGTAGGACAGATAGAAAGATAGATAGAGAATATTTTATTGCACAATCAGATGAAACAATTACACAATATGATTGGACTGTACCTTGTCTAGTGTTGAAAATATTTTGAACTTTACCATATTCAACAACGTAAAGAAAGATCTTTGGTTGGACTCCCATAGGAAACTTGAAGATTGTTGCGGCTGGGGAAAGCATTGGTCACTTGGTCAATTGGTCTTAGCTATTGGTGCAGTTACACTGCCTACACATTAATATTCCATAATATAAAGTAGAAGAAAAGGTCGCCCTCTGGTCAGCTCTGGCATAAAAAGCAGCTCTTCTATTAGCCTAAACTTAATGATGTAAAAGTCGCAGGAATTCGTTTTTTTTGTAAGGTCAGTTTGCTGAAATCTCGTAAAATTAATTTTACCCGAAATCAGCGCCACATCATCAGCCATTCGACGCCCACTGCAGGACACAGACCTCCCTCGTGGTTTTCATAACCATGAGGGGTTTTACCATAATCGCCACGCTTGGTAGGCGGATTGGCGATCGCAGCATGCTGTTGGAATCTCAGGAAGACGCTGCTGCCCGTCTCCTGGTAATTTGATTTCCTTAGACGCCTTCTACGACATCCACGGAAGGAAATGGAGTGACGCTATACTTAATCCGGCGTCACACGCGCGTGCTTCTAAAGACTAATAAATGTTGATGAAACAAAATAAATATGCCACGAACGTGGCAAGTGGCAAACGCTGCTCTAAGCCCAACCCTGCGGGATACAGGCGTTTATGTAAATATTATTATGCCAATTGAAGGATTCGGATTTTGTTGGCAGTAGTTAGAACAGTATTTTAAATGACTCATAATAGACATTTTCACAACATGGGACTAACCGACAGCCCGCTTTGCCGGGGATGCCTCAAAGAAGAGGAAACACCCGCCCACGTGACCATTCACTGTGAAGGCGTGGAAAAGCAACGGACCGCCATCATTGGGAAGCTGGGATCCCTTCAGGAGGCCTGTAGTGACATCAGAGCACTGCTGGCCTTCTGGAAAGAGATAGGCTGGCTGGAGTAAGCTCACAGCTTTGCTACGTACAATGGCTCAACCATGAGGCTAAGTGCGGAAATCTCAGGTCTAACTAACTAACTAACAGTATTTTAAATGACTCACCATGCTTATACATAGACAGGAATTCTGCGGGAATTAAGGTAACTATTTCTACCTGACAAATAATAGCGATAAGCGATATCACAATGACTGCAAGTTTGTAAATCGTTACAAGCCGGCCCACGTACTTGCCGATGAACATCCATCTCCATCCATCGTTACTCCACCCTCGGAAGCAAATAAAACACGTGCAGTACCGACGAGTGCACAGACTGCGCTTACTGCCGCCATTCCGCGCTGCAGCTATACAACACGGTCAGGGCAAAGAGTCCGGTTCGAAGACTTTTCGCCGGATTAATCCTCTCCAAGGGGGGTGACGTGGTGCATCCTACATGGAGCGTTCGCGCGCCTCACGCATGCGGGCCGGCGGAAGATTGACTTACTTTACTCTGTGCGGAAGATTCTCGCCGTCACGCGACACATCTGTCAATTGTCAGTCGCTTCAAGTATCTCGTTTTTGCTGCCACGAATTTTCTTGCGCATAGAATTTCATCCTACATAACCCTTCTGTTCGTTTTATTGTTGAGGAGGAAACGCACCCCCCCTCACACACATTACAACACGTTAAATGTGTAAGTGTGTTGTTGCAGCACGATTTTTTCCTATGTGCGTCAGTACAGGCATCAGTAAAGAGGTGGTCTACTGGATCAGCCAATAGACAACCTCGTTGATCTAGCGGCATCACGTATGATTACCATTCCAGGTCGTGGGTGTGACTCCCACTGGGGGCCGCCGTACATTTGACAAATGGCCCCAGTCTGGGTGTATTTCCATGTTTGTGATGTCCTTGCCTGGTTTCCTAGTTTGGGACCAGGTCAGGTGATTGTGTTGTGTGGAAGTAATTATCTGTGGGCACGGCAGCTCGACTTGGCTGGGGGCCAAGTCAAGCAAAAAAGCGGCACGACCGTACCATCCTTTTCTCGTAACAGTTCAGGCCATTTTCGACCCCCTATAACTTCGTTGTGAATAAAACTAGAAACCTGAATTTTCAGTAGCCAAGCATGCATTGCGTAAACACGGTATATTGAAAATTTCATTCAATTTGAACCAGTAATTTAAGAATTATAACTAGTATTTTTTTCATAATTTTGTCACTCACTCACTCACTCACTGACTGACTGACCGATCATCGAAACTCTAAGGAAGGAAGTGTGAAAGTTATTATTATTTAAAGTCGCTCTCTTGTCGACTGTACTCGTAGTTCTAACAAGCTTGTAGACAGTAACGCGCTCGTATATCGCGGTACCTATTGCGGCACCGACGACTGTAGTGTCACTAAATTACCAGCTAACGGTCTGGCTCTAATTGGGTCAATCCTACTTACCTAACGTGTACTGGTAGAACATATAATCATTTAAGTGTAGGACGTTCACATTGTCGCTTACTATCACAGAGTAAGGCCCTGTTATTATAATTAAAATTCTGGCCTGGCTCGTTGGTCTAGCCGTTGAGGTGCTTAGCTACCAAAACATAAATCGTGGGTTCGATTCCCACTGGGGGCCACCGTAAATTTGTACAAATGGCCTCGATTTTCGTGTATTTTCATGTTTGTAACGACTTTGCCTGGTTACCGTAGCACAGGGTATCCTAGTTTGGGACCAGGTCAAGTGATTGTATTGTGTGGAATCTATACAATTGGCGGGCTTGTAATACTTGTAATACTTTTAATGTATATACATACTTACATAGCGATATCATCATCAGCCATTTGACGTCCACTGCAGGACATAGGCCTCCCTTATGGTTTTCTAACCATGAGAGATTTTGTCATAATCGCCACGCTTGGCAGGTGGGTTGGCGATCGCAGTATGCGGTTAGAATCTAAGGAAGATGCTGCTGCCCGTCTTCTGGTAATGTATTTGAGAGATTTTGCCATAATCGCCACGCCTGGCAGGCAGTTGGCGATCGCAGTATGCGGTTGGAATCTCAGGAAGACGCTGCTGCCCGTCTTCTGGTAGCGATATATATCTAAATAATTATACTTCCATACATACGGATGAAATTGAATGTGAAATTACACATTATTATTCTAAAGACGAAGATAGTGTTCCTGAACTCTGCTCTTAAGAACGCTGATTGACGATGCCTGACGAATGTTTAGCGGTAGCGCGTTCCACAGACGAACTGCTGTCACAGTAAAGGAACCAGAATAGCCTGCCGTATTGTGCTCTGGGACTTGAGGAAGTAGATCTTTGCATAAGCGCTGAACGCGACCATGCGCGTCTGGCGAAACGTTGGCGTAGATAACGGGGGAGGAGGGGTCGTGAAGGACGCCATAGAGGAGCGTCAAGATGTGGGCATTCCGGCGGTAGCGAATAGATGACACACAGATGGGACGTGGGGCGAGGGCACGGTAAGATTTATAGAGTCACAGACCAAGAACGAACGCAGAGCAAGGAGCAGTGAAATTTCGAGCCTCACAAACTTCTCTGTATTACGTACAGGCAGCGACATCTGGCTGAAATGATTTACATCACTTGGACTATGGAGTAATTACTTGCACTATGTAGTCATTCCCCCTTTTTTTCGGCCTGTTCCGTGGTTTCTTTTGTTGTGGAACCCATTTGGACATTATTTTCGCCGCTCTGTTATCCGGTACTCGTTCTAGGTGGCCAATCTGCGCCGCTGACACGCCACCGCTTTTGGAGGAAACCAGAGCTTTACAGTATCTCACTATTGTCTCCTTATGCATATCAAAGCTGTAGAATGAGCTTAAGTGATCAGTGCCCACCGTGAATAGGGGTGACTTTATTTGGTTTAGTTTATTATACCTTAATACATACGGTATTGAGAAATTGAGAAAGGAATGTTGCGTTGATATGGACATGTGGAGAGGATAAAGGAAGAAAGATTTATGAAACAAATATATCGAGCGAATATGGGTGAAAGGTCCGGCAAGGGACGACCCAGGCGAACATACTTCGACCAAATAGGGGATGTATTAGCAAAGAGCCAGATAAAAAGTACCCGAAACCGGCGTGCGTGTAGGGAACGACTAATGAGCGCTGAGGAAGCAAAAGTGATCTGTCAAGATCGTGGCAAGTGGCAGTCCCTGGTCTCTACCTACCCCTCTGGGTAGCCTGTAGCGTGAGTTTATGTATGTATGGATGTATGTATTATACCTATGTACTCGTATGTAACATATATTAAAGAAGATTGAATGTAGAATATTGAATGAAGTTACACTTTTTATTCAATTTCATACCTTTAAAGAGAATGTCCCTCTTCCTAAGCACTTGAGAACAAAAGCTTAGCCACTAAAGTAGCGTTTATCTACGTAGTACAAAATATTTAAGATACACATAAACACAAGACGTTAAGAGGAATTTATTCACAGAATTCATGTTGTCTTATCTTAATGAAAATCTTTGCTGAAACAAATCTGCACATCTTGGCTAGGCACATCTAAACTTTGGCCTTTGCATCTACGTAATGAGATGATTTATACTGCGTCCAGTGGCACCATCACTCACAGTAGATGGGTGCAGTGACCGGAACATTGTTTTTTAGATGGAATAGGCTTGCCCAGCACCTATACCATCGCGGCTTGGTTGGCTCCGCATATTGTATTAACTTGTCTTTTCTGTGGGCTAAGCCGACGAAGCTGTCAGGATGGTATAGAGACATCATCTTAAAAAATCATGTTACTCTAACATAATTAAGTATTTATGTAAATAAATAAAATAACTTCCACACAACACAATGACTTAACCTGCTCCCAAACTAGGATACCCTGTGCTACGGTAATCAGGCAAGGACATCACAAACATAGACTCAGGCCATTTGTACAAATGTACGGTGGCCCCCAGTGGGAATCGAACTCACGACTCTAATGATTTCTGATTGTCCATGCTACAATGAATAAAATATTTTGATTTTGTCGGATACCCAGGTACCCAATAAATATTCAATAGCTTTCATTAAGATAAAATTTTCTTGAACAATACTTTATGTAACTACCGAAAAATTTGTGGTCTTCTGATCGTTGGCCTAACAAAGTAGGTGAATAGATTTTACAATATTTCGCAGTACAGTGTACAGCACATTTTAATTGTGAAGTTGCCCGTAAGGGTCTACAGTGTAGACTGTACAGACTGCAGATTGCATTCAAACAGCAAACAACGGCATTCAAAATGCATCTGAAATGCAAACAACTGCACTCAAACTGCACCTGGACTGCAAATTTGCAATTGCCCGTAAAGGTCTACAGTGTAGACTGTACAGTACAGACTGCAGGTTGCATCCAAACAGCAAACAAATGCATTCAAAATACATCTGAAATACAAACAACTGCACTCAGACTGCATCTGGACTGCAAACTGCAAATCTCGATGCAGTTTGAGTGCAGTTGTTTACAGTTTAGAGACAGTTTGAATGCAGTTGTACCAACGGCTGCAATTGAAATGCAGTCCATCTGTGTAGACCCTAACGTAACTGGATAAAGTTCATGCAAGATTGATTACTGTGCAGTGTTTAGCCATCGATTTTTGGGCAAGAATAAAATTAAACGACGACGTTTCCAGTAGCCACTGTTTATTGTTCAATATTTTACTTTATTCAGGACTCCAGTACGGCACAGAAACTTCACTCAACGTAGTGAAACAAATCAAATCAAAGTTTTGTTATTCAAAATAACACAGAAACTGTGACTTTCAAAGCGAATACGTATTTCTACACATTTTTTTTACTTTCTCACATTATAAATATTGTATTTTCCTTTACTGTCAACGTTCAACTGTCAGTCAGATATTTATTTTATTTGAATATTATTCTATATTTTTCGAAATTATGTCAAATAACCGTCATACTAATGAAGTCAAATTTTGAAAACTTCTGGCCTATGGAGACTTCTAGAAAACTGTTCGCATTTTAAATCGAAATTATGTGTTTAATGCGAGAAGGAGAAAGAACATCTGGGAATTTCTAGAAAAACATACTCGTCTCCACGGCCTGTCTACTCGTCGCTACGACCTGCCTACTCGTCTCTATAGCCGCTTTCTTGTTTCCACATCGTGTCTCCGAGTCCTCCAATCTTCGTGTCGAGAACTCGCCTTCTTGGTTTAGTCCCTTTTTATACTTTTATTAGGACGACCAGCCATAAGATGGACAGATGACCTCATCCGAGTGGCAGGAAGACGCTGGATGATAGCCGCTTCCAACCGGTCTTTTTGGAAATCCATGGAGGAAGCCTACGTCCAGCAGTGGACTTCTTGTGGCTGAATGATGATGATAGATTCATTCTTTTGTTTGGTTTTAGATTATACCTACTTTTACAGTTTTAAATCTTTCTTTTATTTTCTTTAGCTTCCGTTACCAGGAGTTGTGCCTCCACATAAATCGCGATAACGTGACAACTCCAGGGACTTTCTCATTGGGCGGCCTCTAATGTCGGTGCTATCCTTGCGTGTCTGACCCAATCACTCAACCGATATTAACGCATAAAGCAAATCCGGCAGCAACTCTGGGACAGATGGCGCAAAAAATTTGTGGCGGAGCTGCAACAGCGCACTACAAGGAAAACAATGTACCTGGAGCTTGCAGTCAACGACCTCATGATTCTGAAGGACAAACTTCCATGGCACCTGGGGCGTATCTCTAAACTGTATCCAGGTCCAGATGATGTCAACAGAGTCGCCGACGTAACCACTGCCAGAGGCACAATAAAACGGGCAGTCAACAAGGTGTGTATCCTACCAATTGAAAACTGATGTTTTCAATTGGTCCGGGAAGATGTTCACGTGAGAAGCGAGTAAACGTTGTACTTGCCGTCGGGCGAAACAAAGAGGAAGTAGAAGAAAGGGGCCCGACATCACCCCACCTGCCGCAACTTGCAAATAAAAGCTAGACGAATGTGTCGTGTGAAACGTTATTATCCAAAATTCATTGTAAAAATACGTAATTAAAGCAGTATTTGAATTGAAAGTAGTCTCTTCTCATTTCATGGACTAGCTCGTCCATTTATCATCCAGGTTGGAATGCAAATATTTAGTTTTTGCCAATTAATTTTAGGGCCAGAATAATGAAATGTAAACGGTGCTTGTAAGGGCGTTAAATGTAAACCACCTAATTCTGTTGGGAATTTGGGATGCTTTGTGGAAATATTGTAAATTATTTATTAAATATTTGTGAGTTGGCAAGTTAATTAACCTCTAAATATTATTTGCTGAAGATTTATATTGCATAAAAATATGGATAGCTATAGATAGGTAGGTATTAAAGTTTTATGTGTACGTAGATAATAATAATGAACTTGTAAATAGTTAATTATATTGCTATAATTATAGTGGCTGTGCCACCTGAGCCCTTATTAGAGAGCAGCAATAAGTTCGGAAGGGTCATCAACGTCGCGCTTGAACCCGACAATTCACTAGAATCTAGCGACAAATGCGGTTCTTTTTTTGAATAGTTTAGTTGAATATTAATAGCTATTCAAAAAAAGCACCATATTTGTCGCTAGATTCAAGTGAATTGTCGGGCTCAAGCGCGACGTTCACGACCCTTCTGAACATATCGCTGCCTCAGAATAAGGGCCCTGGTCTTGCTTACAAACTAATAAACAGTGAGCCTATACCTGCCGCTTCACTAAGGGCTCGTCCCCATCACTACCGGCGCGGGAGAAGTCACGGCGCCGCAACACGGTACGGCGCGCCGCGGCGATACACGGTGCACCGCTGCTTGGTTGTTTGTGTTTTGCTATTGCATAGCGCTCACGTACCTACCCACGTTACCAAAAAATGGCTGAAAATTTAGATATTGACTTTTTAATTTCTCTAGTGGAAGCACGTCCCGTTCTTTGGGACAAGACGAAGGAGGAATATAATGTCATCACCACACATTTTCAACGCTTCATTTTTCTTCTTAAAATGACTTCCATCGTGGTTCATTCTAGAAAAGTATGGATTCACCCAATATCTTCTTTGTTTTTGTTTTTTCTCCATTCGTCGTCTCGACAATAGCAAGAGCACAATACGTGTTTCGCGGTCCATAGTCAAGTATGTTTTGAAACGATCGTTACTACCGTGTGCCAGCGTGGCACTGCGGCCGGCGCCGCACCGTACACATGTGTCCACGCCCTTACATGCCTCATTCAGATTCATCAGTGGCGACGTTGATCTACCCGCGTTAGTGAAAAATCATGGCTCAACTCGGAATCCTAAGCAGTTTCGACCATCATTCACAGTATTGGCAAACTTTCAAAGGCCTTTTTTTAAAGGTTTATCGAGAGTGATATGAAGGATGAAGTGAAAAAAGAGCTGTTTTATTGAGTGCACTCAGTGATTGCACCTTCAAGTTGGTTTTCAAACCGTACTGTATGACGTCATTCTCATACACTTGGATGAACATTTCACTCCAAAAAAAAGCGGATTCGGTGGAAGATACAAATTTAACGCCGCGAAACGGGGTATCCAACAGGGATTCGCTCTGTTAGAGGGGAGCCGATGACTGAACGGGTGTTGGTCCAGGGCGTGCCAATGAATTTTCAGGTCGACAGTGGGTCTGCTGTCACGGCTATTTCAGTACAAACCTACCAGCAGACGTTTAAAGATGTGCCATTATCGTTACCCAGCAAGTGATTGCTCACATATACAGAGGACAGCATCGACTGTGTAGGATTGCACGGTTAGAGTTGTCTTACGTGGTCACACGAGTGTTATAAATGTATATGTCATACGCAACTGAAATGATGCCTTGAAAAGGCAGATGACCCTTATTATTCAGTAACAATCCACCTTTGCTACCGTGTTTTCAAACAATTTAGGCAAATTCAACAAATTCACGGTAAAATTGCATCTTAATCTGTAGAATTCTAAAGGACCCGATCGGGCCGCCATAACAATGGTTTTTAATTGTTCTTTTCAAAGTCATACTATAACAGGTAAAAGAAGATGCTAAACCTGGTTTTTATAAAGCGCACCCGATGGCCTATGATTTAAAAGACAAAGTCAACAAAGAGATAGATCGATTATTGCATGTAAGTATATTGCAGCGAGTTGATTATGCAGAGTATGCATCACCAATAGTGCCAATAATGCCGGTTTTAAAACGTAACGGGTTCAACAGGCTGTGTGCAGATTATTCTGTCTCATTAAATAAACAGCTACAATAGAACAGTATCCGTTACCTACAGCACATGAACTCTTTACTATGGAGGGCAACACTGGCGTACGCACAGTTTGAGCTGGACGAAGCATCTCAGAAGTACACTTGTATAAATACACACCGAGGTGTTTTCAAGTACACGCGTCTTGCGTTCGGTTTGGCGAGCGTGCCAGCTATCTTCCAGCGCGCAATAAACTGCATGCTAGCGGGCATGAAGTTCTATGAATGACATCATATTAGTCATACGACAAACATGATTGAAAGTCTTCCAAAAAGGTCGAGCCAATGCCCCAGTACCCACAAATATCTCGAAACTTCAGTCCTTTCGGGGATTGGTAAATTATTACAGGAACTTCGTTCCCTCTGCTTCAACTGTACTTAGTCCACTGTATAATTTGTTACAGATGGGAACCAAATGGTACTGAACGCCGGAGCATGACAATGCGTTTAAAACAATTAAAGAGTTATTAGCATCGGAAAAAGTTCTAGCACATTTCAACCCGAAGCAAAAATAATTTTGACAGTGGACGCGTCGCCGAGTGGGTCAGGGGCGATATTCTTGCAAGTCCGTGAAGACGGAGTGGAGCGACCCATATCATTCGCATCTCGCACCCTAAATGAGGCAGAAAAAAATATGCCCAGATTCAAAAAGAGGCAACTGCCGAAAATTTCGAAAAAACCGTGTTTGTTTCGTAGTGATTACCTTCATAGGGCATGGCTAGTATGATTTTTTTACTGTTTTATTTTTACTTTATTTCAATGTAGGTAATAAGGTTTAAATTTAAAGTTGTTTGTGACAACGGCTGGCTTAGTGATCAAGCAGTGAATAAATTTACAAATAAAACTTTGATTAGCTAACGGTTAAGGCTGGGTTTTCCGTGACCACGGATTTGTATGGGACTTATTGCGCTGCGCGAGCGAAAAGTTGGGGTAATAGTAGGCATTTTTGAAATTACAGATATACAAATTATATTAATAGAATTTTGACGACTGGCGTCACTAACATATTTAGTGATAGTCGTTTTGATAAAAAAAAAATTATTTAAAACTCAGTACAGCTCAAATAAAACCATATCTAGTGATAATTTAGACTCATTTTCGTGATTTTTTTATGCTGTTTGATGATGCTTTTTTTATTGATTAAAAAACCGTAAAAATAATGACCGGAGGCTATACGGCCACGGCCTTTTTCAAATGTTAAATACTAACTATTAGAGTGTAAAATATATTTCAAAATACCTAATTTAGGGGTAGTGTCGGATAACCCAGCCTTAAGTGAATAAGTGGAATCGAATAGTCCATACCTATCAAGTTTTGTAACCGCGGCCCACACCCCGCGAGCAGTTGACATTTGTAGCCAAATACTATCTTTATGAAAGGTCTTAACTAAACTACTATACTTGTAAACCAACCATAAATGTCACTTAACCCTGGGGGCCTACTCTGACTCTTTCCTACGCACCCCTTTGGCTGGACTTCGCCACCTTGTTACGGACGCTAACTTTGTCTGGACGTAGCGCGAGTAACTGCGCGGGAAGTGGGGTATCGTACTGCATCTTTTGTTTTTGTGAAAACCAACAGAGTGTGCGCGAGTGAACAGCGACCTAGGTTTTTAGTGACCCACATCCACTCTTTGTAAATTTGTAAATATATCTGTAAATATATCTTGCTCCCGTTCTCGCCCTAAGAAAAAACATGACATGACAGTGTTTAGCTAAAATTGTGCCCTACCATGAATTTAACACTCAAGAGAAATAAATACGGGTGTATTATACAATCCTTAACACTCACCAATGAGTTATGCCAGCTTAATAAACTGACAAGTAAAATGAAGAAATACTGCGTAAAATAATAATGATTTATTACGTGATACTCTTATTACGTATTACATAACATATTTACACATTTTTTTCTGTAACCTAATACCTATATATAAGATAAGATAAGATAAGATAGAATAAGAATATTCTTTATTGCACACAAGAAGCGAGATATATATATTTGCTCATACCTCAGCGAATCAAGTGCAGCAAGAAACCAGCGCCGGTCACCTGTGGCTAACATTTTGCTGAGCCTTTTTCTCTTTTTGCACTTGTGTCACGATTGTATTACTGTATTTTTGTGATTTTGTTTTTCTTCAACACCTAATGTACACCCTACTGCTTATACTCTTAGTGCAATAAACAATTTTTTACTTTTACTTTACTTTACTCCATAATTGTTTTATTTTTGTTTTATGTCCATTTGTGTTACAATGGAGATAAATGTTTTTCATTGTCACCCCCACTTTCTATAAGAGACGTTATTTGATGTTAATAATAAATAACATAAACTGTGTTCATTCTGTCGCTAGATAATAATTGTATTTAAACATGTATTTTTAAATAATTTTTATTTTATTAATTTTAATAACTTAAATTGGATATCCATAATGGAGTTGGTCGCAACACTTATGTATGTTAGCGAGACTTGGGTATGGCAAAAGAAGTAAGAAAGTAGGATTAATTCAGTAGAAATGAGGTCCTTGAGAAGTATGTCTGGTGTTACATTGAATGACAGGATACGCAATAGTTCGATTAGAGAAGGTTGTGGAGTGAAGGAGGCTGTCTGTAGTGACTAGACTTGAGAAAGTAATGTTGCGTTGGTTTGAACAATCCTTCATCCTCTCCACATGTCATGTGGAGAGGATGAAGGACGAAGGATTGACGAAACAAATATATCGAGCGAACGTGGGTGGAAGGGTGGTAACGACCCAGGCGGACATACTTCGACCAAATAGGGGATGTATTAGCAAAGGGCAAGATAAAAAGTACCCGAAACCGGCGTGCGTTGCAACGACTAATGAACGTTGAGGAAGCGAAAGTGATCTGTCAGGATCGTGGCTGCCTACCTCTCTGGGATACAGGCGTGAGTTTATATATGTGTATGCATGTATGTAACTTAGATAACTTTTGTGTGCTTCAATCAAGAACGTCCTTGGCTTCAATACATTGTTTGTTTGTTTGTTCGTTCGTTCATCCGTCCGTCCGTCCGTTCGTTCGTTCGTTCTTTCGTTCGTTCGTTCGTTTGTTTGTTTGTTTGTTACACTTTATTGCACAAAATACAAAATTCAGGACTTAAAAAAAATAGTCTTATAGAATGAAACATGATACCAAGCAGTTACTAGAACGTTATATGAACGTTGTTCCCTATTCCTTAAAACGGTCCTCGGAGGTAGTTTAAATATCCTATGGTAAAGGGAAAGACGTTACTACAGATTATTTAAACTACCCCTAAGAAGTGTTTTGTAGGGATAGTGTTTTCATAAAGAGCACCGCATAATTGTTTGACCGCACGAATGTTTTAAAGAAAAGTATTGGTCTAAGTAGACCAAAATATAGATAATATCCTAATATGGCACAGTAAAATTGTCTGTTTCATAAATACTATGTTTTTGCAGAAAATACAGTAACAAACCGGCCAAGTGCGTATCGGGCCACCCGCAGTGGAGAGTTCCGTAGAAGTAGGAGTTTTACCAGATTTAAAGAAGTAACAAGTTTATCGAAGTAATTTTCGATGGAACTTGTACGAAGTTTACGAGTAAATAACTCGTTAACTTGTAAAGCCTACCTAGCCTTTATACTTTTCCTTTCAAGTTCATTATATGTGCTACTGCCCTAAATTTTTTCACGTTTTTACAATCATCCGTTTAGTTGGGAGAGAGGGGGGGTGACGCCCCACAGATCACTTTCGCTTCTTCAACATTCATAAGTCGTTGCATGCACGCACGCCAGTTTCGAATACTTTAAAAACAATGCGCTTTAACCTAATATTTCGCAAACGGGTTCCTAAATAGAAATAGTACATTGTTCACCGAGAGGAGAAAGTGACCGATTACCGTCGAGGGTGTCGTTTGAAGCCCGAGCCGTAGGCGAGGGCTTTAAAACACCCGAGATCGGGAATCGCAGTTTCTCTCGAGTGATACATAGTGCTTTATACTACACCTGCTTGATAGTTTTATTTTACTTTCTACGAAAACTGAATCCTCAAACAACACACAAATTGGAAATGGCGCCAATGGCGTCTGCAATTTTCACATGTTCTTTTTTCAAATTGTTTATCCTGCCGCCGCAGGGTCGCACTGCCAGCCCGACACCATCCAACACACAGCTAGTGGCCAGTGTCATTTTGCGAACTTGGAGATAAAAACTCACTGTAAAAACTTTTTGGCTTTTGATATTTAGGTTACCGGCGCATAGTCTTACCCAAAATTAAAAAAGAAAAACCACGTAAGAAATGGATTTTCATACACTTTTCTCTCCCGCTCAGATGCGTTTTCTCCCCGCATATTTGTTCGATATGCAATGACTTACTTTCTACCGTAAATTTGATAAAGTATCAAGGTACTTTCCAAGCAGGTGTAGTATAAAATGGTTTTCCTACACTCACATTTTTAAACGACCCATCTAAGGATACCCCACACTACAGCGTAGACGAGAAAAAAAAATCATTCTTAATTTAGGTATCAGGGAATAAGTACACAGTTTTTTTTTTAATTTTATCTTACTGTGATGTAAGCGTGATTAATATATACGTCAATGCCACATTTCTGATACAAGTAAAGCAAATTTTTGCAAAATTTTCTTTATGTTACATTGTCGTTTTAAATGGGTGAAATATACGGAGAAAAAAGGAGATTCGAAACTTTCCTGTCACCACGAGTAGGCCTCCTGATCCAGAGGCGTGTGTAATTAATTCAGCCGCTGCCTGCTGGAGCGCTGCGTTAATTTAAATCGTCTAAGGTCTATTTGCAATTCGACTAGAGCGCTGTCCGCTTCAGCGAGCCAAGCTGGTTAGTGGGAGATAGGTTAGGGTTAGGCCCAGGCACTGCACGAGCGGTTCTCCCGTGGTGGGAATCCGGTAGTAAGCCGTTGCAGACACAAATTTCATATAAGTAAGTAAGTAACTTCGTTTATTTCCTTCTCACAGAGGTATCAGAACACATAGTAGGTACAATTTGAGTAATCAGGACTTATTCCTATGTGAGAGGCTGGAGTCCATAATAGGAAAGATCCTGTGTGACAAATCTCCAGGCCCACACTAAACTTATGATGCATTGTTTCTCAATAGTATGTACATTTTTGAAAGTTCTTGAGTTTAACAGGAAATTATGGAAGTACTGATGCGCCCGGCAATCTACTGCACATGCTCCTTCTTTATGACATATTCTGGTAGATTAGAGAGCCCAACTCCTGAGCCGCATTAAATTAATAATATGCCCAGAAAACACACCAGATACACCAAATTACATCACGCACCACACTTTAATCCGAACTACGGATAACATGCGGTATTTTCCCGGCTTGTAAACACCTACAATTCACATTTCTCTGAAATAGATCTTTTCTCATTTTGCAAGGCTTCTTCTACACGTTCTATTTAACTAAGCATACACACACACATAGACAACCCCTCTCCCCGTACCGTCCACTTCCCAATTCAATTAGAGTCTACTCGATACTCTAGTTATTGTATAGTCTGTTCATTCATCTCAGATACTAAATTGGCAAATCTCAAGTTGCCGAATAAGGTTACCAGCTTTTATTGTTTAGTGGTGTGCTCAAAACTATCCCTCCATTTTCCATTACAGAACACAACAAAGAGGGTTTTCTCTGCCAAACAAAGAAAAGGAGCAATGAGGTTTGTTTGTGTAGGCACAGAGTTTGATTTGTTGTTTTTTTTTTTTTGAGTGCTGAAATATTTGTTTTCTAGAATTCCGAGCAAAATACGATTTTTTCTAGTCGTGGTACTAATCGTGGTGATTATGATAATATGATATGAAACATACTTTTACCTTATTCTGATGAAGATTTCATACAGTATAAATTTCTTCATAAACTGGTAATTTTATCCGACACTTTAGAAACAGCAATACTCGATGACCTCTGAGCTTACAGGGCCGAATTTCATAACACTACAATTTGTAGTTTATTATGACAATTCGAGGTACATTGTAAATATGTTTAGTTAATAAATTATATAATTAAATTTTGTATTATTTACTTTTTAATCTATAGGGAGGCACATCACTATTTTTAAATAAACATAAAATTACGTTTTTGCTATGTTTTTCTATAAGAATAATACGAGTATAAGCACAAAAATGTAAGTCATTCTAACCATTCATTTAAGTAATTTTTTTTATTTTTATTTAATTGAAACAAACTTATAACTAGCTGTGCCCGCGACTTCGTTCGCGTTGGATTAGAATTTGCCCCTTAATCCAGGTCCTTGGTCTGTCTCCGTTGTAAATTTCCGTGGTTGAATTAAATTCAGTATTTTATTATTCTACCTCGCCACGCCGTCTCCCGTCGACGCAACTTATCGTACGCTCAAACTCATGCTCAATATCATCATCATCATCAGCCATTTGACGCCCACTGCAGGACATAGGCCGCCTTCGTAGTTTTCATATATATATTATGCGGTTCTGTTTGCGGAATATTGCCAAACCCAGCGGAGCGTCCTAACGCCCACTAGTTCACTGGACCCACGATCTAAGGCAGATTTCTGGTAGCAGCTAGACGAGCATGGCCGAGAGCAGAATGTTGCGGCGTGCCTTGGATAGGCTTATGCCCAACACTAATATTCGTGCTGGACATATGTCCATAAGGATTAGATCGGAATGAGCCACCCGAAAACATTCATCAAAACTTAACTTTCCCCAATACAACACTTATTTACATATTCTCTATCAAGAAATATCGTATTTTACGTAGTATATCTATGCATTTTACGCATAATTGCTCGTGGTGGTACAGTACGGTACGTTAATCGTTTAAATATTTTCTAATGTAAATAATCATTGCATATGGTCTGAAATGCATTATGATGATGAAGCATGAAAAAATAAATTACGCAATACCAGGTGCTTCTTTTTTGCCATGATAAAATTACACACAAAATAAAACCTCCAAAAATTATGAGCACTGCCTTTTTTAGTAGTTCCGGGTCTTGTACCGTACGCCGGTTCCGGCATTGTCAAAGGAGGCACCTGACATACAAAATCGTAACCAAAAAAAGTTTGGTATTGGAATACGCTCAAAGACTTTGGCCTCTCATTATGGGATAATTAAATGACGTTTTCACCTCACTAGCTCGTAAAAGCTCTGTTTATCATTCGAAATCTGCGTGGAAAATCGCACTTTATCCGCTAGCGTGGAAAGTGTTTTTGAAATTCGAATATTTTTATTCAATAAAGGTTTCGTACAATAAATTACATATATATAGAACCTCATTGGTTTCGTAATAGTTTATATTCTCTGCAGCCAGTCCATTGATGATTGAAATGCAAATACTTATTTCATGTCATGCGCCAGCCTCATTTAAAGAATCGCACTGGCCGGCAAGAAAATTTGATTTAAAAAAAAAACTTTAAAATTTTCTTCTCTTTATTGAATTCACTTTACTTCCATTATTTTGGTTTGTTTTTTGATAAAACCGAAAGAAATCATAAAATATGAGCGAAGCTAGCAGCGACGAAGATATAAATTAACAGTAATTTAATATTTATTAAAACTGTTTTTCTTGCACCTAACATTTTCCTCGCTTTAGTGAGGTGAAAAGTTGTGTGTTGCGCTCGGCAGCAAAGTTATTTAGCGTCTCGTACCTTTGAAACCCTCGCTATGCTCAGGATTCTATATTTGATCCACTCGCTTCGCTCGTGGCTCAATCCTAGAATCCTTCGCTTGCTCAGGTTTCAATACAAGGTACTCGCGCCAAAAATTAACTTTGCAGCCTTGCATAACAAATAACTATTAAGAAATATTAGATTAGAAGTTAAATCTAAAATCAGAACAGAACTGATTGGTTCAAAATTCAGACCGATCCTCATTGCTTCAAAATTCAGACCGAACCTCATTGATTGCGATTGGCTAATAGGTTTTTTAACACGTGACATTGACGACATTGTACTGGATAATCAGTGCAGTGACTCCATAAAGCAGAATTAAAATCTAAAATAATTTCACGCTTAATTCAGTTGATTTATCACACCAAAATAAATGGTATACTATTTTTTCTTGATATTGCACTACCAGTTTATTTTTATAACGCATATGAAGTAGAACAATTAACAGACATATGAAAAGAGAAACTATTTCTTATAGCGTTCCACGCACCGTTTAACCCGGCGGAATTATTTTGGCTCATCGCAATATGGCGATTCCAGATTTATTGTATGTATACATTTTTTTTTCTTACTGCTTGATACGTTGTAGAGTTATCGTTATAAGTGAAATCTATTCTTGGCTTTATTGTCACATTCATTTAATGCAGATATTTTTGTTATTTTGTGGTGTGGTATTTCCAAATAAAGAATAATAATAATACTGGCAATATACCCGGGAACGTAACAACATGGCACATTATTATTGTTAAATTATTTGTTGCACCAAATAGTATTCGTCAAATAGGCGGGCTTAATACTAATTAATATTTTATTATTATCTGACCAAAGGATAATTAAAACCTATTTACAGGCTAAATATTCCACCCGTGCCGAGACTTGAACCCGCGACCTCTGGCTAACCGTGCCAGGGCTCTCCCAACTGAGCTAATGGGCAAGTGCAGGCATCAGTGAAAGTTCGAGCCTCTTTACAAACTTCTCTGTATTATGTACAGGCAGCGACATCTGGCCGAAGAAATTTACATCACTTGTCGCTGAATATAATCCTAGGATAATAAACCAAGATAAAGAGTACCCGAAACTGGCGTGCGTGCATGCAACGGCTACTGAATGTTGAGGAACCGAAAGTGATCTGTCTGGATCGTGGCAAGTGGCAGTCCCTGGTCTCCACCTACCCCTCTAGGATACAGGCGTGAGATTATGTATGTATGTATGCAAAGGGTGACGGAGAAGGTGGGGGTAGTGCTAAACTGAGAAATAAGAGGGCAATGCATCACATTGTGGAAGTTATATGCTGCAAACTACACGGAGCGTCTTCTGCTTCCATATAAGATTAAATCTGTGACGGTTAGCCGCAGCGGAAGAACTGCTCGTGTAGTATGCGCCTTAGGGTTTGCCCTAATGGAACACGAACGACGAAACTGAGCATTCAACTTGATTGTGATACAACATTACTCCCAAAAGGTCATTTATGAACAAAGCGGACTTCAATCGATGTGCTAAAATTTTGCAACCAAATGTTTAATACCACTTGTGGAAATGTATTAACTTTCAGCCTGGATGCACGTGGTATGCTTGGTAGACGAATTAAAAGTTGGGCACTTGATCAAGATTGGTGAAGACATGTCAAAGATATATTAATACACTTTTTACGTTTTCCTTTTCGATATTCTTGTTGTCCATATCGCACAGTTAAGTTAGAGTATGTCGCAGACGCTTGCTGATACCGAAAATAAAAGCAACCATAAAAGTCTGCATTGTTGATGCCTCTATATGACTTCCCTTGAAATTCAGGTTTCCTCAATAGATTTTCTTTCAGAGTTAGCTAGTGATGTCGCCACTAGAAATTCAGAAATTCAGGCCACTCAGAAAATATTGCGAAAAAAAGTTGTAATAAAATTTAAATGAAAAATCAAACAATAAATTTGCGAACAGGGATACCATTTTCGTCGCCGGAAGATGGGAAAGTGTTGCGAAAACTGGTTCAGGCGCGTTAAACTTTATATAGAGGCTGGTGGAGAGTATTTTGAAAGGATTTATTAAAAAAATATGTATGTATAGATACTTTATTTTATTTTTGTGTGTAAATAAAGTGCATTATTTTATTTCTGCAAAACTTTCTGAGTGTTCCACTATTACTTAAGAAACAAATTCATCGGCACATGTTGAGTGAGACTCGAACCCCAGGACTTCATAGGAGAATTGGTCTGCCCATAGCGCTATCATAGCTGTCTGTTTAATATACGCGTTACAATTTTGTTATGAACATTAAAATCAGCCAAATGCTTACCTTGTCCTACTCAATTCTCAATTTGATACATCTAAAATGGCAGGAAAACAAAATTCGTCGCCAAAAACCGGCCCAAACAGGAAATTTACAGGTTGAAACCGGGAATTTAAGGCCTGACATCAAAGTTGGCTCTACACTAGGCGTGGCGAACCGTGAACGTTACACTTGGCTGGGGCAACGCTAGCGCGAAGAAAATAATAATATATTACATGAACTTAAACCTGCCTTTCTTAAGAGTACAGGCATCCCACATCCCATCTTCAGCCACCCCTTTCGATGTGGATACCAATGAAAGAGTGCCAATTAAATTAAGAGAAAAAAATATCAAAAATGGATTCACTAAAAAGCTATTAAATTAACTTAATTCCGGATTCGCTTATTTCACCCCGGTCGGACTCTTCCGACAAAAATTCAAGTAAGAGATTTCGGAATTAAGTTAATAATGCTTACGGAATAAAGTGCTTACGAAAGTTTTAGCTAGTAGATTAATTGAAAATGAGAAACATCAGTGTTCTTAAGTACCTATACTATGATGAGTTGTTTCCCATAAAATTACCGATAACTTTTTGTAAATGACTTAAATTTGTTTGTGATTGGTTAGTAACAACTGCCCTCGCTAATGGGATGTATTGGTGGTCTGTATAAACTTGGACACAGATCTGTGACACGGAAGATAAGCGGTTAAGGAGTTTGCTTCGGATTTATTTTGTCAAGGGATTTCTATTATAAAGTGTTTCGGAAACAACAGTTATTTCGGAAATATTCTTAAGAGTGGCATATTTTTCTTCATTACTTCATACGAAGCACATTTTGCAAAAAATGTTTAGAAAGTAATTCTCGTTTAGCTGCTATCGGCGTCTTAAGTTCACGTTGCGCGGAGTTCACTGTGCGTATTCTCACCTCGACTGCTAGGCTTGAGTATGGAGCCGCCTTGACAGCCCTCATCGGTTTCAACAAACCAGACCATAGAGTCGAACCATACAGCAATAGAATTATGTAAGCACGACAATAGCTGTTATTAGAGGCACTATTTAGTAGTATACGAAGCAATAGCAGCCAAATGTTATTCCAGTAGAAAAATCCACGCAAATTAAATAGGCATCTCTCGCAAAGAAGATTGTATCGAACGAGGCCCGAGTTAAGCTTCAAGGATTATAACATTAGTATGCGATTGATTACTAGATTACTCACAGTATCAATGAAACAACCATATAGAACATAATAAAACTGATTTTTAACAGATTGAACATATTATATGTATTTCAGAGACTCGTCCCCCAAAGTATACGGTACATGTTCTAGCCGAGATTTATTGGCTAAAAGCTGGGTTCTTCGAGCACACCCGTAAGATAGCTGTTTTAAAATACATTTTAATGTTCAAGCTCGTTGTTTATAATTAAAAATAACTAAAGAAACTGGACTTAATTAATATATAAATGATAAAAATATACAAATAAAATAAATAACATTTTAATTTCTAATCTCTACGTACAATCTGAAAAAAAAACTTTTTAATGTTATAGGGTCGTCGGTCATTATTTTTATAATTTTGTAAGCTTGATAAAAATATACCAACGTGTTTATCACTGAAATTATCCGATCACGTAGTGATCGGTCATCAAAATTGTGTTAATAATAATTTCAAAAATGCCTACTATATTTCCAACTACTCGCTCGCGCAGCGCAAAAAGTCCAATACAAAATCTGTCACTCGGAAACCCAGCCTTAAGTTCACGATGCGTGGAGTTCACGGTGCGTGTTCTCGCCGAGACTTGTCGGCTGTAGTGTGGATCCACCTTAACGCCCCTCATATCGGTGCCAACAAACCGGGCGTGTCGGTTTCTTTTCCGACACATTCGAGCCTGAAACGATTAAATTCCGCACACGGAGGACGTGACAAAGGGGACTGCTCAGCCGTAAATCCGCAGTACGTGTGAAGTAGAGAAGGCCCTTCTCTTTTCAATCTACTGGATTACCTCTTAAATACGTAATGGAGAACTAAAAAAAAAAAAACTTCTTTAATGATAAATAATCGATAGAGAGAGGCCTGTGGGGCTGAGGAACCAGTGGGCATCGAATGGCTGACGATTATGATGATGATGATGAATCTCTGTCTTACTCTTTTAAACAGTATCACCCGTTGAAAAGTAATTTCAGTCCCGTGGTGCAAAATCATTACAGACGCTAAAAAACTATGCAAATCGAATACGAATTATGACGTCACAATTTTTTTTGCGCCTTATATTTGAGTTATCGAATAAAATAATGGTTTTATGTGTGTAGCTAGACTCTTATTAGAAAACGTTCAAAATGTAATTGATTTTTAGCAGCCTACTTACGTCCCACTGTAGGGCACAGGCCTTCTCTCAGAGAGAGAGTTGGGCTTAATCGCCAGGCGTGCCCACTATGTGCTACCCGCTAGGCTATCACCGCCTTTTTCGTATGGTATATGTTTTTGTGATATTTTTAGACATCACATTATTGGTCATCTCGTCCCTTATCAGTTTTATATCTTCAAAATTTGTTATTGCTCGACTGAGCCCAATGTTACCCAATGAAAATAATGTTGATTAGAAAGTTCTTTGAGAAAATGTTAATAAATTTTAATAGTACAAATGCGAAATTCCTGAAACACGTCAATAAGAGTTTGTGTTTTACAACTACAATCGTTTTACAAGATATTTTTTGGTAATGTCGGGGCTTACATCATTTTGTTAAGTTCGTGTTTACGTGCTCTAATGTTGCAGCTTCCGGTAAATAATTTTTCGCCATAGAATAATGTCCATTCTATTATTTCACACAAATAATTGTAAGCATTTTCAGATATCCGATGATATTTGATAGATTCTATTAAAAAGCACACGAAAACTATACCTTTCTACACCTTTTTACACCTCCGTAATTACTGCATGTTATTAAGTCCGGATTCAGAAATTTTGTAAGAAGCGATCGACCAGATTTCGCTCTGATTCGCAGAACTTGATTATAGTGACTAGAGATGGAGCCCGCGGAAGTAAGTGAATCCGAAATTGAGTTAAATTTTCTATTAAAAAATCCTATTATCTCACAGCTTCAAGGGACTGTAGCAAGTGGTTTTCATTTCAATTCGATACCTCATCGCATTCCCGAAATAAAAGGTCTTAACAGATAGATGGACGGACGGACGGATAACATCCGATGAATGGAATGATCCTATAAGGATAAGGGTTCCGTTTTTGCCTTTTGAGGTACGGAAGCCTAATACTCGAAACCAACAAGCGTGCACGCAGCTACTGATAAATGTTGATGAAGCGTAAAGGCTTTGTTAGAATCGTGAAAAGTGGCAAACCCTGGCGTCTGCCGTCCCCTCCAGAATACAGGTGTTAGTTTGTAAGTTGAAACGCACATTATAGCAGTCATAGCTCACATCTGCTGAAATACTGACACTGAAAAGATCACGAATTGGGAACGGTTTCATTGCCTATAAGCTTTAAACAAATGCAATGAGGCTGTTTTATAGTTACAGATAAAAAAAACAGTATCGAAATATCTCTTGCCGATGGATCATGTTGAATATTTTTATTTTATTTTATTTAGGCCACAAACAGTCAAACAGGAACAAATAAAAAGTATATGTATACAAAAATAGACCCAAAGGTCCCTTAAGTAAACAAAATTATAATATTATAAGCATGCAATCTTAAACAGTTTTGATTCTTAGTATCTTAAACTTAGTATTAGTTACAGTAAAATATTATTATATCAGATTAAAATCTCTTAGAGAATATATATTATGTATCTAGGCAACTTTCACCGATACTTAAAAATTCAACGCCTTTATTTTATAAGCGATATTTTCTCTTCTTCTTCGCACCTTTAACTCCCAGGGAAGTATTGGGCCACATCTACCGATTTCCACTTGTGACGGTGGTTTGCGTCAGCTTCCGATTCAGGCCAGCTAGTGCCGACCGACGTGGCCTCTTGGGCTATGGATCTTTTCCAGGTGATCCTTGGCCGTCCACTCTTTCTCTTTCTTTTATGAACAACACAAGACCCCTAAATTGTCGTTGATACTGTATCTTCCCAATGCAACCAGTATCGTATGAGTAATAGGTATTCTGTAACAATAGATTCGTTCGCAACCTTTTTAAAAGAAGCATGGGCTAGCTCAACGTTAACTATTTGGTAACGTCAGTGGTCTTACTAGTACTGTTAACGCCTAGCATCTGTGTGCGTTCGTAAATACGCACCCACACATAAGCTTTCCAGCGTGTGACGCAGTTGCGGGTCGCCGCAACTTTTCGCAATATACCTTTTTGATTATTCATTTTTTTGACCGCAATCGTGTGTGCATCGATCCTTCAATTTATCTCTTTAAAACTCTGTTTTTGGATATTATACCTATATTCAAGAAGTCTCGCTCACATCATTCCACTCCAGCTGGGCAATAGTATCCCGATTAGCCATAGTTTTGGCCTTCATCACCGGATCATCGAATCATCGCCACGCGGCAACAGGCAGAACAAGGGATTCCACTGTTCAAAGGCTGTCATTAGAGTGGATTTGCTTAGACGAAGACATAATCCGAAGCAGTTCACATTACGAAGCATACCACGGTCACAACAAGAATCAAATCTTCGCAATCGTCATCGGCGAAGATCACAATACCTACCTACGTCGTCGTACGCATTATCGACACCCTTGGAATTCATCGCAGAAGCTATTCACAGGATCCCGTCAGCGCCATAAACATTAGCTGTCGAACATCAACCTGAGAGGCTACATTACTGTGAGTTCGTTCCAATCATTCATCCATTTCTCTTCGCAATTTCCATTGCTATTTTCTGCAAATCATTCTTACCTACAAATATAAAATCACTTTATTTTGCCTATTTCATCGATTTAATTAAGTACCTATCAATCTTCTATTCATAGACAGTTACATAACTAGGTCAACGAACTATCACAAAAATCCTTTATGAACGTTGCATTCCCTTAGTAATAAAATTTCCTTATTTGCATTGTTACGCAATCACTTCACAGGTAGATAGGAATAACTACAACTTTATTGCAACTTTATTTGCCTGTCACTCTATTCTTGTTTTCCGAAGTAAACAAAAGGATTTCTTTAGAGTGGCATTGTTTTCATGAGAGCTGTGTTCACTTGATATAACAAGTTTTTAAATTATTTTCATAACATTACATTCCAGTGCGATTCCGTTGCGCTGACCCGCCCGCGCAGCAACTAGTTACGTGGGACGCCGTGCAACTTACCCTCAACTTAATTCAATTCAGCCATACCATTTAAGTATCACCAATTTTAGTATTTTCAGGCTCATTTAAACTTTTTTCCGCAGTACAATTTAAATAGGTAACCTATAAAACAAGTTTCATAATGGATTACAAAGAATTGGTGAAGAAAAGAGGTAGCTTAAAAGCGAAAGTTACATTATTTAAATCGTTCTTAGAACCGCTTCAAAAGGTTGAAACTATAACCAATATTCAAACCAACGAAATCAATTTTCGCCTTTCAAAAATGGAGGATCTTTATTCTGATTATGACAACATACAAAGTGACATAGAAACTCTCTCCGAAATTCCAGATTTGCAGTACAAGGAGCGTCAGAATTTCGAGAGCGAATATTTCGGTGCACTTGCCGCTGCTCGAGAGGTGTTGACCAGGTTCGAGTCTGCTGATGACCGCGCTAGCAGTAACGGCGGAGGCGGAGGATCAGTAGCGGGCTCCACTGTCTGCTGCGCTAACAAAGGTCGACCGGCAATCAAATTACCTACCATTCATTTACCTACCTTTTCGGGACAGTATCAAGACTGGTTAGAGTTTCATGACACGTATACATCACTCATACACTCTGATAATTCCATACCGAAAATAAACAAATTCCATTACCTTCGCGCTGCTTTGAAGGACTCTGCTGCAATCGTAATTCAGTCGCTTGACTTTTCAGCCGAAAATTATGACATTGCGTGGTCTCTTCTTTGTGATCGATATCATAACAACCGATTACTAATAAACAATCATATTCAATCCATCTTCAATATCGAAGCATTAACGAAAGAGTCATCCAAAGCTTTGCGTCACATAATTGACACAATCAATAAAAACCTCAGGGCACTTAAAACACTTAAATTACCCACTGAACACTGGGACATTTTGGTTATCTACATAATTTGCAAAAAATTGGATTATAACACGAGTCGCGAATGGGAAACACACCGTAATGTATTAAAAGAATTGCCCACTTTGGCCGAATTCATAGATTTTCTCAAAAACCGGTCCACTTTATTGGAAACCGTAGATGAATCACAAATAAAACGCAGATACAGTGATGTGACACCTAACAGACCAAAAACATTCATCGCTAACACATTGACAACACCCACAAACACATACATATGTCCCTTATGCAAGAACAAGCATGCTATTTATCAGTGCTATAGATTCAAATCACTTCCTGTCAAAGCTCGCATACAAAAGGCTACTGAATTAAAATTGTGCCTCAACTGTCTGCGTAAGGGTCATAGTGAACAAAAATGCAGGTTGGGTCCGTGCAGATTGTGCTCTGGACAGCACAATACATTACTGCACATCAACCAAGAATCGAGTGTGTCACGTACAATTGACTTACCATCGACATCAATGTCAACAAACAGTGTTGTGCTACCAGCCACACATCATCCAGTTCAATCGTCCAATGAAGTTCAACAATCATCGAACAATATTGTTCTTTCCTCTCTCAGCAACGACTGTGTTTTACTTTCCACAGCGTTAATTCAAGTCACAGATTGTGAAGGTAACAAACATAAAATAAGGGCGTTATTGGACAACGGAAGCACGTCCAGCTTCGTTACCCAAACCCTATCCGATAAGTTAAACCTGCGAAAGATTTCAACATCAACGGCAGTTGAAGGTATCAACGGTCAATCATCATTCATAACACAAAACTGTGATGTCACTATATCGTCACTAAAAAACACATTCACAACGGAAACAAATTGTCTTATCGTTCCTCAGATAACTCAATTTATCCCGAGCAAGGTCATTAATTGCTCAGATTTAAACATTCCAAACTGCATTACATTAGCAGATCCAACATTCCATACACCATCACAAATTGATATGCTCCTGGGAGCTGATATCTTCTGGACCGTCCTTTGTCCGAACAAAATTACCCTAGGCAAACATAAACCGACTTTATGCGAAACAAAGCTAGGTTGGTTACTATCAGGAGCATATCAATCAAACAAAAACACACACAACAATCATAAAAATACAGTCCACTGCAATCACGCATCTGTAATTCAAACGCATAATGATTATGACTTACATAATCAAGTCGAGAGGCTCATCGACCTTGAAGCTATCAAGTCACATACGCCAATGTCTAAGGAAGAACAAGAGTGTGAACAAATCTTTTCTGCTACTACGGAACGAGAAGCAGATGGCCGATTTTTGGTAACTATCCCATTAAAACAAAGTCCAGAAAATCTCGGTAGTTCGTATCAGAGAGCTTTGTCTAGATTTTTGTCCCTCGAAGCTCGTTTCAAACGTGATCCAACTTTCAAACAACAATATTCCGAGTTCATAATGGAATACATATCATTAGGTCATATGACACTGAATGGAAACCCTGAAAATGACATTCATCAATACATACTTCCGCATCACGGAGTTTTGCGTGAAACAAGCTTAACTACGAAGTTAAGGGTTGTTTTTGATGCATCGGCAGTCACTACATCTGGGTTGTCATTTAATGACATACAGAAGGTTGGTCCTACAGTTCAGGATGACCTAGTGAGCATATTAATTCGATTTCGACAGCATAAAATAGTGGTCACTGCCGACGTAGAAAAAATGTACCGCATGATAAACATAAATAAAACACAACGCGTCTATCAACAAATATTGTGGCGGTTCAGCCCTGTGGAAGAACTTAAGCAATATTATCTAAACACCGTTACGTATGGTACGGCATCCGCACCTTACCTTGCCACAAGGTGTCTTCAGCAACTGGGTAAAGATTGTCCTGATAAGTCTGTCTCTGACGTAATAGTTCACGACTTTTATGTGGACGATCTAATCACTGGACACGATTCTGAAGAAAACCTTATAGCCATATGTAAGGGTGTCAAAACACAATTAGAGAGTGGTCAACTCCACTTAAGGAAGTGGCACTCCAACAATAAACACATAATACAAACCATAATTGATGAAAATAACCCAGAGGATTTTCTTGACCTCAGCAAAAACGAATATTCGAAAACATTAGGTCTTCTTTGGTCCTGTAAAGGAGACTACTTATCTTATTCGATAAATCTCACACAAAGCGAGCACATAAGCAAGCGAATTGTCTTATCAATATTTTCACAAATTTTTGACCCACTTGGCCTTATTGGTCCCTGTACATTGCCAGCAAAATTGCTGATTCAAAAGTTGTGGTCATTAAAATTATCATGGGATGAAACAATACCCACCG
Organism: Yponomeuta evonymella; assembly: GCA_963969515.1. NCBI lineage: Eukaryota > Metazoa > Arthropoda > Insecta > Lepidoptera > Yponomeutidae > Yponomeuta > Yponomeuta evonymella. The sequence continues at coordinate 16,842,532 of OZ018351.1, forward strand.
AGCTTCAAACAATTTGGCATAACTTTCTAAACACATTAACAAGTATTAACAATATTAAAATTCCACGACATATAATTATCGATGCTTATGTCACCATAGAGATGCATGCCTTTAGTGACGCATCCGCACACGCCTACGCTGCCTGCGTCTATTTAAGATCCATATCTAAAGATAATCAGGTCACAGTTCGTCTGGTTACAGCAAAATGCCGAGTTGCGCCACTTAAGAATTTAACAATTCCGCGCTTGGAACTGTGTGGTGCACTATTGGCAGCTAATCTAGCTCATAAGGTGAAATCCAGCTTAAGATTAACCATACACAAGACAACATTCTGGTCAGACTCAACCATCGTGCTGGGATGGATCAAATCTTCAAAATTAACCAAACTCAAGTCCTTTGTGTCAAACAGAATCAATTCAATTACTGAAATCACAGATAAGGAGCATTGGCAGTATGTCCCTACAAGCTTTAACCCTGCAGATATTGGTTCGAGAGGCATGGAGGCCAGCAAACTCCAAAATTCCTCCCTCTGGTGGACTGGGCCCGATTATTTACTAAATCCAGACACCCATTGGCCATCACAGCCTAATTACAAAGGTTCTGACTTGTCAGAAGTCAAGATACAATGTCATCTATCTTCAAATTTTAAAACTAACGAATATGTTCTTCGATTCTCTGATTTCAGTAAACTGCAACGCATAACAGCATACATCTTTCGATTTAAACATAATTGTCAACACAAACATAATAAAATGACAGGATATTTACAAATACACGAATTAATTTCATCACACAATGCGCTGTGTAGATTAGCGCAACAAGAGTCATTCCCACTTGAATATTCATTACTGAAAAACAAAAAACCACTCCCGCCAAAAAACAAGCATCTCAGTCTTAATCCATTTCTTCATGAAGACGGTTTAATCCGCGTAGGGGGCAGGATATCAAATTCACATTACGATTACGACACAAAACACCCAATAATGATACATGCAAAACATCATATTTCAAAACTAATTTTCAGGCAATATCACAAAATTCTACTACATCCGGGTCCACAATTATTATTAGCTATTTCACGACATAAATACTGGGTTCTAGCCGGCCGCAACTTAGCCAGACAGACGGTTAATAGTTGCGTCACTTGCTGTCGCTATTCAGGTAAAACACTACAGCCGATTATGGGCAATTTGCCAGAGCAGCGCCTTCATGCTGACTATCCATTCTCAAACACTGCTGTAGACTACGCCGGCCCCATAATGATACTGAACCGAAAAGGTAGAGGCTCAAGATTAATAAAAGCGTACCTTTGTATATTTGTTTGCCTGACAGTGAGAGCAATCCATATCGAGCTTGTTACTGATCTGAGTAAAGATACATTTCTTTCTGCTCTACATAGATTCATTAGTCGTAGAGGTAAACCTGTCAACATCTTCTCGGATAACGGTACTTCTTTTGTAGGGGCTTGTAACGAGTTAAAAAGATTTATAAAAGTAAATTCATCGTACATCGGTTCCTATGCTTCAGAATTGCAAATTAATTTCAAATTTTCTCCAGCTTATAGTCCTCACTTCAATGGAATGGCTGAGAGTTCCGTTAAATCAGTAAAACACCACTTAAAAAGAGTAGTTTCTCAGACGAATCTCACTTATGAAGAAATGAACACAGTTCTTATTGAAATAGAAGGAATTCTCAACTCTCGCCCCATCACACCTATTTCTTCAGATCCACGCGATCTCTCCGCTTTAACTCCATCGCATTTTCTGATTGGACGAACAATAACAGTATTGCCTTCCCCTCAGGTTCAGGATGTTGTCAGAATGACAACTATGTCCAGATACTTAAGAATACAGCAACTTAAAGCCCATTTCTGGCGCAGATTCTATACAGAATATATTTCAGAGCTTCAGAGAAGGCAAAAATGGCGAAAGGACGGTGTAGACTTACACCTAGATGACATGGTGCTCATCAAGGATGAGCGCCTTCCCCCCAATCGCTGGCTGCTTGGGCGTGTAAGCCGCCTTTATCCAGGCACCGACGGAATCTCACGAGTGGCCGACGTCACGACAACTTCGGGAACGGTGCGCCGCGCCTACAACCGACTCTGTCCACTCCCAGTACTGGACCAGCAGGACACGTCTCTTCTGGCCCGGGAACATGTTAACGCCTAGCATCTGTGTGCGTTCGTAAATACGCACCCACACATAAGCTTTCCAGCGTGTGACGCAGTTGCGGGTCGCCGCAACTTTTCGCAATATACCTTTTTGATTATTCATTTTTTTGACCGCAATCGTGTGTGCATCGATCCTTCAATTTATCTCTTTAAAACTCTGTTTTTGGATATTATACCTATATTCAAGAAGTCTCGCTCACATCATTCCACTCCAGCTGGGCAATAGTATCCCGATTAGCCAAGTACTTTAATGACCTCAGACCAAAAGATCCTTTGGAATAGGTGGCTAGAGTGGACATCTTCTAGTAACGAAAGATTCCTCCGAAACGGCTTCACCAATTGTTATGAATTTTTTTGTGTATATTTGGTAGGTCTCAGAATAGGTCATAGGCTAATTAATATGGCAAAATGTTTGCCGGATCAGCTACTTTTTGTATAATCTACACGGATGGATAACTTATTATTCCTAGAAAATTTTTTAATAACAATTTGATACTGGTCGAAAATCTTTAAAAAAAGAACATACGATCATTACTAAAAAGTTTACTCTTATTCGTTGCGATATATACAAAACTTTTAGCTGGTAGATAATACTAAGTAGCATTAAGCTCGCCAATGTGTAAAACTTTGTTTTAATGCAACTATGTTAGCTGTAATTTCAGAAAATTGAACGACGGTTTCCTTTAATAAAATATCAAATTCAATGCTAAAAAAGAAAATGTTGTCTGTTAAACTAAAAACTCTTTGTTAGTTTAGCTTTTTACTAGGTACTTGCTTCACGGTATTTTTCTTGTTGAATCAACGTTTTCAAAAACAAGTATTTCATTCTTATAACATCACATAAACTCACGCCTGTAACCCGGAGGGGTAGTCAAATACCATGGCTTGCCACTTGCCACGATCCTGATAGCCTTCCTTCGCTTCATAAAAAATCATTACTCGTTACATGCAAGCGGAGTACTTACACGGATTCGGTTACTTTAAATAATAATACCTATGTAATAAAAAAATATTCTTCTCATAATTATTTAAAATGGATTACGAAAGCATTTCATAAGCAGCCTATATACGTCCCACTGTAGGGCACAGGCCTTCTCTCAGAGAGAGAGTATGGGCTTAATCACCACGCGTGCCCACCGCGGATTGGCGATTTCAAGCGCTGAGGTATGTGAATAGCTCAGACACCCAGGTTTCCTCACGATGTTTTCCTTCGCCGTTAGCGAGTGGTATTGCTACTACAAATTCACAAATGTACATAACTTATGAAGAAAAGTCATAGGTACATGCCCACACTGGGAATCGAACCTGGGTCTCCCGCTTCCGAGTCCAATGTTCTCCCCACTAGGCTACCACCGCTTCTACGAGAGCATTATCGCTCCATATTTCAAATCCGCGTTTCCATACACAAAAGTTTCCCCTAATAATACGTATCGCGTGGCCAAAGTCGAGTATAATTTGCATACAGAATCACTGAGTCGAATCACAAGTTGGACGAAGACAGAAGATTCGCTTCACAATAATCACACCGATCGACCGACAGACCGGCCGACCAACCGACTGAATGACTGACTGAATTAATGAATGAATACATGATTGAATGAATTAATGAAAGAATAAATGAGTGAATGAATGATTGAATGAAAGACTGAATGAATTAATGAATGAACGAACGAATGAAGGAATTAATGAACGAATGAATCAATGCATGTGTAAATAAATGAATTAATTAATATGTAAATTTTGTAGAGGATGATTTGCAGTATTCCATTTACTACATAACTCCAGCAGGCAGACAGGTATTGCAATGCAGGAGTTCAGTACAACAGTGGAGCGTCTGACTTGCACAGATGATAATATTTTTTCCGTCATTTCTGTGTCTGTATATGGAGAACAAATAAACGTACGAATGAACGAGTAACTGTATGTCTTAATAAGTCAGTACGTGATGGTGTTTATCAATATAATGACAAAATTAATATGTGAGTGAGAGATTGGAAGAGTTGGTGAGTAAGTGACTTAACGAATAAGAAATAAGCTTCAGTCAAGGCAATAGAGGACCATTTGCCGCATTCTATTCTCCACAGAGCTCTAGCGGGCAATCAGAAAGTCCTGAACAAACACTGGCTGCTGTATTGTAATGCAGGAGTTCAGCACAACAGCGGGGCGCCTGATTCGCGCACATTATCATAATCCAACGGAGTTTCGGTATTGTTCCTCGTCTTTACATTGAAAATATGTCGAACGTGGGGAATTCGGAATACAATTTATTAAGTTTAAATTATTCGGATCAAAGGCCCAAACATCCACAAGCCAAAATGCCGTTATCGACCATCCAGTCGATTTTGACTTTTTGATGATATCTTAGTCAGAAAGAATCAGAAAAAATCTCTGTTGATCTCTCTAACCCAATTATTCTTAGCTTTTATACTTTCAGAGATAAAAACTAAAAAATGCCGTTCATCATCATCATTCAGCCACAAGTAGTCCACTGCTGGACATAGGCCTCCTCCATGGATTTGCAAAAAGACAGGTCGGAAGCGACTTGCATCCAGCGTCTTCCTGCCACTTGGATGACCTCATCTGTCCATCTTGTGGTTGGTCGTTCTACGCTGCGCTTGCTGATATGTGGTCTCCATTCAAGAACTTTTCAGCCTCAAAAACGCCATTATGTTAGTCTAATTATTAAATAATTAAACAATAATTGTGTTCAATAACGCCAAACATATATTTTTGTTAAGCTGAATTTATAGTTACTAATTAAAGGTAAAGCTATTTTTAAAGTATCTACTCAAAACGATCTATCTTTTTATACCTCAAGTGTAGTCAAATTATATATAGTTATCAAGTAGCATATATTTTTATTATTTCCCAGGTTTTTTGGCGCATAACTCGAAAGTTGATTTTTGGAGATAACGGCGGCTTAGCTTGTGCACGGCAGACTAAATATCATCATCAGCCCTTTGACGCCCACTGCAGGACATAGGCCTCCCTCGGTTTTTATAACCATGAGGGGTTTTGCCATAATCGCCCCGCACGGCAGGCGGGTTATAAAATATAAATTCTTGCAATAAAATATGCAGTTCGAGATTCTTACTGGAAATATGACTGTGCCAATTTTTATTATTCGTTGTTGTTGTCTTGGGGATCCTCATTATGGGGTCCCCATACGAGAAACGTGATTTTTGAAACATCGGTTTTTTAGTTTTTGTATTCACAACTGTTCAATTTTGTTGGAAATCCGCTATATTTCGGCTGCTCCAAAAATAAACACGGTAAGGGATTTCTTTTTTACAAAACCGAGATTTTTCCACTATTGGTTACTGGAACCAACTAGTAACCAACATGGTTATTTCTCAATTCTCAATAAAAGTCCCTTACTGTGTTTCTTTTTGAGACAGCCAATTTGTCTTGGTCCCAAAATAGATGCCCTGTGCTATGGTAACCGGACAAGAATATCAGAAACATGAAAATACACTCTGACTGAGGTCAGACTTATTACGGTTTTAGGAAAGACAGTTAGACGGACAAACAGACAGATAGACATAATAGATATACGTAATACCGTCCCATTTGAATCCTTCGAACATAGAATCTTCAAAGTGAACCCATCTTTCTTGCACCAATCAAATTAAATAATAAGTAAACCACTATATATTTTAATAATTTGATTTTTCAGAATGAATCCCTTGTTAGGCTTGCTCAACAAACTTCACGTAGAAAGACAAATTCCTCGCTCGACTATACCATATACCATTTTACAGAGACCACGGGAGGTCTGAACGGCTTAGATGATTTGCTAGAGGCGCTGGTTCGAATCTCGCTTTGGCCCGAAATTATTATATCTAAGTGAAGTTTGTATCTATGTAAGGTTTAATTATTTCAAACATTTGTATGTTGCATACATAAGCAGCCTATATACGTCTCACTGCAGGCCACAGGCCTTCTCTCAGGGGGAGAGTGTGGGCTCAATCACCACGCGTGCCCACCGCGGATTGCCTAGAAGATATTTTTGATTTTTTTATTTAAGGGTTATTTATACACATGAAAGATTTCCTTATATGAAAGTAACCCTTTGATAAAAAAATCCCTTAAAGGGAATTTCTATCTGGCACCTAGGATTTTTTTCGTAATGTTGATAAGTCTTTTAAAATTCACAGAACATATTAAAATCATAGACAACATTTTTGTACGAAGTCTAGTTACTTTATAAAATGTTTGTTTGTCAAAAGTTTAATAATTAACTTTGAAAAAAAAAATACATCGTCGGGGAGTCGCTGGATGCGGGCAGTACAAGACCGGGAAGCTTGAAAAACCATGAGGGAGGCCTATGTCCTGCAGTGGGCGTCACATCGGTGATGATGATGAAAAGAATACTGCATATTAGGAAAAACCCCTAAATGCTTTATTGAATCCGCGACCTTTAAAAATTGTACAAAACATGAATGTTACAATGCAGCCATTCTGGATTATATTCGAATTGCAATGCAGAATATACTAGTAGTGTGTAAATGTTACATCATACGTACTGTTGTTGTCATAAAACATTAAATTTCAGCACGTATGTAAGTACAGAGACTTAACATGGATTCATTAAGTAATATAAATACATACATAAACTCACGCCTGTATCCCAGAGGGGTCTGCTACTTGTCACGATCCTGACAGATCACTTTCGCTTCATCACCATTCATTCACAAGTAATATCCAGCCTTTAACAAGGGTAAGTTTTAATGCATGTTATTAAAAAAAGGTTTCAAACTGCAACTTATGTAAAGTCCCGTTCAATGTTTCGTATGCAATAAAGAATACCACATAAACACATAACGGCACATAACACCAAGCCCTGCATTAAAAAGCTCTAAACGCTGTTTCGTTACTAGGTACACCTACATTGTATTTTTAATATTTATAATCACGGCCCCCACAGGACAGGCTCGGCCTAGTGTGGGGACTACTGCTTATTCCATTCCATTCCATTCCATTCCATTCCATTCCATTCCATTCCATTCCATTCCATTCCATTCCATTCCATTCCATTCCATTCCATTCCATTCCATTCCATTCCATTCCATTCCATTCCATTCCATTCCATTCCATTCCATTCCATTCCATTCCATTCCATTCCATTCCATTCCATTCCATTCCATTCCATTCCATTCCATTCCATTCCATTTCATTTCATTTCATTTCATTCCATTTCATTTCATTTAATTTCATTTCATTTCATTTCATTTCATTTCATTTCAATAATCATCATCATCATTCAGCCACAAGAAGTCCACTGCTGGACATAGGCCTCCTCCATGGATTTCCAAAAAGACCGGTTGGAAACGGCCTGCATCCAGCGCCTTCCTGCCACTTGGATGAGGTCATCTGTCCATCTTGTGGCGGGAATCAAGAATAATAATTGAATTAATTTATATTCTCTAAAACAATTTATTTGCTTTAAAATTTTATGTGTTAAAACCGCGGATCAATTGAACAGAGACCGTTGTAAAGATCTAACTGCCAACCTCCAGTGATGGAAAGGCTCTTTAAGAAGAAGAACTCATCAAAGTCATCTAAAAAGATGCTATTTTTATCTTTTAGAATATTTTTAAAATTTAATTTTAAAAATATTAAAAATATTAAAATTTAATTAATATCATTAAAATGAGGTCATTTTAACTTTAAAATTAATGGTTTGGGATTAAACCCGGATCCGTGATCCATGATCTTGACCAAGACATGAGACTTCTATCACCGAAGTCGGTATTTATTTTTTATTTAAAAATTTTTATTTATCAGTTTTTAGTAGGGGAGCGGGAGAAAAATAAATAAGTCCCTTATAACCATAATTTACCCTACTTAATTCGTTACTTTAAAATTTGATGTTCTAAATTTCCATCTAAGAATGTCTTCACCAGAACATCACCAAATTAACTTGGGACTACTTTCACGCTATTTTATGAAACATACGGATATTACTAAAGGATGGGCCCCCTTACGGCTTATTTACTGCTCTCCGTCTCTGAAAGACTCCATCAGATCTTCACCAAATTAAAATTGGACCACCATTGGTCGTTACGTATATGATTACGTATGGACGTTATACCTGTTCGAACAAAAAAAGAATTGTCGAAATCGGTTAAGATTTGACGGAGTTATGGAAGAACATAGCCAAAAAAAAATATATATACGCGTCGAACTGTCGCTCCTTTTTTTAAGTCGGTTAAAAATTACAAAGCGCGACTAATCGAGCTTATCGGATACCAGACGGATAAGCATTTAACGCTACTAACTTATTTCCGGAATCACTTGAATTAAAAATTAATAAATTTTACACTTACTTGAATGTTTGTCGGAAGAGTCCGACCAAGTTTCGCTTCTATTCGAAGAGTTTACTCATGTCGAGCAGAAATTCAAGTAAGTGTTTCCGGAATTCAGAAAGTTATGTGTAGTGCTCTTATGATAGTTTTAGCTCAAAAATATTTACTGCAATAGAAAACATTTTTAATGCTACGCTTACGCTAATACTTCTCACCACTTCGAATTAAGATTCAGAGTTTCGAACAAAACGTCGGAAATCAACCCCCACTGGATCCAAACGAAGTCTCACTGCAGGGCACAGACCTTCTCTCAGAGAGAGAGTATGGGCTTAATCACCACGCGTGCCCACCGCGGATTGACAATTTCAAGCGCTGAGGTACCTGAGAGTGGATGCATCAAATATTTTTAGTGAAGCCGGTGGGTCCATTCCACGCTATTCAACGTTTCAGTCGGCTCTCTGGTAATTTGTTTTCCATTACGGAAATTAATTTATTCGGACCACTGCGTGGGCGGACGCAGCTTTTGGGCCGTATATTGTTTTTCACGTATTTTCGCACTAGTAATTGGTAATTTACAGTTGGAATGGTATTTGGTCGTATCGATTTGTTTCAGTTCGAAGGTATCAAAGTTCATGTTCTAACATAATTATTATATTAGACAGATATAGTTTATTACACAACCACGAAAGAATTACAAAATTATTTATTATACGAGTATCTAAGTAATGGTAAACAAGCAAGACACTCTGGTTTCGTCACGACGTTTTCCTTCATATTTAGCCTACGTTCGAATCCCACCAAGTTACATACATTTGTCAAGTTGTAGTAGCAATACGACTCGCTAATTATGAAGGAAAACGTCGTGAGGAAACCCGAGTATCTGAGGTGTTCACATACAGATGTATTGTATTGCAGGCACGCGTGCTAATTAAACCCGTCTGAGAGAAGGTCTGTGGGAAATATAGGCTACATAAAAAAGTGATATACAATTGGCGAATTTACTTCTTAGAGCGATTTATTTCATACAACCTTTGGATGGAGTTGATTGCATTTAATAAACTCACGTTTATGTCCCAAAGGGTTAGGCAGAGACTAGGGTTTGCTACTCGCCAAGATCCTTAGCGACCTCTTTCCCTTTGTCCACGGTTTCGAGTAATTTTTATCTATGACTTCGCTAATAAATTCCCTACTTGGAACTCCCACAGTACGTCCGCCTAGGACGTCCCTTACCGACCTTTTCACCTACACGGTCAAAGTTGGCATGTTCCATTGTGATGGAAAAACTGAGAGGTAGCTCGTTGAATATCTTAATCCATACGTCAACAATATGTGAATAAACTTTTAACAATCCTCTGCTGTTTAATCAATCAATCAGCTCACATTTGTCCGTTACTGGACATACGCATATAATAACGCAGTACCTGGATGACAGAGCTTTGCTCGCTTTTTTTTTTATTGTTAATCGTGTTTTTTTCTAATTATACTGTGTTAGTTTTGCGAAAGTTTAAGAAATGCTAGTAATTCATATTTAGATACAATCCAAAGGGGAAAAAAGAAAAAATATCCGAACTGAAGACAGGCTCGAACCGGGGTCTTTTGGTTTCAGGATCGCCCGATTTTCCACATGTACATTACAACCTTGTAGATGATGGCAAATTTACCTTCGTATTCAAATTGATATTTCAGCAGTTTTTCATTGCCTGAAAACATGGGTAAAACGACGTTTTATGAAAATGAAACCTAGGTAAATCGATTTACCCCGAAACTATCTGCATACTAAATCTGGCCTATGTCCAGCAGCGGACACGCGTAGAAAAGCTTAGCTTAACTTATTAATAAAAAGCAATACCTTCTATTATTTTAAGTTAGGTGTGGTAAATTAATTAATAGGTTTTGCCTCTTATTACTGGATCTGTGTTATTTGTACAGAGAAGTAACATCATTAATTATTATAAGCCTCCTCCAAGGAACGCCATTTCGGCTACTGAAATATATTATTTGAATATCCTAGACACTTAGATTTTCCCGCGAAGTTTTCTTTCCCTTACGAATAAATTCGCAAACTCAACTAAACTGAGCAGAGTGCACGCATGTAAAAGCCGACTACGTACGCGATCGACACTTGAAACCGTTTTCGATTTTCTTACTAATCACTTCAAAGAGGCTTTCCAACATTTCTCAAAGACTAATTTCTGTTGGCAAGAAAAACAGATATTTCTCCTTGGGCTTAATATCTCCACCAAATACTTCTGTCGCTGGAAGCCCAACATAGAGTAAAACAGAAGTTTCGTCGTATCTTACCACTTTATTCTAACTTCTCATCAGTGATCTGAATAGGTAATAAGGATTTTAGTGTATAATCTCTGTTATGTACGGAAATAAAAACATAAGAAACAGAACATAAACTCACGCTTGTATCCCGAAGGGGTAGACCGAGACCGGGGTCTGCCAGTTGTCACGATTCTGAAAGATCTATTTCGCTTTAACATTCGTTTATTAGTCGTCGCATGCACGCACGTCGGTTTCGGGTACTTTTTATCTTGCGCTTTGCTAATAAAATACACCCAGACTGACGCTATTTGTACAAATGTTCAGCGGCCCCCAGTGGGAATCGAACCCACAACCTCTGTTTCGGTAGTTAAGCGTATTAACGGCTAGACCAACGATGCAATCAAGTTTAATTAATGTAGGTATGTATTACAATTTTTTTAAGGGACTTTACAAATGCTTTGTCTTTTCACGAGTATTCTTCTTGGTCGGTACGCTCTTGACAGAGAGGTCATCAGAAGGACGTTTCATTAATAATGAAAAGTCTTCTAGCAATTAAACTTATGCAATTTTTATTGCTAGAAGACGTTTCATTGTAGACTGTTGTTGTTAGCAATTAATGTTGCATAATTCATTTGTGGGAATTATAAAATATAATGTTTTTATACTACAAAATCGGCTTAACGTCAACTAACCTTACTGTAAAACCGTCTTCATGTCCCGCCAAAAAAGGTCAATATTCTACGTACATAAAACCGGAATAAAGTGTTGTTCTGGACGTAACTCGTTCTGTCACTGAAAGTTTCCAACTTCTCTAGAGGAAGATAAATTGTCTAAGAGGTTTTGCATAGCGATAGTGTAATAAAGTTTATATTCGCGATTTTCGTTTTGCCTCGTGAAGTTGCGGCGTCTTCTTTGTCGCGGTAAAATAATGAAGTTCTAACTTACCTACCTTCTGGGTCCGGTATCGAAAGTAAATAGGTTTGCTGGAAGAAATATCTTACAGAGATAAGCTCGCCTTTGTACAAGTCATTTCTAATGTAATATTCGTGTGCAGTAAAACATAATTAATTAATTAATTAATTAAATACGGCAGGTATTTAATAGTCTCTTGGAAAACAGTGGCCTCACTCGGAGTTTTTTTTCGTTTGTTTGTTAATAATAGTACATTATGATACAAGTGTGGTATGTTGGTCATTACACTCGAGTCGGTTTTTAAGCCTGAGCCGAAGGCGAAGGCTTAATGGAGACGAGAAGTGTAATGACCAATGCTCACGTGTTTCATACGACGTTTTTCAACACACTTGTGAATAAAAAAAGTGAGTGTTGTACATATCAAAACAATATTTTCGTGCGTGATTCGTGTTATGTATGGCGGTAAAATTCAAAACAGTATTCTTGTGCGCGCGCATCCATCAAAGATGGCTGCAATGCATGGCCATCTAGATATAATGAGGTTGCTAACCTATTCATAAATTTTATGTTAATTATTAGGTTTACATTAATTATTGTAAAGTGTTTGCTTAAAAATGCTAAAAATCTAATTTTATTGTACGGAAATGCTTGAATTTATCAAGGTAGATACTGATTTGTACCACTGAACGAAATAACTCTAAACATTTTTTTTATACATCAAAATGATATCAAACCTTCTCCGAGGTTGAACAAAAAGGTTTTATAACATTATCGCACTTGGTTATAATGGTAATGCAAAACGCACGCTTTGATAATAAGCCACATTATGTGCCTTAATTCAGTGCAATAATAGTCATTTTATGAGCAAGTGTGTTGAAAAAATTTTTAGGTACCCGAAATCACCGCGTGGATGCAGCAAATAATGTATGTAGATGAAGCGAAAGCAGTTTGTCAGGAATCGCGTGGCAAATGGCAAACCTTGGCCTCTGTCTACCCCGGCATACAGGCGTGAGTTGTGTATATTTTTTAATATTCTTTAAAATAAAAATTGCTTATTGTCATCACTTTGTTTAAATTAACAGCGCAAGGAGTAGATACTTTATCAGTTCTAGCATACAGTAACAAAAATACTGTGGTTCACAAAAAAGATCTCATCTGTGCTTATAAGTACAGTATCAAACTACTAGTAATTGTTTCCTCATATCTGACTGGTACTAAAAAGGTCGTGAACGACGGCAGTGTAGATTGTCACTGGCCAGTTTCAGAAGCTAGAATTCCAAATTCAAACTTCAAAATTTCCTCTCCAGCCAGACGATATTCGGCCGACCGGCCTCTGTGGAGGTCGCAACCTCATTCTGTTTGTGTTTGACACTACGGCCGAGTTTTCAGAGCGAGACGTTTCAAACATAAGCCTTCAAGGGTTGTTTTTGATAGGCTCGAGGAATTGTTCTGCATGTTAGACTAGAACATAAATTATCTACACAATGTTATTTTAAGTGATGTATCTAACATCTGTTGGTTGTGTCTAATAAATAAATAAATAAATAAATAAATAAAATATTATAATTAAAGTTTCTTACAAAGTAGCAAAGCATTTCACGTTTAAAAGTGTAGTCTGTAAGGCCTGTCACACGAAGGCCTTTCTTTGAAATTATCTCACAATTCCCGATTCTATATTAAACGGCGAAGAAGTTAAGCACAACGTACCAGACTCGGTGTCTCTCGATGTATACAAACTATTTTTGTAGACCAAAGATATAAAATATTACACATAAGCGCCCTATATATATCCCACTGTAGAACACAGGCCTTCTCTCGGGGAGAGAATATGGGCATAATCACCACGCGTGCCCACCGCAGATTGGCGATTTCAAGCGCTGAGGTATATGAACAGCTCAGACACTCAGGGTTCCTCACGATGTTTTCCTTCACCGTTAGCGAGTGGTAACTTAGAAAGCCATAGCTACATGCCCACACTGAGAATCGAAACTGGGTCTCTCGCTTCCGATTCCAATATTCTACCCACTAGGCTACCACCGCTGGCATGGCAATTTCAAACGTTGAGGTATGTGAACACCTCACACTCAGGGCCCTTATCATGAAGCAGCGATATGTTCGGAAGGGTTGTCAATGTCGTGCTGGAGCCCGACAATTCACTCGAATCTAGCGACAAATACGGTTATATTTGGAATAGTTTCGAAATTTCCTGGCACTGAGTAATGAACGCTAGAAATGTATGGGTCTTTGTTGGCCCAATAACGTCATATCATATCTTGAGATACGGATTTGTGACCATCTCGCTACTTCCGATGATGTCGCATTTTTTCATAATAAAGGCCCTGGTTTGTTTTCCTTCACAGTTAGCAGAGTAGAATCGCTAGTCCATCCTTACAAGTGTACATAACTTAGAAAACAAAGTCATTGGCACATGTTGGGATTCGAATCCATGACTACCCGAATGTGAGGCCAGCGTTCTACCGCTGCACTACCACCGCTTCGTAAGTGGTTATTAAATAAAAGGTTTTTAGGTTCTTACATGCATACATACAAACATAAACTCACGCCTTTATCCCAGAGGGGTAGGCAGAGACCAGGGAATGCCACTTGCCACGATCCTGACAGATCACTTTCGCTTCCTCAACATTCATCAGTCGTTACATGCACAATATTCGCATTTTAGGTTCTTCGTTATTAAAATAAGACATAACCTATTTAAATAAGTGTCATTTACGTATTAAATATCAAACCTTCATCTATCCCAGAAGTGGGTACTATCCAGCTGATTATCGAAACTATCGCAAAGAGTTCCGCATAGGAGCGGTTAGGTGAAGAAAGATGTCGAGAAAGGCAAACTTAGCAATTCACAAAATCGCTAACTGTACTTTTTATTGAAATAAAAACAACATTCGTCCTAACCATAATTAGGAATATGAAAAATTCGGAAAATTAAGAATTAGTAAAATTAAGAATTTTCATAAAGAAGAGTTCGTCCAGACAATCATTTGGACAATTACACACATCGAAAAATAAGAATTCGGTCCTAATCGCCGCCATCGAGCCCACTTCTAGGCGAAGGCCTTGTAATGCCAACCCTCTCAGTCCTGCCCACTCTTATCCAGTTGCTTTAGCAATGCCATTGATCCACCGTGGGTCTACCCAACATCTCTGTTACCAACTTAGTCCATAATCCGTCCTGCCGCTTGACCAAATGCGCTTAATTCAAAAATATTATTTCTTCTCAACTATAATTTACCTCTAGTAACTTTCGCGTGTCCGTGTGGCGCCGGATTAAGCATAGCGTCACTCCATTTCCTTCCGTGGATGTCGTAGAAGGCGACTAAGGAAATCGATTACCAGGAGACGGGCAGCAGCGTCCTCCTGAGATTCCAACAGCATACTGCGATCGCCGACCCGCCTGCCAAGCGTGGCGATTACGGCAAAACCCCTCATGGTTATGAAAGCCATGAAGGAGGGATATGTCCTGCAGTGGACGTCAAATGGCTGATAATGATGATGATGATCTTCTTTTTGTTGCACTAACCCGTGCTGAAGGCAATTTTAAAAACCTATTTAGAAGCCAAAAATTCCACCCATGCTGGGATGTTGATGAACTTTCGCGTAACAGAGGAAATAATTTAGGTAATATTGTATAGGAGGCACTGAACTTTGAACTTTAGCAGTAGAAGCGCCTAGCTTAGAATCCTGGCATGGCTTTGTTTTGAAAGTTACGTATATTTGTGTTGCAGCAGTATCACTCGCTAATGGTGGAAGAAAATATCGTGAGGAAATATGAGGATCTGAGGTGATCTTAGAACGCTTTACATTTCTAATCTTGCGGTGGGCAAACGTGTCGCCTAGGTCCGTAAACTCTCTAACTCTGTGAGAGAAGGCCACAGGGCACACTGCGATGGCACTTGTATGATCTGTTTGTATCTATGTGGATAATTTTAGACGCTGCTGAAACCAACTAAATCGGAGTTTTTTATTGGTTTGGTCTGTAGATACTCAGGTTTCCTCACGATGTTTTCCTTCACCTTTAGCGAGTGGTATTGCTACTATAACTTCACAAATATGCGTAACTTAGATAACAAAGTCATAGGTACACGCCCGCACTGGGAATCGAACCTGGGTCTCTCGCTTCCGAGTCTTCGCTCGCTGCGTTTCAGAGTGCAGGCCTACTTGTTAAAGGGAGACGCTTATAATAGCAACGCGAGCACTTTGCCAACTTGTCTGCTTGTACTTGTAAACTGTCACAATACCTAAATATCCCATTAAACTTGAGCAATTTCTAACTTTCCCTATTAGGCGTGAGCACACATTTTCTGGCCGGAGTTTTCGTAGGAAGGTGTCGGGAAGATTTCGTCTGGGTTTATTTATGTATGTACTTATAGCTATCTGGTTTATATTTTTTTCTTTACTGAATCTCTTTTGTGTCCCACTACTGGGCAAAAGGCCACGATTTTGCCTGCTTCGGTCTATAAATAAAGCCTTATAATAATAATTAGCTATCCAAAAATTTCTCCGTTTGGTTTCTGTTGAATTAACACAGCCACGTGGGGTGCCTTTCCCGGTATATTATAACTTAAGTGTCTAGCTGTAGCATTCATGTTTTCTTACTTGATATAAATAAAGCTAACTTAAAACACTGGGTAGAACATAAGAATTATCTAGTATTTTACCTAGTATCAATAACCTAAAATAGTCTATGTACTAAAGTAGGTACTTTAAAGTAGACGCATTTAAAGGTAAAAAGAATCATAGCTTTTAAAACCTTCGGATTATTAGAAGAAATTAGGTACTAAATTAAATGAAAAATTTACGTTTAAAAATCCCGACAATTACAATATGTAAACCTCGATAAGTTATACTTACATAAAAAACGGTTAAAATAGGATTTTTATACTTCAGTGACTATACTTTAAGTAAGGTTGGTTATATCTGCGGAGATCGCTGTGAAGTTCCGTAAAATACCCCACTAAGGTGTTAATGACAATCGCTGGCAAAATCGGCCTTTACCCCAGTTTATTTTTGTCATTTATAGGAAACACCAATTTTTATTTTGACATTAATTGCTACATTATTAGACCCATTTATAGAAAAAAGCGATTTTTACCAAAATATCAGTTATCGGGGCTTATGAATGGAGGGTTGAATACTTACCTAGTTTTACCTAGTATTTTAAGTTGGTGATGGCAATCATTCTAATTTATCTTAAAGATACCAATTTATTTGATAAAAGATGGTCAGAGTGGAGTTTCTTCGCTGCCTTATTCTCCGCTACAGAAACGTCCCGCCGGCAACTCACATGATTTCTGGACTACCACAATGTAAGTTTTTTACGTTAAAATAAATTTCTGAATACATTCTATAAATGCGGGCATTTGACGGCATGCTAACTATACGCTATATGACATACGGAGTAGAAACGTGGACAGGACTAGTCCACAGATTAAAGGTTGCTAAGCGTGCTATGGTGTTGGCTATTCCCGGGGTCTCTTTGATGGTTTACATTATAAATGAAATAATTAGCCAAAGAACTAAGGTGATTGACGTAGCCTATGAGACTAGCAAGTTGAAGTTTCATAAAACTACAATTCGTAGTTTACTCTGACGATTCGAGGCACATTGCATAGCAGCATCTACTCGTTAATCTGTGGGTTAAACGACTGTGCGATGTATATCGAAGTGTCATCGTAAACCCCGAATTGTAGTTATATGAATGAAACAGGCTCGTTGGCTCGCTGGGCCGATGATCTGAGGCAGATTGCTGGCAGCAGTTGCATGTGGATGGTAGAGGACAGATAGATAGTTAGAATATTTTTTATTGTATGTACACCAGGAATTACATATGTCGTACCTTTTAAGGGAGGCCCAGCAGTGGACGAGTCCGAGCTGATTGATTGAAGAATCAGTTTCAGTGGCCAATGGATTTCCTTGCTGTCTCTAAATGAAATAAAGTGATTCATAACATCAATCAACATCAACGTGCGAAAAAAATCCGCACCCGTTTCGTCTTTTGTTTTAATCGGAACATAGATAGGGTCTTATTGAATTCCTGGAAAGTGGATTCTTTCAAGCAATAAAGACATTCTTTGGCGCAATGCCATTCCTTCCCGAGCCCGCTTTAGGCTACGCCTCGTAAAGCAGAGGCTACTGCAGCGTAAGCGGAACTTGTGAAGCAAATTAAAATGAAAAACATTATTACCTGGTTGCGGCGGAGTCCAAAAGGATAGTGATGTTCTTGGCTTATATGTGTGTAAATGTATGCACCTATCTCCTATTCTGTGTTCTCTAATAACCCTTAAATCAATCTTTAAGTTTTGACGAATAAGATCTTCAACAAGATCTGGGGGGCCAGTCTTTAGAATGCATAGTTGTTCAATAGAGTCATATTAGTACGCCGATGGTTATTTCATTGACACTATTAGTAGTGATCAATTGCGTTTCAATGGTATAACCCGTGCAGCTTAACTCGGGACCTCGTGCGTCTTGATCTTCTTCGCGAGACAGGTACGCATATTCAAGCGGGGTTGCTTAGTAGACTAGGAAATAGAATAACAACTATTATTTCGCTTATATCATTCTATTGAAACGTGTATAAGATAAATAGACACATTGATTTATTGATAAATAGAGAACACTTTATTATACACAAAAAATTCTGCCAGCCAATCCGGCCAAATCCTGTCGGAAACCTAACGTTTGCTATAGCAATTAATATAGATTTTGACAGTTATGTATTTTTTTTTCATGGTTTAACTTCTAATAAACAGGATCAAAAACATAAAATACATGCTAAAGTTCACAAGGATCTTAAAAGTACATAGCAAATTAGTAAAAGATCACTCTAAAGTTTGAAAAAAGAACCCTAAAATATTAGAGCTAAAGGCCCTATAAAATACGACATTTTTTACAATCCCCTTAATATAGGTACTGTCGTAGTAGTGCCAATGTGTCCCAGGCACTGCAGCGTCCGAATGGTCCCTTCACCCATCTAGTGTGAATGAAGGTGCCACTGTACGCTGCATAAATCATCTCATTACGTACCAGATGCAAAGTCCAAAGTTTAGTTTTAGTGCCAGTAGTGATCGTGGCAGAATTTCATAAAAGCTGCCAAATTGTTTTTGTTCGCCACAAGGTCCTCATAATAAACAGGTCCAACCCTGCCGTTCAAGTTGGAGTAAAATGTGGAATCATTTTGACAGTTAGACGATTGCAATCGTCAAGGATTTTGTGCGCGGAATATTAGGACAGATCCTCGGCGGGACTTCAACCGCCTATGCTTCGCCTAAGCCCGCATCCCGGCCTAACAACGGTGGGGGCGGGTTTTATTTCTTTTTACGCAACTATATCACCGCATTCCAATTTGCCAATCGGCTGTTGGGAGAAATAGTGTGACGGCATGGGCGAAGTTTCCCCTTCAGTAGCCGCGGGGCTCGGGGATTATGTTGCTAGGATTGAAGGGATTTTCTCATGTTTCGGGGCTCTTGTCCTTGCTTTATGTATTTTTTTAACCATATTTAAAGGTTCCTTAAAAGGAACGGAAATCACCAAAAACCCCAAAGAAACGTCGTCGCTATAAATTAATAAGTAGCTCTAAAATAAATTATTTCTGCTATAAATTTAAGGTTAAATTTCTAATCGCACTTATTTGTAAAAACACTATTCCTTAAAACACTCCTCAGATGCAGTTCAAAAAGTATGTGGTAAAGGGAAAGATGTCATCATCATCATCATCAGCCATTTGATGCCCACTGCAGGACAAAGGCCTCCCTCATGGTTCTTAACCACGAAGGGTTTTGCCATAATCGCCACGCTTGGCAGGCGGGTTGGTGATCGCAGCATACGGTTGGAATCTCAGGAAGATGCTGCTGCCCATCTCCTGGTAATTTACTTCTTTAGTCGCCTTCTACGACATCCACGGAAGGAAATGGAGTGACGCTATTCTTAAACTGCCTCTGAGGGAAGTTCTATGGCAAAATAAAATATCTCCAAAATTATAATTTTCTCACTAATAAATTTATATTTATTTTTAACCGTGTGGCACCGGATTAAGAATAGCGTCATTCCATTTCCTCCCGTGGATGTCGTAGAAGGCGACTAAAGAGATAAACTGTCAGGAGACGGGCAGCAGCGTCTTCCTGATATTCGAACCACATACTGCGATCGCCACCCCGCCTGCCAAGCGTGGCGATTATAGCAAAACCCCTCATGGTTATGAGGCCTATGTCTGGCAGTGGCCGTCAAATGGCTGATGATGACGAAATTTATATTTTCACAGCTTTTAAAATATTCTTGCGCAAACGACTTTTCATTTTTATTTCATATCAAAAGTTCAGTAAAGTCATCGTAGGTAACGTTAACCTTTTCTTAGGGTAAGGACACACCCATGGAATCATTTACTTAAAATAAGAATAAACTCCGGTTCTTCGTACATTGTCAATCTGGACAGACAATCTGGCCTAAGTACACGCACAAATCTTGTCGAAATTCTGACGTTTGCGTCAGCAAATGGTTTGGAATTTTACATTTAAACGTCCCACTGTAGGGCACAGGCCTTCTCTCAGAGAGAGAGTATGGGCTTAATCACCACGCGTTCCCACCGCGGATTGGCGATTTCAAGCGCTCAGGTATGTGAATAGCTCAGACACTCAGGTTTCCTCACGATGTTTTCCTCTACAGTTAGCGATTGGTATTGCTACTTCAACTTCACAAATTTGATATTTAGACGATCGTGATCGCTCAGGATTTGGTGCGCGTATATAGGAGGTGATAACAGCTATCAAGTGACAACAGTGCACACAAAAGTAGGTACCGCTCTTATCTGCAGATCGACAGACTGTACGCGTTCCAGAAACAGGGGGTAAGTCAAGTTCAGTGAGTGATTGAGTGTCAGTGATTGTGTTGTGTTATTTTATTAAATCGATAGTTTTGGCTAAATAATTTCAGGTTGTTTAGAGAGATCGCTTTTAGCAATAAGACCGCCAATTGCATACTATTTAGAATTGGATATTAAGTACCTTCATCATCAGCCATTTGACGCCCACTGCAGGACATAGGCCTCCTTCGTGGTTTTCATAACCATGAGAGGTTTTGCCATAATCGCCACGTTTGGCAGGCGGGTTGGCGATCGCAGTATCCAGTTGGAATGTCAGGAAGACGCTGCTGCCCGTCTCCTGGTAATTGATTTCCTAAGTCGCCTTCTACGACATCCACGGAAGGAAACGGAGTGACGCTATTCTTAATCCGGCGCCACACAGAAGTAACATAATTAAGTACCTTATATATATGTAAATTACTGGTGTGCAATAAAATGTTATATATCTATCTTTTTAAATGGCTGCTCTTAGAGCCCACGGAGGATTTTAAATTAAATTGCATGTAAATACATGAAGAGTGCAGAATATAAATCTTTACATACACGCACTCTAATCAGTTAGGTTGAGAGCGACATTGCAACAACAATTTAAAGATTTACCTGCTGTCAACCGTACTACCGTATTTCGACCAGGTGTGTCCTTGCCTTAAACATACTTTAAGGAAGTAGAAGGCAAACCATTTTATTTGTCCCCGCTTTTCGGTATAAAAGTACTTCAGGTATTTCCTGCAAACAAAATTCCATTGCTGTAAGCTTTTATATTATTTTGTAAGAATACGATTGTTCTGCAACGAGTACTGAAACTCGAGTTGGAATGTGGACCTGTTCTGGAAATAGGAAGTTTTATTTTACATTCATCATCATCATCAGCCATTTGACGCCCACTGCTGGACATAGGCCTCCTTCGTGATTTTCATAACCATGAGGGATTTTGCCATAATCGCCACGCTTGGCAGGTGGGTTGGCGATCGCAGTATACGGTTGGAATATCAGGAAGACGCTGCTGCCCGTCTCCTGGTAATTGATTTCCTTAGTCGCCTTCTACGACATCCACGGAAGGAAATGGATTATTTTACATTACATTACGTAAAGTCACGCCTGTCACGCCCGGAGGGCTAGGCTGAGACCAGGGTTTGCGTTCACTTTCGCTTCATCAACATTCATCTTGATTTCGCGTACTATTTATCTTGCCCTATACTAACACATCCCCTATTTGGCCGAGGTACCTATGCCCGTTTGAGTCGTCCCTTACTAGCCCTTCCGAACACTTTCGTTCCATATGTTTTTTCTAAATTCTAATCATTACATCTTCTTCAGTCCACCACGTTCTCCAATCAAATTCCAATTTTAAATATAGCTGCCTTTTGTGGCAACGTAGATACACCACAGGCTACATCTATGGTCCTGTTTTATTTATTCGTTTTGTCTGTTGTTTTCTTTCTGTTGTTGTGCATATTATGTTACTTATGTTTTGTTTCTGTGATGTATCTTGTTGGTATAATAAATGTCTTTCTTCTTCTTCTTTTTTTCTTAATTTGACGATTAACTATATCGAGAGCCAACTGTAGTTAGTCCAACGATCGGGTAGGTTTAAGAAGGGAGTTGGGGCGAACTTGTGACTAACTTAGATTGGAGTGACATTGATTTTATACCATAGAATACATACGTATAAGAACTTAGGAAAAATTTAAAAATAAAACGAAGAAAATATTTTTTCGAGGTTTTCGGGGTCACAAAAAATGTGAAAAATAAAGTTACACTAATAACGAAAACCTTACTAGATTTAGTTTTTATTGAATTTTGATCGATTTTTTTATAATGGCGTATATACATAAAAAAAATATTTTACGAGATAGGTATATGGTCTTTGCAATCAAGTTGTAAAGGTCAACCTTTACAACCTTTGCATATTTATTTAGTTCTGCATGACAATACACATTAAAATACAAACAAAGAAATATTATAATCGATACAAAATACACCCGCAGGTTTCGTCAAAATGGTAAATTAAAAAAAAAAAAGGAATAATACAATGTCAAAACACTATTGAAAATAAAAAATAATAAATAATATAACCTAACCAAATAAATCACCCCGAGCCACATCCGGCCCAAAAGTCCCCATGATACTGGCCGCATTGCCGCGTTGCACAGCGAGGGAAATCCTTTGGCTCAGATATGCCCCAGAGCGAACGTCCATTTCACGGTCCCTCAATCGGCGGCCCAGCTCCCGAATAAAAGATTTGCCCTGAGTGCCCCACACACCAGTGGTTTCGATAGCCAGCGGCACAAAAATATAATTACTCAATTAATTAATTAATTACCTTTGCAATTTTTACTAATTAATTTAACAACTTACCTGCTACAATACATTCTTCTCTGTTTCTGTAGAAAGAATAGTGTCGGCAGGCCTGCAGTGCCAGAATGTCACAATATTTCATCATCATCATTAGACCACAGCTGCCCACTGCTGGGCATAGGCCTATTCCTCCAAATGTCATCTCCTACGAGCCCTTGCCATCTGCGTCCATAGACCTATCGCTGACGTAACTTAAATATTGCGCACTTAAATACTGTATACTTTAAGAACAGTACCTTCTGTTTTAACAAATAGAAGCCAGGAGATCCGTAGCACGGGAAAACCCTATTTCGGACTTCTCTCTCCTACTTCATAATGTAAGATGCTTATGCTGTGCGCTTTATTAACAATTAGGTGCATTGTGTACTTGAGAAAATAAAATATACTTTTGTATTTGTATAACTACTACTTTCTATGTACAATAAAGTGTTCTCTATCTCTATCTATGTATCTAACTATGTCCTCCAACCACTGCTACTTGTTACCCGACTGCAGCGGAGTTCACAAGAAGGGTAATATGTTTCGTCAGCTCGTATGTATGCATGTAAGTATGTCCGATTCTATGTTCCCGCATAACTTTTCAATCAATGGACAGATTTTGACAAATATAATCTCTATCGATTCGCTTTTTTGTGTGAGTTTCAAAGGCTATATAAAAATACCGGACAAATGCGAGTCAGACTCGCACACCGAGGGTTCCATACAAATTTTTAAGTGCTTACATATTATATATAAATCGCAGTTTTTTTCCGAGTTTTTCCTGAACCTCAAAGACAATTTTCTTAAATCAAATCAAATCAATACAAATAATTTTTTTTTTTCAAAGTAGCACAGAAACTGCGACATAATGAACGTTACAAGTTAAACTAGGTGTCCATTTCAAAATCTAGATCATTTTGAAGAAAAAATGGACAAATAAAAACTCCAAACTGATTGAACTGAAAATGTATAGTTTTCAGATTTTATTCTATTCCTGTAGTATACAACGATATTACTTGCCAAATCAACGGTAAGTAGCCTGTAAATTTTGATTCCCTTGAGTTTCGAAATATATTTTTTTTGCGGCGTCTTTTTTTTAAATCAGAATTTTTTCACAGCTGTAAGGGACTGTAGACCTGAGTATATGGGTTTAATTCCAACTCGGTACCTCACGTGTTCTCGAGATAAAGGGTCTTGACAGACATATGGACGGACGGACGGACGGCCAACAAAGTGATCCTACAAGGGTTCTGTTTTTCGTTTTGAGGGACGGAACCCTAAAAATCCGCATACATGGAACCAAAAAAAGTCACTAAAATAAAAAACTGAAAATTTAAAAAAACAAAAACCCGACTCCTTACCTAATTTTACCGCATTAGGTAACTACTAAGCAGGCGACCCTTTCAACAATGTCTATGGACGAGTGACAGGTGTCACTCACTTACTTTTCCTGCGTCAGATAGAGAACACATACGTTTGCTGATTATTTGATATTATAGTATTATTTGCTTCAGTCCACTATTATTCAGTACCTAAATAGGTACCCAACCAACAATGTAACTTATTGCGAGGCACCTAGGTTGGTCCGCCTGTTTTAAGTGCTCAGCAGTCAGGTTGCTGGTTATTTTTTATTCCAGTTTTTAGTCATTATATTTGTTTTTATTAAATACAAAACTAGGCAGAGCGCCGCAATTTATTTTGCAAATGCAAAGTGAAATCCCCACTAAGTAGTCTACATTCGGTCGCGTACAAATTCGGGTTTCATTGGCCTTATTTCGCGTTTGGGAGATTTACGGGGTGCAAAATGGTGGCAGCCGCGTCCGGAATAAATTATTATCGGTAACATGTGATTTGGTAGGTCATACGAGGAAGGAAAGGGGTGTGAAGAGGGTCTTATTGGGGTTTAAGCGATGCGGAACGTTGAAAAGGCTGCATGTGGTTCACTTACAGCGGCGATGAAAAAAAATCATCTTTTCTTTTACAGATCGATTTCCAAGAAACGGCTTACTATTAATTTTCCTATTAATATTCAGTCATTGCAGTCATGTTGTGCCTAGGATGGTATTATTACATTACTTGAATCATATATGATGCCCTCTAGGGCATGGCAATATTAAGGTGCATGCTTATAAATCTAATATTAATTTTAATTTCATTATAAGATTTATTGAATTAAATGAAATTGGTTGATAATTATGAAGTCGCATAAAGATTATCATCATAAAAATTTTCATCTGTCAGATGAAAATCTATTAACAATAATAATTTAATAAAAATATTGCAATTTATTTTTAATGATATTTACGGGCTTATATTACAATAAGGCTTATTGAATTAAATGAATTTGTTTGATAATTGTGAAATGACGTAAAGATCACGTAAATAGGGATTGAGAGCGTGGCCATGCTTGGTACTGTTTACTCCAAATTAAAGGTTTCTATTGGTTTAATAAAAAAGTCAATTATTAAGTCGTGTTCTTCTGCAATTTTAACACCTTTTAGGGTTCCGTGCCCAA
Source organism: Yponomeuta evonymella (assembly GCA_963969515.1). Classification (NCBI taxonomy): domain Eukaryota; kingdom Metazoa; phylum Arthropoda; class Insecta; order Lepidoptera; family Yponomeutidae; genus Yponomeuta; species Yponomeuta evonymella. Next base: position 16,867,926 of record OZ018351.1, read on the forward strand.
AGGGAAAGGGACCCTATAACTAAGACTCCGCTGTCTGTCCGTCCGTCCGGCTGTCATCAGGCTGTATCTCATGAACCGTGAGAGATAGACTGTTGAATTTTTCACTGATGATGTTTTTCTGTCGGCGCTATACCAAAAAATACTAAAAACCGAATAAAATAAATATTTAAGGAGGGCTCCCATACAACAAATGTGAATTTTGTCGTTCTAAAAATAAAAAAAACTAGTCAAGTGCGAGTCGAACCCACGCATGAAGAGTTCCGTACCATCATCTATACAACATTTTAATATTTCAAACGTTTAACTGTTGCCGTTATTAACATCGAGCAAAAAACGACAAAAAATTACGTTTGTTGTATGGGAGCCCCCCTTAAATACTTATGTTATAGCGGCAACAGAAATACATCATATGTGAAAATTTCAACTTTCTAGCTATCACGGTTCATGAGATACAACCTGGTGACAGACAGACGGACAGAGGAACAGACAGACGGACAGTGAATTTTTAGTAATAGGGCCCGTTTGGCACCCGTCGAATACAGGACCCTAAGAATCAGCTGTTCCATACATTTTGAGCCCCGAGGCGAGCACCAGCGTTGTGGGGGCACTCACAACGCTGATATTCTGTTCCAGCCACACTGTGGTTATGTTTGTGAGAAAGAAAAATAATTGATATTCAAGGGTGGCGCAAAGGTACCTAATGTCATAATTTGAATTACCTGGCGTTTTTTGATTGAAGAAGCTCTGTTTTTATATAAAGTTTATTTGAAAGTGTATAATTGGTTACATTACTTGGAAAAAATTATATCGCTCACATGGCCTACTCCCGAGTTGATGCATAGTTGCGCTTGTTTCACATCAAAACATCTGGCTCCAAATTGGTGATTTTTTCTTCAATGTTAGCTTCCAAGTCATGCAAGATTCGTGGTTTGTTGTAGTAAATGCGAGATTTTAAAAAGCGCCAAAGATCTGGCGATTGAGACGGCCAGTTCATCAAAACGGGAGATCAATTGACCTGGAAATTGGTGTCCAAATCCACCATTTGAGCGATATCATTTTTTCCAAGGAATGTAATCATTAACCAATTACACACTTTAAAATAAACTTTTGACATTTATAAGAAAATGCCAGCTAATTCAAATTATGACATTACTATATATATATACTGAAGTGTTTATTGTGGTGTGACGTCTATAAAGTTTTTGCGCGCAATACGTTTGTGCGCAATATAGGTACAATGGAAAATAACAATAAATTTTCGCATTTCTTTAGTGAATTCGTAGTAGCAATAGCACTCGCTTAACAATCAAGGAAAAATGTTAGGCCTGCTGATGAGTCAGCAGTAGGTAGGTTCGATCCCCGATTTTTCTTGGTTGTTCCAGTATTTTTCGGAGGGAAGCTTTTTAATTAAGTCACAACACAGCGCCAATGCCACGTCGTCGCTTCAGTTACACAATTATTTTCATAATATTTTAGGCCTGTTATTATTTTCCCCTGTATAATTATTTTCTTTGTCCAATGGCGTACTTGTTAATAATGAAATTAAGAAAGACATTTATTATACGAACGAGGCACATCACAGAAATAAAATAAATAGATAAGTAACACAATATGCACAACAACAGAAAGAAAACTAAATACACAACAGACAATTCACATAAATAAAACAGGATCATAGATGTAGCCTGTGGGGTAACTACGTTGCCTTTAATAATGTTGCTTAAAATGGTCATAAGCTGAGTTGTACATAGCAGGGCAGAGGTTTTTTTATTAGAGATAGAAGAATAATCGGATTAATTGGATGTGAAAATTCTTAACTGCACAATAAAACAATTATCATGTAATGTTAGCTGTAAGTGGATTCATCAATCAGCCATAAGAAGTCCACTGCTGGACATAGGCCTCCTCCGTGGATTTCCAAAAAGATCGGTTGAAAGCGGCTTGCATCCAGCGCCTTCCTGCCACTTGGATGAGGTCGTCTGTCCATCTTGTGGCTGGTCGTCCTACGCTGCGCTTGCCGATATGTGGTCTCCATTCGAGAACTTTTCGGCGCCATCGACCATCAGTTCTGCGTGCTATGTGCCCCGCCCACTGCCACTTCAACTTACTTATCCGCTGGGCTATGTCGACAACTTTCGTTCATCTACGGATCTCATCATTTCTGATTCGATCTCGTAGAGAAATTCCGAGCATAGCCGTGGGTAAGTGGATTATTATATAAAAAATTAATTGAATTAAAATGATATGAATTGTTCATTTGCGAACTTAATATAATACTAATAAGAATTTTAGCACTACCTCATATATTACTAGTTCAGCAACAGCAAAGTTAAAAACTGGAAGTATGCCGTTAGCATTCATAAGCAGCCTATACACGTCCCATTGTAGGGCACAGGCCCGTGCACCACACCACACGTGCCCACCGCGGATTGGCGATTTCAAGCGCTGAGGTATGTGAATAGCTTAGACACTCGGGTTGTCTCACGATGTTTTCCTTCAACGTTAGCTAGTGGTATTGCTACCATAATTTCAAACATGTACATAACTTAGAAAACAAATTCATAGGTACACGCCCGCATTGAGAACCGAACATGGGTCTCTCGCTTTCGAGTCCAATGTTCTACCCACTAGGCTACCACCGCTCTTCGCCGTTAGCATCAAGTTTGCCTTTGTACTGTCGACAGCACATCATCCTTTACATCCATGCACTCTACTCCGTTGCACTACGGACGACTTTGCAACTAAACATAAACATAAACATTTACATACAGGCACATACATTGGTTCTGGCCCCACACTAGGATACCCTGTGTCGTGGAAACCAGAAACAACGACATCATCACATTTACCAGTGCAGTAAATAATTTTAATAACACAGACTGTCACGTTTCCTCGCAATGTTTTAACCATTGCAAGGATGGTGTTTATTTCCTTCAATTCACTCACTTTGAGATGTTTTTCTTAAGGGGATCCAGTAGGCTGACTAGCACCACCAATGAAAAGAAAAATTATATCTCCTTTTACAGATCGTATTTGCAAAAAGTGTCTGTACACAAACATGTTAACAGTGATTTTTAGAACCCGCGACAAAGAACCTAGGATCACGAACATGAGATTAGATAGCACTTGTAACAGAAAAAGTTTTAATTGCGAAAAAAATCATAAACAATTGAGAACTATACTTCGAGGTAGGTAGCGTCAGCAAAATCAAGCATAAATTTTTCTCTAGTCACTAAATTCTCTTTCAGTCCACAATGTGTTGCGTACTAAATCACTTAGTACCAACATAAAACCTAAGTATTAGTGCAAAGTGATCAAGCTTAGTACCGTTAAAGCTTAGAGCAATTGAGTTAATCTCGGTAATTGAAAGCGATTTATTTCTTCTCAGTGAAAAATAGATCTAAGGCTCACCGCAGACGAAGTTTTACGTTACAACTACGTTAATTAAATAATATATTTTTTTATTCACCGTTATTTAACGTCGGGTACATTATTTAGTTCAAATCTTCTTCTCCCCTCGTATTCCCCTACAGGATATAGGCGTGAGTTTGTTACATAATATTTGTATTTTATTACTGTATTTTATTACATAATATTTTATGAGGCGACCCCGACCCCTTAGGGATACAGGCGTGAGCCTATCTAATGTAATGTCATACAGTACGCAATTAGATTATAGTTCATTAGGTATGCCCATTGCATGCCACTGGAAACAATATAAATGTACACCATAACATAACATAACATAACATAACATAACATAACATAACATAACATAGCATAGCATAGCATAGCATAGCATAGCATAGCATAGCATAGCATAGCATAGCATAGCATAGCATAGCATAGCATAGCATAGCATAGCATAGCATAGCATAGCATAGCATAGCATAGCATAGCATAGCATAGCATAGCATAGCATAGCATAGCATAGCATAGCATAGCATAGCATAGCATAGCATAGCATAGCATAGCATAGCATAGCATAGCATAGCATAGCATAGCATAGCATAGCATAGCATAGCATAGCATAGCATAGCATAGCATAGCATAGCATAGCATAGCATAGCATAGCATAACATAACATAACATAACATAACATAACATAACATAACATAACATAACATAACATAACATAACATAACATAACATAACATAACATAACATAACATAACATAACATAACATAACATAACATAACATAACATAACATAACATAACATAACATAACATAACATAACATAACATAACATAACATAACATAACATAACATAACATAACATAACATAACATAACATAACATAACATAACATAACATAACATAACATAACATAACATAACATAACATAACATAACATAACATAACATAACATAACATAACATAACATAACATAACATAACATAACATAACATAACATAACATAACATAACATAACATAACATAACATAACATAACATAACATAACATAACATAACATAACATAACATAACATAACATAACATAACATAACATAACATAACATAACATAACATAACATAACATAACATAACATAACATAACATAACATAACATAACATAACATAACATAACATAACATAACATAACATAACATAACATAACATAACATAACATAACATAACATAACATAACATAACATAACATAACATAACATAACATAACATAACATAACATAACATAACATAACATAACATAACATAACATAACATAACATAACATAACATAACATAACATAACATAACATAACATAACATAACATAACATAACATAACATAACATAACATAACATAACATAACATAACATAACATAACATAACATAACATAACATAACATAACATAACATAACATAACATAACATAACATAACATAACATAACATAACATAACATAACATAACATAACATAACATAACATAACATAACATAACATAACATAACATAACATAACATAACATAACATAACATAACATAACATAACATAACATAACATAACATAACATAACATAACATAACATAACATAACATAACATAACATAACATAACATAACATAACATAACATAACATAACATAACATAACATAACATAACATAACATAACATAACATAACATAACATAACATAACATAACATAACATAACATAACATAACATAACATAACATAACATAACATAACATAACATAACATAACATAACATAACATAACATAACATAACATAACATAACATAAACTCACGCCTGTATCCCAGAGGGGAAGGCAGAGACCAGGGACTGCCACTTGCTACGATCCTGACAGATCACTTTCGCTTCCTCAACATTCATTAGTCGTTGCATGCACGCACGCCGGTTTCGGGTACTTTTTATCTTACCCTTTGCTAATACATCCCCTATTTGGTCGAAGTATGTCCGTCTAGGTCGTCCCTTACCGGCCCTTTCTTCTTTCCTTCCTCAATCTTTTTTCCTTCATCCTCTCCACATGTCCAAACCAATGCAACATTCCTTTCTCAATTCTTGTCACATCCTCTTTCAGTCCACAACGTTCTCTAATCACACTATTGCGTATCCTGTCTCATTCAAAGTAATGTCATATAGTACGCAATTAAATTATAGTTCAGTATGCCCATTGCACACCACTGGAAACAATATAAAAGTACACCACTGTTGATTTAAAGAAAGGTACTGAACCACTATTTGGTGCATAATACGTAAGACTGTAATAATTTTAATTTTATGTTAAGTTTAATTTATTCTATTGTATTTTTATGTGCGAAATAAAGATTATTCTATTCTATTCTATTTGCCTCTCACTGATACAATATTGACGTCTATATCGCGAGAGAAGGAGACAAATACTCATTCAGTACCTTTTTTTAATTAACAGTGTTGTAAAGGAGAATGATCAATTTACTATAGGAGTCAGTCTATTTTTGCGTCTTCTTCCGCGTTGATGAAACCAACGGTAAACTATAAGAAATTAGCTCTGGATTATGCAGGAAAAATATTATAAAAATATTAGATGGGAGTTTCGAGAAATCTTAATTTTGAGCCCATGAGACAAGACTATCCTAAGCCCACAATGGCGGTTTATTTTAGTTATTTATTCTACATATTGTTCATACATCATCATCATTTCAGCCAACCACTGCTGGACATAAGCCTCCCCCAACGATTTCCAGAAAGGCTGGTTAGATTGTTTATACACATGGTCATTTTAACAATAAACTACACTAATTAAACAGTATAAAATCCACTGGAATCAATTTACAAAAATAAAAGCGTAATAAAACCGCTCGTTTGAATTCCCGTCAAAAACTCCCCGTTTGCAGTTTGCACTCGCATTTTATGTACGTACACGATTTGCGATTTTTAAAATAATGTTATCTAATCTGTAATCTGTTTGTAATCTGTATTGACTGACTGAAGTTTTTTAGTTATACAATCAATACAGATATTTTTTAATTATTACTTTTAAACCCCTGATTCTTTTAATTTATCAAATAGAACTATGAAATCATTTTTCAAAAGAAACATTTTGAGGTATAAATGCTTAAAGCGCAACATAGACTGTTTTTGATCATTCTCCTTTGCAACGATAACACACACATTTAATGCGTGTTTATCCGTTACCATTGTAAATTTACTAAATTGTAACGCACCAAATAACTGAACGCCAAATTATAATACGGGTCGGATTTATAATCAAACTTCAATTGTGATCGACGTAATATTTATTAGTCTGCGGCTAGCCTTATTGCAAAACACCCTTCTCCTTAACCGCTGCTAAGTAATTGAGTGCTTTTTGCAGAAGCTTATGCGATTAGCCTGATATTGGAGAGATCCAATGAGTGACAGTAACGAGGCTGACGTTTTAAAACATCCTTTTTGGAGGTTTTATCGACTTCAAACTCTATTGAAATTGCTCTTTGGGATTTAATATGAGAGTTAAGTTGAACGATTTGCTTAAGAAGTGAATCTTGATTAAGATTTTTCTTTGCATTTAAAATACAGCTGTATTTTTTAATTTTGTTAGAATCGACAGATGCTTTTAAAATCTTGTTCAAAAGTCTCACTGGAGTGCACTTAACATGTTGCGTAAGGCTTGATGTGTTGCCAGCGAAAGTTTTACGTGACCTCGTAAAATATTACTGAAATTTTAATTATAAATGAAACGAAACGAAACGAAAACAGAAAAAAACTGTCCGCGAAGGCGGTCCTGCATGGCGGCGTTTCCTAAAGGGAAACTTTACCACAGACTATTTGAAATCATCATCATCATCAGCCATTTAACGCCCACTGCAGGATATAGGCCTCCCTCATGGTTTTTCCATAATCGCCACCCTTGGCAGGCGGGTTGGCGATCGCAGTACGTGGTTGGAATCTCAGGAAGACGCTGCTGCCCGTCTCCTGGTAATGTATTTCCTTAGTCGCCTTCCACGACATCCACGGAAGGAAATGGAGTGGCGCTATTTTTAATCCGGCGCCACACGGATTACTATTTGAAATGCATTGAAATGTTTTAGAGAATCGTATTTTTATAATAACACTGTACCGGCGCGTGCGTGCGTGCAACGACTAATGAATGTTGAGGAAGCGAAAGTGATCTGTCCGGATCGTGGCAAGTGGCAGTCCCTGGCCTCTGCCCACCACTCTGGAATACAGGCGTGTGTTTATGTATGTATGTATGTACGTACTGTATTGGTACAACCCACACTTGACCTACCCTCGCCTGTCACAAGGCTACTGTAGTGTGCACGTGTGACCTACCCTCGCCTGTGAGGTGGCTGTAATGTTCACCTGTGACCTACCCTCGCTACCGTAGTGTTCAAGTGTGAGTCACCCTCGCCTGCGAGGCTACTGAAGTGTTTACGTATGTCAACTTAAGGTCACTGTGCTGTCGACTTTTACTAATTCTGAATTTAATATGAACTAACTCTATTTTTTATACTCTACGTTAATACGCCATTGAATTAAAAGTACATGCTGAAAGCCAAAGCTCCATTGATAATTCCATCCAAAACTTTTGGTCACGTCTCAATGTGGAATACGCTTTTCTAATCATTTACGTTTTTTTTTTGTGGTTTATATACGTCCCACTACAGGGCACAGGCGTTCTCTCAGAGAAAGAGCATGGGATTAATTACCACGCGTGCCTACCGCGGATTCACAATTTTGGGCGCTGATATGTGAACATCTCAGTCACTCAGGTTTCCTCACGATGTGTTCCTTCACAGTGGTATTGCTACAACAACTTGAATGTACATGCCCGGATTCGAACATATGGCCTCCCGAATGTGAGGCCGGCGTTCTACCGCTAAGCTACACCGCTTGGTTCACGATAAAAGCGAAAATCCAATTTCACAGTAGACACGCGAGCTAAGAAGTTTGATAAGCTTTTTTTATTGGCGTTTATTCGAATTATTTAATTTTACACCCACCCTCCACTGACAGGTTTTGTGCCAATTTACTTTGACCTTCGCTCCATTCACTGGGCGTCCCTAAGAAGTGTTTTTTCTCCCGGTTCCGGGAGACAGGGGATGTCTTGACATTGTGGTGGGAATAAATCAGCGTGCCTTGGCGGGTCTGTCTAATATTTTATGCAAAGTTGAGCCCGTCTGCCAGCGTGACAGTGCCCTGTTGTTTTCACAGAAGAGATCAAAAAGGGAATTGCCTTTAAATCCCCAGACTCCTGTTCTGAATAACAAACTAATCTATGTACTTGCGAGGGGCGTTGCCTCCTCAACAATTGAAACCACCAGAAGGGATTTGCAGGATGTAATTTGGTATGCGAGAAGATTCGTGTCAATAAGAACGAGAGACTTGAAAACCACTGACTCTTGACAGATGGGCCGCGCGGCGGGCAAACGCTCCATGTAGGATGCACTACATACTTTACCGGTGCCTGGATGTGGAAGGTAGGTTTGTCGTTCGTTGCTTCCCGGCTCGTCTGTTTTGGGGCGGGCCGTTTTGATTTCGCATTAGACAATGGGGAACTCGCCCCAAACTTGGATTACTTACTCCGCTGGAACAGCGACGCGAAGTAGGTCTTGGCCTCCGACACAAGAAGTCGCCACTATTCTCCGTTTTGCGGGGTCTCTTGGATTGGAGTGACATTATGGAAGATGTGGAAAAGTTGGGAAAAATAAAACCATAAAAATATGGTTTTTGGGGTTTTCCAGGTCTCAAAAAACGAAATCATTCAGCAATCAAAATTTTATTTCAACGTAAAGAATTTACATTCTGCTTGCTGAACGTCAATGTACTATATAACTTAAAATCAGAATCCATACCGTTCGTACTTAAAATCAGAAAATTCTTAGTAGATTGAGTTTTTTCATCGAATTTTAGACGTTTTCTTAAAAGATTTGCGGATTTATAACAGTATTATTTTATGATATGGCTCAAATATAGATAAACGCTTCATACATTATTAGGCGTCATAAGCACTTTGTGGCGTTATAGTTTGACATTTTGGTACCAGATGACTTTATTTCAACAGTTTATAACATATTATTATGAAATATTGTAAAGAAAAAATAACCATGCTTATTTAACTGCCAACAATGAGACTTAAAATTTTTGTGCAAGTTTTCTATTAAGAGGCCTATTATTTTTTTATTCTGTAATAGGTATTATTTCTGTTTCCTTCTCATGTAGAATCTCTAAATAAATAAACATATTAAAAAAAATGTAACGAGTATTTTGATACTTTACATACATACATTACAAAAGCCATTCGTAATTTGAAAAGAAAGTAAGTGCGGGTAACAAAATTTCATTATAATAATATAGACGTGGTTGAAAACCGTCTCAATTTTAAATTGCTCATATAACTTTAAACCTGATGCGCCGAGACCCCGGACCGGACGACGCAGCATGGGAAGGCCCCCCACCACAGTCGCTGGATGTGGGCGGCACAAGACCGGGAAGCTTGGAGAACCACGAGGGAGACCAATGTCCTGCAGTGGGCGTCAAATGGCTGATGATGATGAAGATGATGACGCTTTCAATTTTCATAAGAACAAAAATAAAAGTGTAATAGCAAATAAATTAATGAACAAATAAATCTCACACAAGACTCTTTCTGATCCCAGACTAGGATACCATACCATAGCACAAGATGCTATGGTGACCAGGCAAGTACATCACACACATAGAAATACACCATATAAATAGAGATATATTTATATTTCTCCTTCTTGGAAGTAATTTAACTGAAACATACACGCGTATATAAGCTTACACCTATATAACGGAGAGCTATGTGGAGACCAGCGTTTACCATTGAAGAAACAGTATCAGGTTTGAATATCAAGGTAAGACTGGAATTTATAATAATGAAGTTTTATTAGAGTTACAATCTTTAAAGATTAACCCAATAAAATTAACGTATCGTTCATGAGCACATCCTACAGTTATTACCTACATAATTCCAGGCCCTAAAGGCAAAAAGGTCCTAATATTTAGGGCCTTTCGAAACAGGCCGTTATTGTTGTACATTTCCGCCTTTGTAATAAAAACGTTACAATTCCGATCGTTTCCCAGGCCATCTGTTACACGGATTGTTATAATTCGTTGTGGGATGTTAACGAACTTTTATAGGTCGGGTACACTGTCAAGGGATCCTGATCAATAGGCTTATTGATTGCGAGATAAGCTTTTAGTTCAAACTGTTCGCAGGGTATCGCTTAAACAGAGCACGATGAAAGGCGAGTCAGCACTCGTTCTGCGTACCCTACCTGCTCTTAAGGTAGCGGTTCGCGTCGCGACAGAGACCGGAGACTAAGACAGGAGACAAAGACAGGAGACCGGAGACAGCAAGACTGTCTCCGCCCCGCACCAGTAGTGTCTCGTGTCGCGAATGTACGTGTGTAAATAGTCGCTTCGGATCTCGGTCTCGACCAACAGTACATGCAGAATAGGCCGAGATACTTGTAGCGGTCTCCTGTCTCTGTCTCTTGTCTCGGTCTCCAGTTTCTGTCATGGCACGAACCGCCATCTGAAGGGGGAGCTTATTGCTTACAAACTTTGCTAGCTCAGCGACCTGAAGTTGGTACTGGCCTCCAATACAAGAAGTCGCCACTTGTCTCTATCCTGAGCGGTCTCCTGCCAGTTGGGCAACTGGAGCCTGGAGCTCAAGTGGGTCCTTACCCACTTCGTTCTTCCAGCGATATCTGGAGCGTTCAACCAGTCAAATGAGGAATCACTTCCCTAGCACAACGCTGAGTCAGCTGACTTTTGTGGCAACTTAGACACACCACAAGCTACGCCAATGGTCATGTTTTATTTATTCGTTTTGTCTGTTGTGTATTTAGTTTTCTTTCTGTTGTTGTGCATATTACATTACTTATCTGTTTGTTTTGTTTGTGTGATGTGTCTTGTTGGTATAATAAAAAATTCTTTCTTCTTTTTCATTGGCCGCTTAGTAGCCCCAGGTATGGCGTCTTTACGACCTTATTCATCATCAACCCATTATGTCCCCACCGAGGGGCACGGGTCTCTTCCCTGAGGAAGGTATAGGCCATACTCCACCACGGGGGCCAAGTCCGGATTGGTGGAGGCTTGTAGACTAGTGGCTCGTCTACTGTCAGAAGTTGTCAAGCCGCCCTAAGGCCTCTGACTTGGCTTAACGACTGCCATCTATCGACGGCAGCCGGCACCAACAGCTTAACGTGCCTTGCGAAGCACGGAACCGCTCGGAAAAATGCCACTAGCGTTAGGCATAGACGGCGACCCATCCATGCACTGAACACGCCCTGTGTTGCTTAACCTTCGTGATCGTTTAAGATCACTCAGGCAGCTGGGGCTACGAGCGATTCAGCCGGGGCTACGAGCGATTCGACGATCTTACGACCTTATTATTATTATTTAATTATTTATTGCATCAAATAGAACTTGTGCAATAGGCAGGCTTAATACTAATTCGTATTTTATTTTAGCCAAACCAACGGGTGGCGGGAGAAGGTGGGTTAGAGTTATAATTATATTTTTTATGTAGCCTATCTCCACTGCAAGGCCTTCTCTTAGAGAAAGAGTATGGGCTTAAATACCAAGCGTGCTCATCGTGGATTGGCAATTTCAATTGCTGAGGTAGATATGTGAACACCTCCGACACTGAGGTTTCCTCACGAATAATATTATAATGTTAATTGCCTTAAATAATACAGCTAACTGCAAGTCTGTATCATTTGCCATTAATATGTTCAAAAAGGAAGTTTATGAATTTATTTATCAGCATTTGTTTAATTTGGTTCTCTGCCTTTTTGCAGAAACATTTTTGGCCGATTTTCATTTGGCAACTAACGTTTCGAAGAATATTATTTTGCGGAATAATCATTTGCCAACTTTTCTTATTATTTTTTTTATTTCCCAACCTCGCAGTTGCCAACTGTTTGTTTGGTTTGCTTTTTATAATGACATTTTTTCAAAATGCCAACTTTTAAGTAGCGTATGTTTTACTTAGCGTAATATTCATTCAGTTGTTTATTGTATACCAAATGTTGCATTAAGTTTCGTTAAGTAACTTATGTGGGTTTGAGCTATTAATAACCTAAAGGTTAGGAAAACCTAGTAAAATGGATAGAATTTTCCTAGCACTCGCCGGCCGCTGCCGCGGCACGCTCGCTTCGCTCGCTCAGCTCGTGCGTGTGTTGGTCACAGTTCTAACCTAACCTAACCTATAGGTTTGCAAAAAAAAAAACTGTATTCAAGTTTTTTTTTTTTATATATTATATCTATTTACGAAAAGGGAACTGTTTCACAGACGAAACGTTATTCATCTAATAGTTGTTTGGCCTAGTAAAAGATTTGAAAAATAATAAATACCCAAAACGTTTTGTTTCATTATAATAATCAGCTTAACAACAATCCTACCAAATGAAACGTTGCCATACAAAAATTTGTAAATCGTTTGTTGTCAAAGTGAAAAATAGGTGAAATGTTGGTTGGCAAGTGATAATCAGCGTAACAATTTTCTGCGAAAAGGCAGGATCTCGTAAACTAACAAACTGTAAGTCTACTCTTAACAGCTGTCAGATTGCCAAAGTGCATACAACAAGACAACAGTAAATTTACCGATTGTAATGTACGAGAAACCGGGGATTAGTCAGCGACGCACACCCAGCAAGAGGGCTTTTAACATCTGAATAGACATAAATATGAAGCGTTAAGTAAATGTGTTTATTTTTTTGGTTCTATCTCTTTCTTTCCCGTCTTAAATTTGATCTCTTATGTTTTATCCATACCAAAGGTGTCTGAAGGAGATCGCTTTTGCGTTCAGACAGCCTACTGTATACGGAAAAACTTAGATATTATGTAAGGCTTTTAATGGTTTTTTTTTCTAGGTGTGTACAATAAAGAGTTCGAATCTAATCAAATAATCTAATTTATTTACTTATCGGATTGCTTTTCAAAACTTATTGACAATCGAGTTTGACAGTCTAGTGTTGGTCCTTCATATTTATTGTACCCACGCTTTACACTCACCGGCCTTCGAATGTGTGTAAGCCGATAAACTTTTTGCTAAACAATAAAATCCCTACGGCCGTTTTGTTTTCCCATTAACAGCCATGGATGGGGTCCGGTATGGCGAAACAAGGTCATGTCTTACGAGGTAAGACATGACCCACTCTTGCAGCAATTTACCTCACTTTTCTATTTTTTATATCAGCACTTGTAATTGCTAATCTGCGGTGAGCATGCGCGGTAATTAAGCCCATATTAGAGTTAAAAATGTGTTTTTTACCCGACTGTGGCGGATTTGGCTCGTATGTTCAAAACCTACTACACGACTAATAAGCAGGCAGGAACTAAATTCAACAATGTAACTCATTGAGTCATACCTAGGTTGATCCCACCATCATCAGCAGTGAAGTTGTTGGAATTATTTCTGATTTTTTTTACTACTGCCCAAATTAACAAAGTGTTGCGTAATATGGAGTTAAGCTCAGAGCCCTTATTATTATTAATTAAATTAATAGTTTTAATCGAAACAAAACGAAAACAGAACAGTATTTGTCGCTAGATTCGAGTGCATTGTCGGGCTCAAGCGCGACGTTGCGATCCTTCCGAACATATCGCTGCTTCATAATAAGAGCCCAGATTAGTTAAAATTTCACGATTCATTAAACAATCTTTAAATGCAGTTTGAGTTGATTACGAATTTACGACAGACTATTTAAACTGCATTTGAGGACTATTTCAGACGAATCATGTTTTTAGAAATAGCTCTAGTGTTTTACAGAATAGATTACCAATACCAAATTAATTGTTGAATAGATATATCTATTAACATATATGTTGCTATCTCCGGGTAATTTGTTTATTTTATTGAAATCGACAACAATACAACTACAGTAAAAAGTACGTTCTTAATAATTTTTACATGCAGCCAATGATGAATTTAACTATGTAGGTTAGAAAATTATATTTTACTTATTTTAACTAATTCTAAAAATGTATTCTATTGTATTGAATCTAGATACATGAAGATCATTCTCGGCCATCCAGGGGCAGAAAAATATTTCAAGTATCCGTTTTCTTTAGTAACTACGCCTCATTATATATCTGGCATATTGTTTTGTATGTATATTTTAAACCAGAGGATTCCTTTTTTTATTAACACGGATCAGAGAAAATTATAGTAATACATAAGTGACCCAAATTCTGTATTTACAACGTATATTTTTGTATTATTTTTTGTGGATTTGTACATAATTTTAAGGTGTCTGTTTATTTCACTAAAGATAATATATTGTTTGCCGTCCCTACCGAGTAAGAGGCTTTATTTTATGGTGTTTTTCAGGGCCTCTAATTAAGAAGATTAAGCATAGGGTAGCAATAGGATTAAGCAGATAAATATATTGCAACCCTTTTTATTTTGGATTTAATTGCATTTTTCTTAAAAACTCTTATGTTTTGTTTACAAGAGCAGTAACAAAGTCTTTAGGCCTCAAATCTCCTAGTGGCAATACCAACCTATGTAAAGTAAATAAAATGTAAAGTAATCACAAATCCGCAGGGAAACCTGAGTAGGTTTGCCCAACACCTGTCAGCTTAGTCGCCTGGTCCACAGTTGACATTTTTTGTATATTGTACATAATGTCAATACGTGCGAGCGATTAAGCCGTGGTTCTCTAACTATATTTTCCTTCACAATGAGCGAAAAGTATAAAGGTTAAACTTCTTTTTGTTTTCAGTTGAAGTGCACTTCATCCCTTAGATATGCAGGAACATGCACACCTAAACGTTGATACCTTATCGACTGTACTTACTAAGATAAGTTTTTTTGACGTAAAAATCTTTTTGTTCGGTATTAGGGGGTCACTTGCTAAGACCGCATGTGGTGAAAACATGTCGCTTCGGCGAGGGCTGGTAACTCTGTAACTACGTGTCATAGTGTGCATTCATTTATTCATCTTCTTGACTCGTGCCGCTAGATGGCACCAGTGCCGCGTAACACGTGACCTAAAAATTGCCGCTTACTTATAGACGTACCATGTTAAGCCAACGACCGTGTAACCAAACACAGCCCCACCTGCTTTTTTATTTTTTTATTTATCTTGTGGATTTCTTTCCCTACTTTTAAAGCAACACATTATACAAAATTTGCTTTTCACATCTTGTACTAAATAAAAGTAGTTTTTTCAAGTAGAATAAAGCTCTTCCATCAAACCTAGGCGGTTGAAAGAAGCGCGCTGTGTTTGAATTTTTTCGCTCTCTCGGGTAATGGGGGTCCCGTACAACACAGCGTACAAAGCGGGGAAAATGGCCAGTATTATGAATTTAAAACGCGAATGAAAGCCAGCTTTTTACGGCAATTCCAAAATTTTCTTTTTTCCGTTTTGAAATTCGAGTAAGGGATTCGGTCTACGAATAAAAAAGTGAAAAAAGCAGTATATTTTTTTCTGTTTTGCAATCAAAACTAGAGGTTTGAGATTTGAAATTGTATATTTCGCTGCTAATTACGTTATTACGTTTACAATCGGACCTGATTTTCACAATATTAGTAAGTTAAAAATATTTTGAGTGAAAACTTTTTATTATCCGGTTCAAATGCTGTTGGGATACGACCTTTTGGAGTTGCGTTACGCGACAGTGATGACTTGTAGGATCAGAAAAACAGTCAGATGAATAATATTAATCAGTTATATATATTTTTTGCAAGTATCAAGGTGACTAAAAGCTCTCACCAGTCTAGAAACTTTGGGAAGTATCTAGAAAGACGTCGAAGTTACTATAAAACAATAGAACATTCCAGAATATCTTCTGGAAGTGCCCAGAATCACATCAAAAAAACTAGAAATAGGTTCTAGAATACTATCGAACATTCCAAAATGTCTTTCTATCTCTGTCTAACAGATAGCTCCGTCTCTATCTAGCCCATAGAATATTCTGGAAGGTTCTCTTGTCTCTACATACATAAGTACCTGTCACGTAATCTATCTGCACCTAGCATCTAGATTATTCTACATAGTTCGACTACACTCTCGCCGTCCTAATATAATTTATAATACAAATATAATTTAAAAAGAAATACTTCCGACGAATTTGTATTCGTCACTCACGTGTCACGCGCCTCCCCGATAGCGTTTCTAACGGCACTGACAGGCGTCACTTGCAGCTCCATTCCAAAAAGTCGTATCCTGACAGCGTTCGAATCGCATAATAAAGCTTTTTCTAATGTTTGAACGAGACCAACCCGGGACGCTGATTAGATAACAGGTGACGACCGTTTTATTTATATTTTCTCTGTTTATGTGTATTTATAAACAGAGAAAATATAAATACAGTCACTTTGCTTCCACGCTTCTCTTATCGCATCGCTGAGTCCACGGCCACAGCGTCAAACTGAAGGAATACGCTCTATTCAAACTGCTCATAGAAAAGGTCGGGAGTTTGACTCCCGGGATTTGTTTCACTGCGGGGTTCCGCCGTCGGTGGTAAGTACTGGCAAATTTTTGTATTTATATTTCAGAATAATCCAAATTTTGTTTACCACATAATATGAAGCGGTGGTAGCGAAGTGGTTTTGCCGGCTTCTCATTCGAAAGTTCGTGAGTTCTAAACACGGCTGCAAACTCAATGTACTAATGACTTTATTTTCTAGGTTACGTAAATTTGTGAAGTTAGTAAACTTTTATCGTGAGATAATTTTTGAAATCTCCCAAAAAAGTATAAGCTGTACCACCTGTGTGTACTACACTATTTGGATCTCGAAAGTTGATCTCATAATAAAAGTTGTTTAAAGAATAATCCACTTAAGTTTCGCTGAACGTTCCTGCAACACACTATGCAATCAGTTTGCGGAAGACGATGGTAGGAGAATCTCGACACATTGATTGATTGAAAAATTCTTTAACACTAAAACTGTACAAAGGCGACCTTAATACTAGATAGTACCTTCTCCCGTCCTCCCGGGGTAGTCAAAAGTGGCTAAGGAATGAAAATCTTGGTCGAAGTGCATTTGCTGTTTGGAAACGGGTTTTTTCGGGAATTTTTAAAAAATCGCAAACGTCATGGATACGGTTGATGAATATTTTATGGGCTTAAAACGGCTCAAACTATGAACTCATGGAGTGAGTCAACTACACTCTAGAAGTTTACACTCTTTCCACGATGACTTTCATTCGTTATTATAATCAGCCCACATCTGCCCACTGGTGGGTGTAGGACTTCTGCCATCCACATCCACGGGCCCTCTGCAGACCTCACCACATCATCCGACCATCAGTCTACGAAAATAATGATGCAGTAATAAAAGTAGTTATGACTGCCTCGTTGGACTAGCCGTTAATGCGCTTATTACCAAGATAGAGGTCGAGGGTTCGATGCCCACTGGGGGCCGCCGTACATTTGTACAAATGGCCTTAGTCTTGGTGTATTTCCATGTTTGTTATGTTCTTGCCTGGTTACCATAGCACAGCGTATCATAGTGTGTTGCGTGGAAGTTGTTAATACTGACTTTTATTACATAAACAGCCTATATACGTCCCACTGTAGGGCACAGGTCGTCTCTCAGGGAGAGATTATGGGCTTAACTACCACGCGTGCCCACCGCGGGTTGGCGATTTCAAGCGCTGAGGTATGTGAATAGCTCAGACACTCAGGTTTTCTCACGATGTTTTTCTTCACCGTTAGCGAGTGATATTGCTACTATAACTTCACAAATGTACATAGCGTCATAGGTACATGCCCGCACTGGGGATCGAACCTGGGTCTCTCACTTCCGAGTCCGATGTTCTACCTACTAGGCTACCGCCGCTGTCTTTACAGTCTACCTTTAATTCTACCATCTATCGTTTCTTTTATTGCTCTATCAATATTTTCGTTAATATATGAGAGTCATTTGCCTGTCCATTATCAGTTTCTAGTTAATTTATGTTACGATTGATTGAAGTATCCAGAAGTCTCGTTTACATCTTAAAATTCCATAACATCGATAAGTGGAATTGTCGATAAAACAATTTGATCATTCCCTATGACAATTTAATTTTTGCTATGAAGAATTCCGGTCCTTGACAATTATACATCATATACCATGTATATACCTACTTAAATATTTATTGGCTATAAAGTTGAAAAAAAAACTTACAAAGACCTACTTATGAGATAACAGATAACTACAATACATAAATAAATAAGTACTAATGTAATAATGATATACGTAGTATTCTGATATAACGTAGGTCCATTCTGCATGTTATCGATTGATTATTACTTATTTTACAAAAAAATTAAGTAAATTAAAATAAAATACGAGATTGCCATATGAAAAGATCACTGATTCAACAGAACCCGCTTTGCGATGCATTCCGTTAGCACCTGACGCTTGCCAACCCTGAAACAACTCTAATGATGCTACTGAGATGCTAATAGCGCCTCGTCAGCTCCCATTGTATACGCTGAACACCGAATTTCACACAAAACGTAGCGACGTGAGATTTAAGCGCTCCGGCAAAAAATCCAGCACTGAAATGCCCATTTGTGAACCAGCTTAATGAGGGGTTAGTCATTTCGAGGCGCTGATTTTGTTTTGTTTGCGCTTTCTTTATGGTAAGTATTTGTTTTTACTGAATAGACTTTATTTTTGAGGTCAGAAGCAAAACATAAGAGTCAGTGACTTTATGCATTGCTGGACTATAACATAGTTTGCAGTGGATGATAGCTGACACGTCATACGAATGTCTGTCTTAGAATCGATGAAGCTTAGAATAGTAAGAAGAAAATAATAATGGCGTTATGGTGAGTGAGTCTGAGTATGGATTTTGTGCAAAACTTATCTAATATATAAAAAACTCGTGTCACAGTGTTTCTTATCGAAGTTCTCCGAAACGGCTTTACCGAATTTTATTCAATTTTTTTTTGTATGTCGGGCCGATTTGAGAAAGTCAGCTAGTATTTTGTAATAAGTTGCTGCTTGCGCTTAACCCCTGAAATTTAAAGAGTTAAAGGTTCATTGAATTTAATTAAATGACTATTTGATTTTACTGCTACACCATTTGATAGGAAATAGGTTCTATTTTACTCAAAAATTGTATGTTTATTAAATAAATCTAGCAGTGTTTTTGTCTTCGCTTGATTAATATTTAGATTAATAATGTGATATCATAAGTGAAAACAGGGTACGTTGGACTCCTGAGAGCTCTTTAGAGGGTCTAATTAAATTGTCAGCAAAATTTATATTTGATCAGCAAAATATTTTCGTCAGCAGACCACGTGTTGCTTGCTACTCAATAAATAAATAAGCAACAATGTGCTAAAAAGAATACCTATTAGCCGAAAATATTGCTGACGATTTCAAATTCACGCTGTAGATAGATGCTATCAAAGTTAATCTGCTGAGTGATAACTAGACTTGCGTAAAATATATTTTTGAAGGAAGTAATCATATCTAAAATCTCTAATTTTTGGAAAACACTAGATTTTAATAATATCTCATATCTTTTAAGTTTAGATTTAAGTCTCCAACGCATATTTGCTACTTTGTGTCCAGTTCATGCCGCTCTCCAGGCGGTGGTAGCCTAGTGAGTAGAACATTGGACTCGGAAGCGGGAGACCCAGGTTCGATTACCAGTGCGGGCATGTACCTATGATTTTGTTTTCTAACTTAGTAACTAAGTTATAGTAGCAATACCACTCGCTAACGGTGAAGGAAAACATCGTGAGTAAACCTGAGTATCTGAGCTATTCATATACCCTTGAAATCGCCAATCCGCGGTGGGCACGCGTGGTGATTAAGCCCATACTCTCTCACTGAGAGAAGGCCTGTGCCCTACAGTGGGACGTATAGAGGTTGCTTATGCATGCGGCTCTCCGAATTAGTGAGTTGGTAGAAGAATTGATGATTAGACTGAATGCATCTGATGTTAGCCGAACAAACTATGGCACCGCTTTCGCAACCGCAAATTATTCGTGCATCTCGCTCATTGATAGAGAAGTTCCATATAGAATGTAAACGAGGGAGCGAGATTAGATTGATATCTCTCGATTATATAATCCTGAGACATATAATCTAAGTAACCTCGCAGTCCGGATGAGTTTTCTATGGACACATAAGGGCCATTCAAGTATTACATAAGCAGGTTTATTACAATTATTCACCCGCCCTACCCCTCGTCAGTAAAAGTAAATAAAGCTCTTACACCCCCCCCATGCTTTCGTAAACATTCTTAGAAGTAAGTACGCATTTTTCTTTTAATGTCATCATCATCATCATCAGCCACCTGACGCCCACTGTAGGACATAGGCCTCCCTCGTGGCCTTCATAACCATGAGGGGTTTTGCCATAATCGCCACGCTTGGCAGGCGGGTTGGCAAACGCAGTATGCGGTTGGAATCTCAGGAAGACGCTGCTGCCCGTCTCCTGTTAATTGACTTCCTTAGTCGCCTTCTACGACATCCACAGAAGGAAATGGAGTGACGCCATACTTAATCCGGCGCCACGCGGGTCGGTCTTTTAATGTATTCTTTTTTTTTATTGATTCATGAGCAGCAGTTATAAGTCTAAAAATAAGAAATAGACTAAGAATAGATAACTTTAACACACATAATAAGCAGTCTATATAAGTCCCAAGTCCCAATGTAGGGCACAGGCCTTCTCTCAGAGAGAGAGTATGGGCTTAATCACCCACTGCGGATTAGCGATCTCAAGCGCTGAGGTATGTGAATAGCTCAGACACCCAGGTTTCCTCACGATGTTTTCCTTCACCGTTAGCGAGTGGTATTATAACAGGCATTTAACGGGCGATCACGTGTCATCTTAGACCTCATCTTTGTCTACCATCAGGTGATACTGGGGTCAAGTTCAAGCCTGTCATAATAAACAAATATAATTCAGACAAACAGATGAGAGACGAACAAAATTGAGACGTTAAAAACAAGCTATTGATGACGCAGACTCCGTCAGCCGTCTTTACTCAGAAATCCAAAAGTAATTTCACCCCAAATAAATTACATTCTGTTTGTGTAATATCAGTGTTGACCACCGTCTTTGGGTTCAGTTGTAGCCGAGAAAATGCCACCAAAAAAAACTCCACTCTGATCATCTTTTCTCAAATCATCTTAAGTGTAATACTTAGTTGGTAGATTGGTTGGTACTTACCTAACAAAATATGATATGCTCACTATGATTAACCTCTCAAAGCGAAATCTTTTCGGAATCTCCTACAAACATACGAGTAAGTAAATCCGAGACTAACCTCCCCGTTTCTCCTACACTAACACGCTGTTAATCTACTGTTAACAGCTGTCAATTGATAAAATTGCATACAAAAAAAACACTGACAGCTGTTAACAGTAGATTAACAGCTTGTTAGTGTACGAGAAACCGGGGGTAAGTTAATAACATGTTGTACTTAGGAAAGTTCAAGTTCGAAAACAATAGTAGCCAAGTGAATAAAAGTTAAATGAATAAACAAACGATATAATTGAAGTTGCCTGATAAGTGTATGCCATAGGTATCTTGCTCCAGAGTAACCCAAGTCTTCCGATAGCTTATTGAATGGCCTACTTACCCTCCTTAGCCTAACATGAAGTGCCGAACTAACTTATCACCGCAAGATCGATCGCGCACTCTCTCAGCCAAGTTCTTTGTCTTGGCTACAACAATAACTAAGTGTTCCGGGAACTTTACAGAATAATTTACTGAGGAGGGTTGAGGCCTCGGCAATAGTTTCGTGGCTAGTGTTTAGCTAGTAAATAATGTAAGTAGTGTTAGGGCTGACACACACGCTTCAGCCATCTCTGTATGTAAGAAAAAGAAAAAAAACGGCCAAGTGCGAGTCGGACTCGCGCACGAACCGTTATCTATACGACATCGAATTTGAAAACAGCGCCATCTATAGAAACCAACAAGAAGCGGTTAACATGACATTAAACGACATGACATCGACGCTGTGAAGGTTACATAGATGGCCGCTAGATGGCGAGCGCTGTCTTTAGACAACGTTTGTTGTGTTAGAGCATCAGAAATATATCATCTGTGAAAATTTCAACCACCTCACGGTTCATGAGATACATCCTGCTGACAAACAGACAGATAGACAGACCGACAGAAAGACAGTGAAGTCTTAGTAATAGGGTCCCGTTTAGTACTCTTCGGGTAAGGAACCCTACAAAGGAAAAAAAAGCAAGACGCGACCCCGAAATTGAGAGGATGATGAAGGTGCTGACACGTTCTACAAAGTGAATTAGAAATCGTCAGCAATATTTTAGGAGAATGTTCTTTTCGTTTTGATAAACAATGATATTAATTAAAATGTATTTTATTTCAGACACAAGTATTCATTTTGTATTAGGAAAAAAGCTTACAAATATTAGTAGCTTAGCTATATGCACTAATTGTTATAATTTGTGTTTTCTCCAAAATGCTCTAGATTTTGAAATGGACGCCTCGTTTAACCTGTAACGTTCATAAAGTCACAGTTTCTGTGTTACTTTGAATAAAAACATTTTTTGATTATACAAAACACAAATTAAATATTATTTCTGTTATACTCTCTCCCTGAGAGAAGGCCTGTTCCCTACAGTGGGACGTATTTAGGCTGCTTATTATTATTTCTGTTAATGTAAATTATGTGTACAATAAAAATTATTCTATTTTCTATCTACCTAAAGCTTGGTACGAGATATTATAATATGTACAACTTCAAAACTGTGGTTTTATTTCGGAAACTCCGATGAATAATAGAAAAACCAAATAAAAGATAATTTCTCAAGTAGAATAAGAAATTTGATGGCGATGCTGTCAATCGTAGGGTTTGGTCGTAATTTGTACGGTCAAACCCTAGTAACGTAAGTGACGTAATTTTAAATTATAATTTAAAAATAATACACAGAACGAAAGAAATATGAAGAAAATTGTGTAAAGAGATTTACACCGTTACACTACGCGGGGGCGTCCGGTAAAAAAATTTACACTAAGTTCTAATAGGATGCGTGTGTACTGTAACGATTCTCCTTTATAGAAGCTGGCTGGCAGAGCCTTCTCGTCTTATTTTGAATATTTTGAAGGGAATCGTTACGTTTTGTTTTAGATGTCAGTCGATCCCCAGCTAGGCTAGGGCATCGATAAAAAAGACTAATAAAAATATATATTGCCCGTAATCCGCGTATTAATAAAGTAGCGTGTTACAGTACACTCACCCAGTGTCGCATATCGGGCTTGTCAGCAAGTACCCCGAGCAGCGTGTTGTAGGTGCTCTGAAGTCGCGTTCAGGGGCCTGTTTCATAGAATCTGTTTCATAGTTTCTGTTTCATGGCTTACTATGACAATTCGATGGACGTTGCAAAGTAGGTCAACCCACAGATTAACAAGTAGAAAGACTCGGCTACCCAATGAACATCGAATTGTCATAATAAACTACGAATTTAAGTTTCATGGAACAGGTCCCTTATTGACGCGATACGTTTAATTAATGATTTGTTATTACTTTCAAATCATTAATTGAGCGTATCACATTTTTTTAGATAATCGCTATTTTCAACGTGACCGAAACGAAACTGAAAACACAAATCAAAGCGATACGAGGTATTGTGGTAATAAAAATAATATATTTTACGTTAAATATTTAAAGTTCTAACGTCGATATGCGAAAAAACAAATGAACACGCAAATGAACACAAAAAATTATATTGTTGTTAATTTATCGTCATTGATTTAAAAAAATAATAACTACTGCCTAGGTTTTAATTATGTACTTAGTTTTAATTTCCGCGCATTATTTGAGACAAGTACTATGAAAGCCTTGGCCATAACTAGGCATTGATGGACTTACGCATCTATTTACACGTTCGTCCATCAATGCATCTTTTGCTGTGGCCGCTGCAGTAATATAATATTTACTAAGGAATTTTTTTAAGCGAGTGCTGTCATGGGTAAAATGTCCCTTTAAAATTTTGCTGACGAATCTGATGGTTCTCTGTAATGTAGGTAGAAGTTGCAATTGCCACTAGTCACTATACAGAGTTCTCTCAAAAATGCGCTTTCTTGCTTTTGTGTTTTACGAAACAAAAATTGTTGTGAGATTTTTTTCTGATATTTATATCTCTCGAAATATTAGGGTTAAAAAATAGAGACTTACACCTGTATCCCTCAGGGGTAAGCAGAGACTAGGTTGTGCCCAGAAATTGCACGTTTTTTGGATATCCCTATATCCCTTACACAATCATCTAGCATCAACATGAAAAGTGCGACCATATCGCAAGTAGCGAGATGGTCGCTTATCAGTGTTAAAATCCGTATCTCAATCCATAAAAATCGGTATTATCGCTATGCATTTCTAGCGTTCATAACTCAGTGGCAGGAAATTTTGAAACTATCGAAAGAGATATCCAAAAAGACTGTATTTGTCGTTAGATTCGAGTGAATTGTCGGGGTCAAGCGCGACGTTGACGACCCTTTCCAAACATATCGCTGCTTCATAATAGGGCCCTGAGTTTTGTTGTAAAAAAATAACAACGTTTATTTTCAACAACATGTTACACATTTACACCTAGACTAAACTGTATGGTTGTATGACCTAGCTGAGGAATTCAAAAAGATATTGCTCGCTCGTAGCGATATTTACACAGCCACGATACGAGTTAAATAATACCCAAATGGAGATGAAACGGTACAGTTCAAAAGTCTAGCTTACACGAATTTTCAGCTGAGCACTTTGTCTCGGTGCATATTTTATAATAAGCTACTGTAGTATATATTTTGTCAAGATGTGAACTTTGCAGTAAGTCGCATGGAGCCTTAGCCATTTTATCGCGCGATAAAATAGTCTACCATCAAGGCCTAGATTTGCCAGTATCACCAAAACAAAACTTATTTATAAAAACTTAATTTCTTAAAATACTCCTCAAAAGCAGCTTAAAAAAAGTCTGTGGTAAAGGCAAAGACGTCGTATCTTTTTAAATAACACCAAATTTTTTTCTAGCTAAATATTTCGCAAGCACTGCATTACGTTTTTAACTTAGTTTCAGAATCACTTACTTGAGTTTTTGTCGGAAGAGTCCGACCAGGTTTTGCTCTTATTCGCAGAGCTTAAAACGGGTCAGAGCCGTTTTTGGAGACCGTTCTGGCGGTTATCTCGAGCAACCGACGACGCGAGAGACTGAGACGGAGCTCGCATCATTGGTTGCTCGTCTCTGACCTTCGTCTCGGGCAACCGATGACGCGAGAGACTGAGACGGAGCTCGTGTCATCGGTTGCTCGTCTCTGACCTTCGTCTCGAGCAAACGACGACGCGAGAGACGGAGACGTAGCTCACGTCGTTGGTTGCACGTCTCTGATCTTCGTCTCGGCTAACCAAAGTTGCGAACTCCCTCTCTACTCGCCATGATTAAGTGTCTTCCCCTTCAGGTTTTGGGCGTGAGATCATGTATATTATCGTATGTGTATGAACTGTTATGATTGCTTTTTGGCATCATCGGCGACGTTTCTATGGAAGAGACTTCACCAACGGAGTCACGGACTTCTGATCCAAGAAGATACGTGACTCCTTATATAGTCATTGGATAAGGAACGTGTTAAGTCCATGTCACCTCACCTTATCGTAGGTAGGCGGGGGGGGCCTAGCTTCGATCAAGTCCACAAACCTGCCCCTTTGAAATCCTAAGCATACAAATGCAAATGCGAAGCTCTCGCCTCCGCAAAAAACCTAGAGGTACATTTTAAATGAATTACGGCTAGGGCGAGTTTGCCTTCCCGTTACTGCTACATTTTGGTAATTGCTTAGCGTAGTTTCTTGTAGTTGGACGGTGCTGGACCCAACGATCGCTTTGTTTCGGTGCAGTCTACAGCTCATCAACCTTTACATATCTGATTACTAAGTTTTCTGTCATGTAAGTTAGGCTCTTACTTGGGCTTCCTCGAGTCAAAGGCTAACAACGGTTACCCAGAAAACGATGGTAAGTGAAAACGAGGCTTCAGATGTTACGTGCTTTTCTGTTAGGTCTGGCGTCATCGAACGTCACGCCGGGGCCTACATTTCGTTAATGCATTGTAGTACAATGGCAACTACTTATACATGGAGATTCAATTTAGATACATGGATAAATTATTTATTTACACTTGAATACACATACACTTAAATGTCAAAAAGCAAAACAGTAGTCTACGCGCACTAACATATTTTTATAAAGTGTTTAGGAATACTAAACACTTCTATAGTTTAAATAAAAGGCACGTATGATTTTGAAAATCTATTTCTACAATTATAACACACATACATAAACTCACGCCTGTATCCCAGAGGGGTAGGCAGAGATCAGGGACTGCCACTTGACACGATCCTGACTCTGATAAAGTCTCGTCATAAAGTCATCCGTAACGTGCATACTGAAAAACTTATGTATCTATGTTAACACCAAGAGTAGAAGTGCAGTGGTTATCATTGCTGCCATTATTGAAAACCCATCAAACCATAACGAAATAAGTAAAAATCGCGCCCAAGTCCGGCAGTTTAACCCGTTCAGTGCCGTGTAAACCGTTCCAAAAGTTTTATTTTGCTCGGGCTTAGCTGCC
This sequence comes from Yponomeuta evonymella, assembly GCA_963969515.1. Classification (NCBI taxonomy): domain Eukaryota; kingdom Metazoa; phylum Arthropoda; class Insecta; order Lepidoptera; family Yponomeutidae; genus Yponomeuta; species Yponomeuta evonymella. The sequence continues at coordinate 16,894,950 of OZ018351.1, forward strand.
GTCATCGGCGGGTCTGTGGAGGACGGGTGGGCAGGGTCAGACCTCACGTCAGCGGTAGGTGGATGTAGGAACCGGTAAGGTTTTTCGGAGAAGGAACACCCAGAAAGAGGCGCGAAAAGTTTGGCAGGAGGTAGGGCGGGAAGAAGACTTTTATGATTCCATATGATGTTTGTTTATCAAACTAGTAAATTTGTTAAAAAATGATACTGTGTATTATGAGTCCCATGTTTTGAGACTCATGAAAATTCTGGGCTGAAACGGGTAAGGTCTGTTAATTGGATTACAGTTAATAATTGCTAATCCACTTATTAAGTACAGTTGACTGCACATTGACCATTACACGCTTGCACTCTACTCAGTACGTTACGGGTGACTTTGCAAACAAATGTGTAAAAGTTGGCCTGCTGTAGACTGTACGTATAGATCAATGTTTCCCTCCCTGATGTCATGCCTCGGACACTCGAACTTTGTCCCCAAGGTTAAGTTCATTGGTTTTTTATTTGAAGATTTGAAATTGTAGCAGCAATCATTATCATCATCATCATCATAATCAGCCAGTGTCAGTCCACTGCTGGACATAGGCCTCTCCCAAGACACACCACTGAGCCCGATCTTCGGCTCTTCTTTTCCAGTCACTCACTGCCCACCGCTTTGCAAATGTTGTCGCAATACCACTTGTAAACGGTGCAGGCAAACATCATGAGGAAACCTGAGCGCCTGAGGTGTTCACATACCTCAGCGTTTTAAATGACGCGGTGGGCTTAAGCCCATACTCTGTCTCTGGGAGAAGGCCTGTGCCCTGCAGTGGAACGTATATAGGCTACATTAAAAAGAGGTTTGTTTATGAATGTTAATAGGTATTAAAAATACAACGGAATAATCAAGAGATTCTTCTGCGAATATTATTCTGCTCGCAGTTAACCCACACCTCACACGCTCGCCAGTCAAAGAGCAATGCGGGCGCAAGTTGGTACCCAATTTCCCCGAGTTCGAAAAGGAGAAAGGTTGTATTCTTCTCGTGTATGTATGTAGCCTGAGGCCACTCGGCTTAACAAAGTGAGTATAGTCGCATGAAGGGTAAGGCAACGCGAGAGTCATTGAGTAATGTTATGTCGTGAAAAAAATTTAATACAGCTGTTTTGACCGGTCCTTCTCCTTCACGATCTTCTCTTTTATTTTACCTTGCCTATCATAATAGTCTGAAGCAAACCAGTATCTCTTGCTTCGCAGTAGGGTACATTGCCTAAGTATGCTACTTTTTGCATCTTGATGGTGTGAAGAAGTTCAACCTTCTAGTGGACTTTGACGTTCGGAGACTCAGTTTCTGTACCATTATCTATACAACATTTGAATATTTCAGGCGTCTACCTGTTACCATTATTAATATAGAGCAAAAATGGCAAAAAATCACGTTTGTTGTAATGGGAGCCCCGTCCCATACAACAAACGTGATGATCACGTTTATATTAAACATTTATCCCCATACAACAAACGTCATCTAAAGACAGCGCTCACCATCTAGCGACCATATATGTAACCTTCGCAGCGCCGATGTCACGTCGTTAAATGCTAATGTTAAACGCTTCTTGTTGGCGCTGTACTCAATGTATCTAATCTACCATATAACTTTATTTTCTATAAGCAACGCACATTAGCGATTTGTAGTAGCAATAAAACTAATTACCGATGAAGGAAAACATTGCGAGGAAACCGTGAGTATCTGAGGTACGAGAATTCACCAAGCTCAGAGCTCGAAATCGCAAATCCGAGGTGGGCGCGCATGGTGATTAAGCTCATATATAATTTTTGATATATGAATATTTTTGTGCATATTTGGTAGGTCCAAGAATAGGTCGTAGGCTGATTAATATGTCGAAACAACGTTTGCCAGGTCAGTTAGTAAATATATACCTATATGAAAGACTTACCTTCAAAAATGTTATGATGTCTCGCTTACTAAGCGTAGGTAGTAATTTTAGACATTTTTGAAGGTAAGTCTTTCATCGTATTAGCAGGGTATATCTGGATATACCCTTTTGCCCATCACGCCATCAGTTTCGATCTCTCGCCATACGCATCCACGGGCCCTCTGCCTTGACCACATCGTCCTACCATCGGGCTGTCGGTCTACCTACTGAACGCTGTTCGGTTCTTTGCTGCCTGCTACCAATTCGTTACTGCCTTGGTCCGCCTGCCATCTTTTTTGCAGTCGGTTTTTTTTTTCTGTGTTAGGTTGGGCTAGTTGGCCTGTTTTGTGGTAGAATGGAGTGATTTGCATTTTGATAGAAGCTTTTGATTTTTCAGCCTTCTTTTCGTGAAAAAGTGGTGCATTCTCGCTCATCCCCATCATGTGATGATGTTCGCTAATTGCTAAAATCGTGTATTTTATTGAAAAAAAATGCTTCATCAGCACTTTGTGTGTGCTATGAAATATTTATCTATCCAAACATTTGGAGTATCAGTAGGATATATTGACTGCGGTATCACGTCTGTTTACCATGCCGGAGGTCGTGGGTTCGATTGCCATTGGGGGCCACCGTCCATTGGTACAATTGGCCTCAGTCTGGGTGTACGCGATGTGACTATGCTTGTGACGCCCTTTCCTAATTACCACAGTACAGGCTACCTTAGTTTGGGATCAGGACAAGTGATTCTGTTGAGTGGAATTTATCATTATTAAATACATACATAAACTCACGCCTATATCTCAGAGGAGTAGGCAGAGACCAGGGACTGCCACTTGTCACGATCCTGATAGATCACTTTCGCTTCCTGAACATTCATTATAGTCGTTGCATGCACGCACGGCGGTTTCGGGTACTTTTTATCTTGTCCTTTGCTAATACATCCCCTATTTGTTCGAAGTATTATTATGTCAGTCATAACTACATAATTGGGTACGTGCGTGCATGTATAAATACCTCTATTCCGGAGGTCTTCATATATACTGACGATTCTAATTCACTTGTAACTATTTATAAAAAGCTTTTAGGCCAAGAACTGCAATTTACGCAGCACAAAATGGATTTACTTAAGCAGACAAGTAAACACTAACTTTCGTTTCTATAAAAACTACTCGCTTACGGCACTTCGCTCAGAGATGGAAGCCTACTTAACAGAATTAACTTGTCAACATAAGAGTCGAGTAAAATCAAGAGGGTTCAGTAATTTATTTTACTATTAGTGTATTCGTGAAACCAGCAGCTTAAAAAACAACTTAGAGCTTGAGTAAATGCCAGTAACAATATTCTAAGGCCGAAAATAGGTTTTCATGGAGGAGTACAGTTATTTCACTGTAAAAAGCAGTTTTTTTATGAGGACACTTTCTCAAAAGCTTCGTCTGAGTCAGATTTAGTGGGTTAAATTTGATGGTTAATGTATACTCAATAAGTTTTGTTTTGCTTTTATATATTCGTTCTTTCATTCTTTTATGTAAATTATGTAAATGCCATCAAATTAGTTATAAAGGCTGTACATGAATAAAGTCAACTTGTACTATATCTTATTAGTTTAATTCCGGACTCACTTACTTATTTTTTTGTCGGAAGAGTTCGATCAGGTTTCGCTCTGATTCGCAGAGCTTAATCATGGTGAGTAGACACGGAGCTCCCTACAATTTATTCGATTGATTTACGTTTGCTGAACATAATGAAAAGAATATTTCGATTAAATAACAGACCTTTACTAAAACAACCAAGCCGCGGGTTTCCTCACGATGTTTTCCTTCGCACTTAGCGTGTGGTATTGCTACTACAAATTTGCATGTGTACGTAGCTTTGTAAATAAACAAAGTCATAGGCACATCCTCGCACTGGGAGTCGAACCTGGATCTCTAGCTTCCGAGTCCATTGTTCTACCCATTGGTCTATCACCGCTTGTTACTAAAACAGAGGGTTCCTAAGTACCTACAATTAATAAATGTTTAATGGTGCTTTATCAGAATTCAAAAGAAAGCTGTGTGAATATCTTTAATTCATATTTACCTAAATAGTTCTTTATTGCGTATTTTTTATTAAACTATATATTTAATATATTTACATCACATTGCTGTGTACTATAGTTTTGTTAAGTTTAAGATGCATGCTGAGACATACTATAAGTGGGTGTGCAATAACCATGTTATGTATGTTTTCTTTTCTGTGAATGTATACAGTTGTCCCAAGTAAATGAAATAAAATTACTGAGTAACTTTTTACTTCCCACACTGGGCACGGAACGCCAAAAATAAAAGCCCCACAGCGGGCACCACATTCAGACATTCTCGAAGGCTGAGACCGAGTTAAACAAACAGCAAACTCTATTAGCCAGTTGCTAAGGCCACGCCACTTCGCTAACTACCGGCCTGACACTTGCCCAGACGTTACTCTGAGATATCTCCGAGGAATAACTATTAGATCAGTGTGGCAACTCGATAAATTTCACCGAACGAATCAATTTCTTAGCCGTTTACTCATACAGAAAAAGCTTAGACCTTTATACTGACAATATTCTACTGTTCAATTTTTTACTGTTTTCGCGTTTTATTATTTGTAAGGTTTTATGTGTGTTGTGGTATCGGAATAAACTTTTTTCAATTTCAATGTCAATATGAATTTAAGTTTATGCATCAACCAAGATCGAAAAGATAGAGGTTTCCAGATTTCAAAAGAGTTTTACATATGGTCATTCAATATGCTGTTGAAAAGACGATAGATCGATTGTATTTGGTGCTGATGCAAAAGCCGTAGGTTCATGTAGATAGCCTCGCGTTTATTCTCGTTTAAGAACTTTAGAATAAAAAGGACCTGCAAATTAGCAGCGGAGGGCGTACGCAGACAGAGAGAACAAAAAAAAAACTAAAGTCAATCATTCATTCAGCATTCGTTCATTGTTCAGTCAGCCTTCTTCATTCATTCAATTTCGCAGTATTGCCAGCACATGTGAGACAAAAAGCTGCGCAAAGGGTAAAATAAAGTGTAGCGCAAGTTGCAGAGATTCATCAAGCAATGCAATCAAGCGAGATCAATCGCGCGGTTGGAACGATCCTGTTCCACCCAGTTCCACCTTAAGTCTACAAAAAGTCCCGAAATTCGACTACAGCGCATTGTTCACGATGTTTGCATCCATAGCTACTAGGTTTTTAATTAGACTATAGGACCTTGCAGTGTTTGATTTTAAGCAGAATGTAAAGATAGCAATACATTCGTAATTGCCAGCTTGTATGTCCTACATTCTTCAAACAAATTATCGTAGACTTATTTAAGTAATATTTCTGCACTCAACCTCAAAGTTGGCCATTGGACGTAGCTATGCTGTGAAATATTCCGTGTGGCGCCGGATTAAGAATAGCGTCACTCCATTACCTTCCGTTGATGTCGTAACAGGCGACTAAGGAAATCGATTACCAGGAGACGGGCAGCAGCGTCTTCCTGAAATTCCAACCGCATACTGCGATCGCCAACCCACATGCCAAGCGTGGCGATTATGGCGAAACCCCTCATGGTTATGAAAACCACGAAGGAGGCCTATGTTCTGCAGTGGGCGTCAAATGGCTGACGATGATGCTGTGAAACTACTTCAGCCTAGCCTTTTTCCAGAAGGTTATTTCTGGTTGATGAGGATGGGTGAGGATGTGCAACAGTGGACCACTCGTCTGCCGCGACACAGATCTGTGTCCAATTTAGTATGCGCCACCTATACGTTCCATTCTGCGAGGGCAGTTCAGGGGTAATATGGATAGATGGATTAGATTAAATTCAGTTTTAGCTGGGTATTTTGAAGAAATCTCAATTTTGTATGATAAAATATGATGGTGGTCTGGCGGTAAGTTTGGATGCAAAGACACGACCAAAATTTCGACCATTTCGAAATGCGTAGTAATAAAGTGGAATAACACGAAAGTCGGATTTCCTGAGATTTTTACTGCGCCATATTTAACGAAAGAGATCTGTGAGGATCTCTTAATCTCTGCCTACACCTCCGGTATACAGGCGTCAGTTTATGTTATGTTATTATGTTACGCCATATTTTAGCGAAGAGAATGGATACAGTCAACCTCAATTAAACTTTACATTTTAAATGAAAAGTAGCCAGTAACGTTTCTAGATGAGTAGAGACCAGGTATGTAAAGGTTAATGTGCTGTCGACTATACCGCTTGACACTCACTGCATTCTAAGCAAAATGCTATAAGGCATTGTTTACCGTTAGATAGATTATTATTTATTGTACCCGAACCGGGTGAATGTGTAACTGATATCAAAGCGTTGTAAATTCATTTTCAACACAGTTTTAATCTTATTACACCGTTTTTAATTTCATAGTTCAACATATTACCATACTTGTGCTGTAAAAACATTACCGTACAAGGGCGTGATGTAACCAATTTCTTTTTAAAATTTCAGCAAAAGTTTATGTCTAAGAACATTGAATATTTTACGAATATTAAATTGTTTTAGGGTTACGATGACAAATAAACATTTCATTATGTACATCAAATTATATATTTATAAACAAAAATTTGGAAATCCATGGAGGAGGCCTACGTCCAGCAGTGGACTTCTTGTGGCTGAATGATGATGATAATGATGATGAAACAAAAATGTTTTATTTTATATTGCTGCTGCTCCGGCTGCACAGCCGGCTTTTCCTGTGCCTTTATTGTACCTGCGGGCGCATCGAAACTGCGGCGCGCAAAAAAAAAAACAAAACTTACGCGCCATTTTCCGTAAATATTTGGTAAAGTTGCTGCTGATTATCATCAAAAATATCTACTTCAAGTTACTAACAATACAAGTTTGGTTTTTCCTCGCAACCGTGTTGAAAACCGTCGCACGCAACTCGTGTGCGTTGATCATTACACACTCAGCTTCCTTACCGCGCTCGCCTACGGCTGGTGCTTACATTTTGCTTACAATAATGCCTCGTGTGTAATTGAAGAAGAAGAAGAAGAAAGACATTTATTATACCAACAAGATACATCATAGAAACAAAACAAGCACACAAGCAACATAATATGCACAACAACAGAAAGAAAACTTAATACACAACAGACAAAATGAATAAATAAAACAGGACCACAGATGTAGCCTGTGGTGTATCTACATTGCCACAAAAGGCAGCTGACTCAGCGTTGTGCTGAGGAAGTGATCCCTCAGGGCTGATTTTCAGTCAGTGCCTACGGTAACCCATAATTGTACTACGGAGTGCGTGCCGTGGTGCAGTCAAAGAATTAAGACAAATTCAATTAATAAAGTAAAAAAAAAAAAAAAAAATATCGTCATAAAATACTTACATATATTATATATAATTAGCACACTTGTATCATAATGTACTATAATGCTAAGCTAGATGATACTATTGCTCTAATCTGATCACGTATTCATTATCAAAGGATTATAATGTGATATTTTCTTTGATTGCTTCTTTATATGGCAAGATAAAAAGTACCCGAAGCTGGCGTGCGCGCATACAACTACGACGAATATTATTAAGCGAAGGACGTCTGTCAATATCGTGGCAAGTTGCAAACCGCCTGCCCACTTGTGATACGAACGTGTGTTTATGTAATGTAATGATTGGTTAATCGTACACTAGATCTACATTTTATGAGGGTTTGAACGTTGAGAACATGATGAAACTATGTGACGTATGCAGTTTGTACTATATTTAAATACTTGGCTTTTCAGAAGGGTTCCGTTTTCAGGGTTCCGTAGTCAACAAGGAAACCTTATAGTTTTGCCATATCCGTCCGTCGTCGGTCTGTCCGAGGCTTAGAACAGAGACTATAAGTACTAGAGAGCTGAAATTTGGCATAGATATACAAATTTATTAAGCCCACGATAAAATAAATACATCTTTATTAGGGATGCAACTTTTATCTCTCGCCACACGATATCCACACTATAGTGTAGGATATCGTTGGATTGATCGTTTAAAAATATTGTGGGTGTAGGAAGATAATTTTTCGATTCAGGGTTTCGTTTGCGAAATATTAAGCTTTATAAGTTAACGAGTAATAGGCGACCAACTTATAAAAGGAAAATTTCGTACAAAATCCATTGAAAATTACTTTGATGAAGTTGTTAGTTCTGTAAAGCAGATAAAACCCCCTCTTTCTACGGAACCCTAAACAGCGCGTGGCCGGTTTTCATTAATACAGGTAACATTTAAACAAAATTTTGATATTGCTCTAGCGAATGTATGACAATACAGGAATATTGATATTGCTAAAGCGATATCAATATTCCTGTATTTTCTTATAAATGGCTGGTACTTTTTTAAAAATATTATAGGATTAAAATTTGTGTATTTGTAAGTAGAACTTACAAACCTTCAATTTCCTCGGACCTTTTTGAAATACGCTATATAAATAAAATGAATAATAAGGGGAAGGAAGTTCCAAATAGACAGTTAAAAATAGTTGCAATGGATCAGTTGTAGGTGATCAGTGAAAAAGTTGAATTTAAAAGTATAAATTTTGAGTGAAAGGCTAATTTAAAATTTCAATTTCAAGACAAGCATAGTGCAGGAACGTCGATAAAGCATAATATTGTATTTATTTACACGACAGTTACATTTATTAATTGAACACTTTAAATTTACCCCAAGTCAGGTCAATAAGTTATATCAGCCAAAATAATGATAAAGATAATATAATCTCAATGAACTAGCAACTGAACGTAGCAGATACCGTTATTTTTTTAATAAATGTAAAGAGATTATTACGGATATCGCAATTGTTGAGTGTCAATACTTGAGGCAAGATGGCTGTTAAAATTGTGTCCCTATTATTTCTTGCTCTAGTAGCTAAAGGTAAATACCTATAGATTTATAATATGATTCATCATCATCATCATCATCAGCCTATGCTTGTCCACTGCTGGACATAGGCCTCTCCTATTGCACGCCACTGAGCACGGTCCTCGGCTACTCTCATCCAGCTCTTGCCAGCCGCCCTGCGAAGATAATATGATTATTTTTTTTATTTTTTTTATCGGCAAAACCAAAACTACTGAAGCTGGAGTTGCGACCGCTAAACTCAAGTGGAGCTGGGCTGGCCATGTCAGACGTACGGACCCGAAGAGGTGGGCAAAAATCGTCACCGATTGGGTGCCGTGTGGCAGATTGAGGCGGTGATGATGTGACGACCTGACCAAATATTTACCTGGGTGGGAAGAGTTGGCCAAAGACAAAAAAGACTGGAAATCTCAAAAGGATGCCTTTGCCCAGCAGTGGGACACAGCCATGGGTAATATAAAATAAAATTTGCAAAGTACCCGAAGCCAGCGTGCGTGCATGTAACGACTAATGGATGTAGATGAAGCAAAAGAAGCATGTCAGAATCGTGACAAGTGACAAACCCTGGTCTCTGGCTACCTTTCCGGGATACAGGTGTGAATTTTAGTAACCAATATTTTAATGTATTTTTTAATGAAATCTTTTACTTCATTTCATTTGCTTTTTTTATCCGCAATCAGTCACTAAACTGTGACCAAATGCTTTTGATTCGAAATTGGATGGAATGGAACAGATTTTTTATTAAGAATCGCCCTTGTTCTGATACCCAAATTTCAAATTTATAACTAGGATAACCAGTGCAGTAAGAGTCTCAACTTAACTAAGTGTTACAATTCTGTGGAAATTAGAGCTAATAAACAGTGAACTAGACAAAAATATTATAGCGTACCTACTAAATCTCAAAGGTAACTCTGGGATCCTACCACTAAACCTACCTTTGTTTTTTAATCCACAGCCTACAGCGTATCACTGATCACTCTAGAGGAGCAAAAAGTCAACTACGTCATGAATGACCTCATAGGACGGAGTATAACCATACCAAAGCCCTTTTTTGACACTCTCCAATCGTGCCACGTCATCTTCCCCAACGGCATCACTTACGAAGCTTACCCCAACTCCAACATCCCCAAAACGACCATCTTCTTCTTAAATGCAGTGGATATCTTCAGAGCTTGCGCGATTGGGTTCAGAGGCATAGAACTTGAGGACGCTGGCACCTACGAGCTCTTGTCTATGGTGGAGCATAAAAGTGATCTGAGTTTGTCATTGACTCGGCAGAAGTTCAACTTAAATGTTATGGAAAGTGAGGTTGAGTGGCCTGCTAAATCATAAGTCTTTACTTCGTATTCCTGAAGCGGTGATTCGAGGGAAGTAGAATCAAATGCGTCAGTGACGTGGTATAAGAATAGTTGTTGTAAAATGAGCTTGTTGGTGAATCGATTTGTAATAAAAAGTTGCATATTGTATTGAGATTTTCTTTTAAACTTTCCTGAAATTTAAATGCATTTTCATTTAATAAGTAGACATCTTCGCCAACTGATGTCACTATTTGTTCGTTGTATTTTTTGCGCAGACAAGATAATTGCATTATGTAATGTTTAAGGGAAATCGGAAAGGCTAATCTAAACGTTTATCTAAATCTTTTGATCAGTAATTCTAGGAATGATCGTACAAGTGTTTCCAATAGCGACATGGATATCTCTCTGTCTTAAAAAAAAAAACTAAAGCCACTTTACAAATTGAAACAAACCCAAGAGAATCGCTACCAAATTCTATTAAATTTCTCACAAATACTCACTTCTGTTCCAAATGACGACTGTTGTACAAGTTCCCGTCTTTACTTGTCAAGGCGAAAGCAAACTTATGATAATAGGGTAAGGTCGCGCACGGCACGTAAGTAATTACGCCGAGGAGCTGGCTTTAGGAACTGACAAAGAGCGAGCAAACTCGATCTGCGCACCTGCGGCCTAGACATTACGTCCTCCGTGCACCGTCAACGGTAAATGAAAATTCATTTTTACGGCTCGTTGTGGAAAGGTCCGGCAAAACTTAAGAGTTTTATTCTACTCATGATTACAAACAGTTTTTACTGGGAGATCAACTTCAAATTCACCAATGATATAAAAAACGCAGTTGTAGTAACTTAAGCTTGATTAGATATAGATTAGATAGAGATAGATTAGATAAGCTTAAGCTGGGTTCTCCGACAGTACCCCTAGGTCAGGTGTTTTAAACTATATTTTGCTCTATAATGGTTAGTATTTAAAATCCAAAAGTAATGTATATTACTTTGCAATGTCCTATCTAGGGCCTAAATTATTTTTATATTTTTTTAAATTTATAGAATAAAAAAAAACATGAACTTGAGTCTGAATTATGACTAGATATGGTTTTACTGTGAGCTGTACTGTGTTTTTGACAATAAAAATATACCAAAATGACTATCACTGATTGTGTTAGTGACGTTGGTCGTCGAAAATCTATTAATAATATTTTTAATTCAGTAATTAAAAAAATGCCTACTTTTCCCCCCAACTATCCGCTCACGCAGCGAAATAATCTCATACAAATCGCTCGTTCGCGCTCGACCGCGCTCGGAAAAGCCGGTCTTAAGCACGAAATTGAAATATAGTTTACGTTTAACGGGTCTACGGGTCTAATCACGATTAATTTTAATTGTATGAGCAGGACATTAACAAAATGCTAAAATATACTCTGCTGCGAATTATAGCAGACAGGCGAGCAAGAAGTCAGAAATAAGGAGGTAGAAAAAATAAATTTCATAAAATATACCACAACCAAAAGAAGGCCGGGAGGATGTGATATTGGCACATTTCATGGAAAAATATTCGAGACCTGATTTCGAACTCTTAATGCTGGCAGGTAAACTAAATAGTTTCAACAAGAATCACGTAAACGCGCAGGTTTATGTGCGTAAAGAACTACTTCAACTGACAATTAAATCGTCATTGTAAAGTGAAACTTTCTTTTCCACTCCAAACATATCGATCACGGCATTATAATAATTATATTAATGGGGATTGTTAATTTTTTTTATATTGTCGTTTAGTGAAAACCATTTCGAGGAATAGGGTTACTGATCACTTCTATCGATTTATTTAAGTAAAATAATGACGGATTATTAGTATTTATCGCAAAAACTGTATAACCTTCATTTGCACTTCAATGATGTCACTATCGTCATCATTCGGCCTAGATCCATTGCCATAGAATAAAAAAAACTTTAACAACTGTCAACTTGACAGTAGAGGTGAGTATTTACGTATTTAAGCACAGATTACTTACTGTTTATGCATGAAAAACGCAACATAATGCCATCAATGACGTCATCCTTACCAAACTCTTAGAATTTTTAAATAATTAATAAAAAATTATAGTAGCAAAAATTTTAAAAATATTCAATTTGGTATCTTAAATTAGTCTATATTTTCAATATCTGGAATTAAAATTAGGGGTAAAAAAAAATGAACAATCCCCATTGTAATTATTTTTCCTCATCCCAATAATTGGGAGCCTTAGAAAATTTCAAATTCAGAATCCCGAATTCGCCCAGTACTGCGAGGTTTGGTAAGCGCGTTTAAAGTGTTCTACCTAATTCGCCCAATCAGATTGAATCCCAAGGCATTCAATCTGATTGGGCATGATATTCCACTTAGTGGTGACCCCGAGTGATACCAACACTTAACTACTTTCAATGCTCGCAGTTATACAGCAAAATTAAAATTGTAAGAGCAGAGTGTAACCGACCAGCAATCGCCGTCAGGTGAATCGGACGGAACGCGTAATTCCAGATCGATGGACCGTGATACGGGACGCCGGACAAATTAAAACAATATTGTTATTGAAACAAAAAGCCTTACTGCTAAAAAGTCTTAAACTAGACCAAGTTTATTGTATGTTTCTTTGGTCCCGCCTGCTAAGGTAGGAAATTAAACAGACTCATCCCTCACGCAATTCCCGGGTAAAATATACAACAATCAAATGGCCTACTTAAGACGTTTTATCAGTTATTATTTTTTGTTTAAATATAAGTTTTTCTAATTTGATACTTTTTGGTGACCTTCGGTCGACAATATGATAGATAACGTTTGCCATTTTGTATTTTTCGTGGGTTCATACAGCCAGTGACCAATATCAGTCAAGTGTCTCAGCCTCTGGGTGGTATCAAAGATACGTACATACCTCATTTGCATCGCAGTCGGGTGGAATTACCACCGCAGCAAAAAAAAAAACGCAGTACAGGTGAAAACCTTGTTTGCTCTAAAACGTTTAGCTGCTGGCAGTTCTAGGTAGGATTGTAAAAATAGAAAAAACATCGAGTAGGTATGTCACTGTAGACTTTTTAGGTCACTGCTCCTTTTGGTAATAAATTTTTAATAAAGTCAAACTCATAATTTTTATTCCCTATAAAAACAAAATGTTTACTTAATGAACGTCAAAACTGTTAGTTTCACAATTAATAGATTATGCGGAGAAGAAGCTAACAAAGAAACTCCACATTTATTCTTTTCAAAACAGGTTTGCTTAATTAACAGAGTTTTCAAATTAAAGTTACACTACACTACATACAATCGTTCCTGTTAACATTATTTAAATACCAGACATCCTTGTCTTCCAAATAATCCTAAATGTTATAATAGGCTTATTTGTACAGAGTATGCTTAATACATTTTTTAAACCGCGTCGGTGGTAACTCTAATATATCTTGAGGAATCTTATTGTAGAACCGTACACAGTGCCCCATAAACGATGTATTAACTTTTGCAAGTCTAAAACGTGCAAATGACAATTTGTGTTTATTCCTAGTATCAGTAAGAATGGAAAAACATATAAAAACATACTTGTAATTTTTCTCAAGAACAATATTAGGGGTTTAAGTATGAAATTGCCGTTTTATTGCAATAGGTTCTTTGAATTGACATAGAATCTTCATGGTTTGAGGTTTTCGAATGAAACTTTTTTCAAATGGTTTCTATGATGTTCTTTTTTTAAAAAATGTGAAACATTTGAATATCGACTTTCAATTGTTTTTGTTATTCAATTTAGACAAGAAAGATGGATACTGCGAAAATTCGAGTGATTATGAGGCACCCATTTTTCGTATTTTTTTATTTTATTGATTTGACGCAAGTGAGTCAATATTGTGGGTAAGGTAACGTTAAACCATGCCGCTAATTCCTGGGTAGTTTGACTAGGGTCGGCTTCCACTATCTCTCTTAATTCATCGTTATTCACCTGTGTGGGCGGTCTTCCTCGTGGCTCGTTCTTTAAGTCGAAATTTCCATCACGAAAGCGTTTAAACGTGCGTTCATTAATAGACCCCTCTCCAAACGCAGCATTGATATTGCGGGCTGTTTCTGCCGCGTTAGTTCCGCGTCGGAACTCGTATTCAAAAATCACTCGAATTTTCGCAGTATCCATCTTTCTTGTCTAAATTGAATAACAAAAACAATTGAAAGTCGATATTCAAATGTTTCACATTTTTTAAAAAAGAACATCATAGAAACCATTTGAAAAAAGATTCATTCGAAAACCTCAAACCATGAAGATTCTATGTCAATTCAAAGAACCTATTGCAATAAAACGGCAATTTCATACTTTAACCCCTATTATTAAGGGATATATAAATATTAGGGGTTAAAGTATGAAATTGCCGTTTTATTGCAATAGGTTCTTTGAATTGACATAGAATCTTCATGGTTTGAGGTTTTCGAATGAAACTTTTTTCAAATGGTTTCTATGATGTTCTTTTTTTAAAAAATGTGAAACATTTGAATATCGACTTTCAATTGTTTTTGTTATTAAATTTAGACAAGAAAGATGGATACTGCGAAAATTCGAGTGATTATGAGGCACCCATTTTTCGTATTTTTTTATTTTATTGATTTGACGCAAGTGAGTCAATATTGTGGGTAAGGTAACGTTAAACCATGCCGCTAATTCCTGGGTAGTTTGACTAGGGTCGGCTTCCACTATCTCTCTTAATTCATCGTTATTCACCTGTGTGGGCGGTCTTCCTCGTGGCTCGTTCTTTAAGTCAAAATTTCCATCACGAAAGCGTTTAAACCAAAATCGCACGGTGCGTTCATTAGTAGACCCCTCTCCAAACGCAGCATTGATATTGCGGGCTGTTTCTGCCGCGTTAGTTTCGCGTCGGAACTCGTATTAAAAAATCACTCGAATTTTCGCAGTATCCATCTTTCTTGTCTAAATTGAATAACAAAAACAATTGAAAGTCGATATTCAAATGTTTCACATTTTTTAAAAAAAGGACATCATAGAAACTATTTGAAAAAAGTTTCATTCGAAAACCTCAAACCATGAAGATTCTATGTCAATTCAAAGAACCTATTGCAATAAAACGGCAATTTCATACTTTAACCCCTATTATATACAATACATATAGATGCGGCTTGTATTATTGTAGATATTGTAGCTTTCATACTTTATTAGCATTTTATAATTAGCTTTCTAGTTACGGCTATTTCATTATTGTAACATTTCTTTGTAAGATATCGCCGCAACTAGGCTATAACTTTATCATTTAATCAAGATACACTAATAGTTTTACAAACTGCACGTGAAAGGAGTGACGGTCAAAAACTAGTTAATAACTAAGATAAATCTGTAAGGGTTGGATCCAAAGATGTAAGACCGACGTCTCTGCTCTCACATTCAGGGAAATCTGTATTTTTTCGTTTTTTGTGTAATAAAGTGTTCGCTAATTGTTCAAAAAACCCGGTAATATTAATCCGGACTTGGCATACGTTCTATAAAAAAACCTTGCTATGAATGGTCACTTTGGTGAAACCAGACATCTACTTTCAAGGATTAAAATACAGCTCGATATTTAATTCTATAACAAACAAAGGTTCCATTACTGAGATAGCCTTAGGATAGCCCGATCGCACGAAGGCAATCAGGAAAAGCACAGATAATAGAGACAATAAAGCATAATCGCTTCTCGATCCCGAGATGATCCTGTTACTCTACCGCAGGATAGCGGAGGTGCAACAAACGAAACTGTTCACAATTCAAAAATATCGTCTAGAGCTGCCTGGGGCCTGGAGCCCAGGAGCAAAGAATTCACATACAAATGATATTACCTTGCTGTGACAGAGCCCTAAAACAGAATAATCTATTTCATCATCATCATCAGCCATTTGACGCCCACTGCAGGACATAGGCCTCCTTTGTGGTTTTCATAACCATGAGGGGTTTTGCCAAAATCGCCACGCTTGACAGGCGGGTTGGCGATCGCAGTATGCGGTTAGAGTCTCAGGAAGACGCTGCTGCCCGTCTTCTGGTAATTGATTTCCTTAGTCGCCTTCTACGACATCCACGGAAGGAAATAAAGTGACGCTATTCTTAATCCGGCACCACACGGAATGTGGAATAATCTATTTACCTTGTGTTTAATGGTATTAGCATGCTCGTTCGTATAGGGTATGATTATATTATAAACATGCCCTATTCTGTGTTCTTCCATAACTCATTAACCAATGGTCAGATTTTGACAAAGAAAATCTCATATTCATCGTTGTTGCGCCGTTGACATGGGATACCTATATTAACCCAGCATAAATTTGACATAAAAAACGGATTTTTTGTCTTGGTGTTATAATAGCTAGTGTGTCGTTACTTTTTCGTATTTTTCACCTCATTTCTTTAAATCGGGTTAACCGAAAACACTGTCGATATTGTATGGAATCAGGCGTTACTTTGCGGAAATCCATAATAGCATTAAAATGTGAAAAATACTTTGCTAAATTCCGCCAAAATCCCACAAGCACCATGTTATGTACCGTGTTAGACGCGAAACGCGTCGCAACGCATTTTTTTCACACAAGTATGGTTTTCGATGGTGGTGTGTTTATTTCTTGCTTCTGCTTGAAAAAGTGAGAGAGAGGGCGGTGCATTAACTAACCGCATGGTGCTTGTGGATGGATTTGGCGGAATTTAGCAAAGTAATTTTCACATTTTAATGAAAACATTGCCCTTTTTAGGGTTCCGTAGTCCGACAAGGAACCCTTATAGTTTTGCCATGGCCGTCTGTCTGTCTGTCTGCCCGTCCGCGGCCTAGCGCAAAGACCGGTGGTACTAGAAAGCTGTAATTTGGTGTGTATAGAACACCAACTCGTTCAATCACTCTCGACTCGCCCGAAGTGCGAGGCGGGGAGGCGGCTTCTGGGTGTTGGCCCATTTGCGCGGGAGCGTCTCCAGCCGTTGAAACGGACGGGTCCTGGGCCATGGAGCTGGGCTCCGGTGGTCGGGTCCGGGGTCTTCAAAGTTAAACAATAAAATGTTGGAAATTACTTTTTTTACTGTACCTCCTCTACCATTAAAAGTGGGGATGATTTTTTTCTCTCGTCTACTCCATCATATGGGGTATCGTTGCGCAAATTTTTGTACCCCACCCCCCCTCTCATAGCTAAACGGTTGATTGTAGAAACGTGAAAAAATTCAGGGTAGTAGCACACATATTGCACTTAAAAGGAAAAGTATAAACCTAAACCTAACATAAACATTTACAGGCACATTGCTTCTGGCCCCACACTAGGATACCCTGTGTCGTGGGAACCAGAAGCAACGACATCACAAACATGTAAACATCCAAGACCTGGGTTTTTTTTGTCCCCAGCCGGGATACGAGCCCGGGACCTCTCGCATGGTATGCAGATGCACTATTGCTGCGCCAAGAGGTCGATTATCACGGTTAAGTAGGCTTTACTAGTTAACGAGTATTAGGCAACCGACTAACAAAAGTAAATCCACTGAAAATATCTTCGCTGAAGTGGTTAGTTCTGTGAAGCAGATAAAAAACAATCTTTCTGCGGAGCCCCACATTGCGCATGACCCGACACGCTCTTGGCCGGTTTTTACTTTCACAATCAGATAAAAACGGGGCTCCACTTTACAGGCTACTTAGGCCATCAAATTGGGTACCTATTTGATAAAATATCAAATGAGTTACTTTTAAAACGGAATTTTGTAGGAAAATACTTCATAAACGTCACATTTCAGAGCACTCTTTTTATGTTTAATCTATTTAAAAATTGTAATAACTAGTAATTGACTAAAAGAGATATATTTTCCGAGATATTTTGTAATTTTTGTTTTAATCGAGCATATGAAATAATTTATTGTTGATCGTGTCAAATACCGTATTGTAGCTATGTACTGTACCTGCTAATTCAGCTCCTTAACGTTCATCCTTCCGCGTTATTGCGATTCGAAACATAACGGTGAAACAGTATGGCCCCAAACAAATAACAGGCTGATACACAACAGGACCTTTGTGCAATTTTAGAGCCTATTTCAGCCTGTATAATATTAAATACTTGCTGACTCGGCAAAGATAAGATAAGATAATATAAGAATATTTTTTTATTGTACACTGGAGCACATATGACATGAAAATTTGCAAAAATTCAGGTCTAATAGGCCTTATGGCCAAAAGCAATCTCTTTCACACAACCCTATGAAACGTGGTTTCGTCATATAAATTAGCCTACTATCTATTCTCAGACCTACTAAATATACACAAAAAAATCATAAAAATCAGTCAAGCCGTTTCGCAGGAGTTCGATAACAAAACACTGTAACACGAGATTTTATATATTAGATATATATATATATATTTTTTGTTATTGTGCCTATATATATGTCCCACTGCAGGGCACAGACCTTCTCTCCGAGAGCATGAGCTTAATTACCACGCGTGAACCCTATGAAACGTGGTTTCGTCATATAAATTAGCCTACTATCTATTCTCAGACCTACTAAATATACACAAAAAAATCATAAAAATCAGTCAAGCCGTTTCGCAGGAGTTCGATAACAAAACACTGTAACACGAGATTTTATATATTAGATATATATATATTTTTTGTTATTGTGCCTATATATATGTCCCACTGCAGGGCACAGACCTTCTCTCCGAGAGCATGAGCTTAATTACCACGCGTGAACCCTATGATACGTGGTTTCGTCATATAAATTAGCCTACTATCTATTCTCAGACCTACTAAATATACACAAAAAAATCATAAAAATCAGTCAAGCCGTTTCGCAGGAGTTCGATAACAAAACACTGTAACACGAGATTTTATATATTAGATATATATATATTTTTTGTTATTGTGCCTATATATATGTCCCACTGCAGGGCACAGACCTTCTCTCCGAGAGCATGAGCTTAATTACCACGCGTGCCCACGGCGGATTAGCAATTTCAAGCGCTGAGGAATGTGAACACCTCAGACACTCAGGTTTCCTCACGATGTTTCCCTTGACAATACCATGAGTAAATTATTGAAAATGATGAAGCCCTCGTATAATACACAGATTAGAACCCTAAAGGTATTCAGGTAAGTACATCAAAATATGATTAACTCTCTCATGCTTTACAAGTTTACATTATTATCTGGTCCAAATGCTGTTAGGATACGAGCTTTTAGAATAGAGCAGCATATGACGTCAACTGACGCCTGTCAGTACCGTTAGCAATGCTGTCGGGAAGGCGCGTGACACGTGAGTGACGAATACAACTTCATCGGAAGTATTTCTTTTTAAATTATCTGTATTTGTTATGGACGGCGAGATTGCAGTCAAAATGTGTAGAATAATCTAGATTCTAGGTGGAGATAGATTACATGTTAGGTACTTATGTATGTATAGACAAGAGAACCTTCCAGAATATGTGCTAGAAAGAGACAGAGTTATACAGAGATAGAAAGACATTCTGGACTGTTCGATAGTTTCTAGAACCTATTTCTAATATCTTCGATGTGATTCTGGGTACTTCCAGAATGTTATATAGTTTTCTTGTACCTTCGACGTCTTTCTATGTACTTCCCGAAGTTTCTAGACTGATCAAGTAGAGTTCTATTATTACGTAGTCGATCATTCGATGACAAATAAATTAACTGATTAATATTATTCATCTGACTGTTTTTCTGACCCTACAAGTCATCACTGTCACGTAACGCATCTGCAAAAGTCATTGTACGGCAACATTATTGAGTGAAATTCGTCTCTACTCAATAAAATCTGAAGAAACGCCTTGCCCGTCTTGCGTAGTTATGAAAGATCTAAGCAACTAATTCGCTAATTTATTTATTAAAACTATTTATTAAAGAAGGGTTTTTATTCCATAGAAGTTTTCTTGAATGGCACTACCAATAAATAACTATATTCTATCAAAGTATCCTACTGTGAGATTTTAAAATAAATTGGTTACTGACATGTAAAATTGTATTGTATTGATATTGTTCATTATTAACATTATTTTTCCCATTGGTAAAGGCTATAAGTTTGTTTTCATTGTTAGTTTTTATACCTTCATATAACATTTTTTAAGATAATTTCATACACAATGCATGTTGTTATTGAATAAATAAATGAAATGAAAAGAAACACCATACCGCACAATCCCTTTATAAACTACGCAACGCAACGATCGTGTGCAAAGGTTACAACGTAGCAGCGACCTTGCGTTTGCTGAGCGTCCTGGTTGCGTTGTCGTCAGCGCGTTCAAAAAAACGTCCTGTGCAAAGGCCCTAAGTGTCATAAAACCGGGCGAGCCATCGTTCCGGTGCGTGATTGATGAGGTGACCCATCACCTCTTCGACCCTGCACAAGGTCATCTTTTATACGATAGATGACTTTTAAATTGTGTGTTCAAGGCTTCAATAAGGGCTAACTAGTGCTGCCAATGAACAAAAAAAGTGAACGACAAAAATGAACACAGTCATTACCAGGTAACAGCAATTTTTAGAACCTACAGCTTAGAAATTAGGTTCAAGAATCTAGGCTACAATATCGTTTTTGGCGAAAACGGCCGTTTTTGGCGTAATTGAAATTGTGGGCTAGGTCCTTGGCCCTAGGTTCTAAGTTGTGGATTCTAAAAATCGCTATCACTAATACAGAAAATCCTGTGGTTTTTGGAAAAATGGATTCAAACAAAGATGTGATTTTTTCATTGGTTAACCCTTATTAAAGCCTTAAATTTTATTGATACCTGCTGAGGAAATGGATTTAAAGTTATTTATAGAGATGTTTAAATAACTCTTTGTATATTATATGCCGTGTGGCGCCGGATTAAGAATAGCGTTACTCCATTTCCTTCAGTGGATGTCGTAGAAGGTGACTAAGGAAATCAATTACCAGGAGACGGGCAGCAGCGTCTTCCTGAGATTTCAACCGCATACTGCGATCGCCAACCCGCCTACCAAGCGTGGCGATTATGGCAAAACCCCTCATGGTTATGAAAATCACGAAGGAGGCCTATGTCTTGCAGTGGGCGTCAAATGGCTGATGATGATATTATATGCATGTTAGATGAACACACAGTCAAGTTAAAAATAACCATATTATGTTAAAATTACAAGGCAAAATACCACACGGGGAGAAGGCCTTTGTCAGACGGCAACAGAGAAACGTCGTACATTGTTTCTCCTGCCTTTTGTATAGCTTGACAGTAATTAGTAATTTCGTCCTAAATGTACGGAGCCAAATAATAACAGTTTGTTCGTCGAAACGTACAGAGAATGTGCCTTGTCTGGTATAGGCATTGTCTGTTAGTCTTTGCGCGCTTTTCTGTCCTTAAAAGCTAGGACCAAAAAACCTTGCCAGTGAATGCTAAATGACGAATACGTAATTAAGAAACGTACGATTTCTGAAAGACAATAATTGGTTTGTCATTCGTAAGAGCTTTTTAGGGTTCCGTAGTCGATAAGGAACCCTTGTAGTTTCGCCATGTACATCCGTCTGTCTGTGAGTCTGTCTGTCCGGCTGTCCGTATGTCCGTCAGTCCGTCTGCCTGTCCGCGGCCTAGCTCAGAAACGATGTACAAGACAAAAACAGTAACAAGACAGAACAAGAAAGCTGAAATTTGACATGCACGTCAAATTTGATGTCGCCGACAAAACGGTAAAATAAAATCATAGAAAAAGGTTTTTTTACCCCCCTACACCTAAATTAGGGAGGCCATTATGAGCGTAGGGAGACCATTTCTTTGATTAAGGGTTCCGTTTGCGAGATATTAACCTTTAAAGATTTTTGTTCGAGTAGGGCGTCCCCCCCACCCCTCCTGGCTAAACGGTTCACTGTAGAATAGCGAAATAATTCAGGGTAGTAGCACCTATAACGAACTTAAAAGGAAAACCATCACGGCTACTTAGGCTTTATAAGTTAACGAGTAGTTTGTATTTACGATAAAAAAAAATGTTTGGGTAACAAATAATATCTGAAAAATGTTCATTCCTTAACTAAAAAAAAAACGCCGTCCTCAATAATAATTGGGGACAATGGGCTCAATTGTGATATTGCTCAAAACGTTGACTTTAATAAAGTACAAAAAGCTATGTTGCATTTTTTGGCATTGCTTACATGCTATTTTGTGGTTTATAAAGCATTATAGTTGACATTACAGGAAGGTAGATATCTACGACTCCACCTAAACTCATCATCATCATCAGCCGTTTGACGCCCACTGCAGGGCGTAGGCCTCCCTCATGGTTTTTAACCATGAAGGGTTTTGCCATAGTCGCCACGCTTGGCAGGCGGGTTGGCGATCGCAGTATACGGTTGGAATCTTAGGAAGGCGCTGCTGCCCGTCTCCTGGTAATTTATTTCCTTAGTCGCCTTCTACGACATCCACGACATCCTAAACTCATAATAGCCACCAAAGAAGGAGGTGTATTGTACCTTTCATCTGCTCTTTCATCACACCTTCGATAAAATCGAGCAATACGTCACCGAAACTGTACCAAGCCATCATCATCCGCGTTCAGACGTGACATGGAAGCGTCAGACATTTTCAACCGCCAAATCAAGCATGTAGGTAAGTAAAATCCACCACAATTTTTTCCTCACCATCATCATCATCATCAGCCATTTAACGCCCACTGCAGGACATAGGCCTCCCTCATGGTATTCATAACAATGAGGGGTTTTGTCATATTTTTTTCCTCGCACAGCTGATTATGGATGCAATAGATCTGCGTCATCTCAAACCCCATATTTGTCCACTGCTGGTCGTAGGTTTCCCCGAGGCACGGCAATTCTTTCTGCCCTCGGCTATTATCGTCCAGACGCTGGCATCAATCTGCTTCAGATCGTCAGTACAGTGAGCTAGTGGGTGGCTTACGCTGTGTTTGCCATTTCGTGGTTTTCAGTCAAATACCTCTGTGGGGTACAAATGGGGAATTTGTTCTCTGGCAGATATGAGCAGCCCACTGCCAGTCGTCAGTCACTTGTGACCAGTTGTGATTCATCAGAAAGACTTCAAGCATAGCCCGCTGAGTGACTCTGAATCGGTGGACTAGTCCTACTGTCTCAGTACCTATATTTCGGCTCCATGGGTCATAACTGGCAGTATGCACTGGTTGCTGCTAATGAATGGTCAGCTTTATTACACAGCCTTTTTCTTGGATTTTTGAAGGCAGTTTTCTTTTTTCCGCAGAATTGCTTTGTTTTGCCTTTCTTTACCCGTTTTCTAACTCTTAGGTGAGAAGGAATGGCTACCAAATCATCATTGAGTAAAAGATATGGTCTATAGCTATTCAATTTGTTAGAGTTTGATAGCCTTGATAGTTCGTATTTCAGCTTTGCCAAAACTAAGTATATGAAAAAAAAAAGTTTAGCAATCAGCCCATTGGCCCCATTTGCAGAAAGGTCGGTTTATCATCGCCTCCCATTGTCAAAACTCAGGGAATATTTGACTTAATAGCATTTTTAATAAGTGAAGACTATAGGTAAGTGAATCTTACAAAAAATGTGTAAAGAAAGAAAGAAAGAAAGAAGAAAGAGGATATTTATTTAAATTGTCACAGAAACACAAAGTAAACATAAAGGTACACAAACAAAAGACAAGAACGTCGACAAAACAGAAATAAAACAAAACAATCGTGAAGAGAACATGTGAGGCATATAGAGTCAAAGGCAGCCGGGTACCATACAGTAATGTATGGCACCCAGCCACCTCGGACCCCATAAGCCTCAGGTGCCTCCGTGACAACAAAAAAGGGGCTCCAACTCAGCATACTTTGCCGGTGTGTGCTATAGTTAGCATAACACCAGCAAAACTGATTATCAGTTGTTACCATATGATTCCTCCTTTGGCACCCGGAACGTGGTACATACATACATGTTACTATATAAATACAAATAATAATAACTACTTATATAAATACCCATGAATATGCTGTAAAATTAAATAAATGTACTAAATATACTAAGCTTATATTACATACTGACACCATTGCAATTACGAACTGCAATAAATAAATACACAAGATTTATAAACAAAAATTTATAGTAAATCGGTTTACTTTTTGCAAGTCACCAGTCTGCCAAATGTTATAAATGAAGCCGCCAAATCAAAGCACTATGTGGCACTATATAATTCGTTTGTATAATCCGTTTTTGTGGACAGCAAATCAGAACTCTTTTTTTTTGAGAAATGCGTTCTCAAACTCAATATAAAAATATGGGCACTTAAGCAAGCATCCTCAAATGGGGACGGGTTAATGAAACACGGACCTGGTCCTGTCTGGATACCTAAAAGCTAGTTGGATGGTTTCCGGGAATATTCATAATGTAACTGAGTAAAGGGTAATAATGTAACTGAGTAATTGTGCTCGACTGAACACAAATTCATTAGCACAAAGCACTTATCGAACAGGGCTAATTAATTTCATTACTATTAATATTATCACAACCTTTGGCACAGTACAAAATCCATTCATTCGGCACAACATATTTAATAGTGCCGCATTACCAAGTAAACTCCTATAAGGGAACATGTTTCGTAAAATCAATTGTTTTAATAAAAAAGTTATTGTAAAACTAAAAATCCGACTTGTAAAAAGGCAAGAAGAAACTGTTGAATTTCTTAACCTCTGCAAGCTCTTAACTTAAGTGTTGTCTGCTAAGGTTAACGGATAAATATCTTCCACAGAATACGGTCACTTGTCCTTATCCCAATCTAGGGTACCCTGTGATATCCAGGCAAGAACATCACAAACATGGCATTATACCCAGACTGACGCCATTTGTGCAAATCAAGTGCGCTGGCCTCCAGTGGGAATTGAACCTACGATATCTATTTGGTTAGACAAGCGTGTTAATCGCTAGATCAATGAAACGGTCAACCTTAGTTAGTTAGTCCTGTGGTTTCCGCACTTAGGGCCGGATTCTGAATTGAGAATAACCTACTATGAGAATTAATTAATTGATAATTAAGTAAATACTTAAGTAACGTTTTGTCATGCTCTTTTCCGAGAAAGTCGAAGAGAGAGCACTACAGTTAACTATTTACTTAGTTAAATTCTCAATTCAGAAACTGGCCTTTATCCTCATAATTGGGACATTGTACGTAGCAGGGCTGTGAGATCACTCCGGCCAACCAATCTCTTTCCAGTAAGCCAGCAGTGCAACAATGTTACTGCTGCCCTCCCGAAGGGATCCAAGCTTTCCGATGGTGGATGTCCGTTGCACTTCCACGTTCTCACAGTGGATAATCACGTGGGAGGGAGTTTCATCTTCCTTGAGGCATCTTCGACATAGCGGGCTGTCGGTCAGGTTCTATGGTGTGGAAGTGTTTATTCAGTGGGCAGTGGTCCATCATAAGTGCCACAGCTTTGGGCAGATTGAATCTCCTCAGACGCTTCGACATTGTTGGTTGAGCCGTCTGGCATGACTGCATTTCGTTTTCATTTTCCATATTTCAGCATGCTGTGTTTCTGCTTGCAGCCTTAACTATTTTGTAGAGGTTCAGGTCCTTCTGCTGTAGTTTCCAAGCCTCTTCTGGCGAACTGAACCTTAAGTAAGGATCTCCTAGGCCCTGCTTAAGATTATTTTAGTGGTCGAGTTTTGTTTTAAGCAAGTGCTTTTTTGTCAGTCCCTTTAAGGCACCAACTTTTTATTAACAAAAAAGCTTACGTCCGCTATTTTGGTTTTTCCGTGACATTGAGACATGAGCGACGTCGGTACTTGTCACTTTACCCCTCATTTGTCAAAACGATCAAGCGGCTTAGTTTCTGAGTGGTCGTGGAAAAACATGCATGCATACAGTCATACATACACACATACATACATACATACATACATACATACATACATACATACATACATACATACATACATACATACATACATACATACATACATACATACATACATACATACATAAATACATACATACATACTTGCGCATACGTGGCGAGGCGGGAAGACGGCAGGTGGACCAGGTGGAACAGTAACTGAGTGGCAGCCAAGAACCGGACGGTAGTCAATGGGTAGACCAACAGCCCGATCGATGGTCGGACTATGTGAATAAGTCGTCAAAGGGCCCGTGGATGCGAATGGCGAGACACCGCAAAAGATGGCGTAATGGGGAAAAGGCAGCAGCAGTGGGCAGAGGTGGGTTCATGATGATGATGTGCGCATAACATATCCCTCCTTTATGGCAACAGTCGGGTAAAAAGTTAGTTATAGGGAAAACGCGGGGTCATGTAAGACTGGTTTGAAAAGTGGCGCTATTTTATTCATTCCACACTCCGGTATAAGATTCCTGGAAAATTGTTTTACGTGATACGTTATAACAAAAGAGTGGAGTACGCTGACTCCGTGCGCAGAATAAGTGATTTGACAAGCCTCGGCTTAAGCGAGTTTCTTATTATTAAATTTCATTAAATTGCCTTTAGAGCTTCCCTCTGAAGGGCTATTCCGGGTGACTTATTATGGCTTCTGAATTTTTTTTATTTTCAACTCTTGTCTCGCCTTATCCTTGTGGCTTTTAATTCAATTCCTCAGTAATCCCAGAGATTTATTTATTTATTTGACACATAAAACAGCTTAAGGTTTGCTCGTGCTTACAGCTGAGAATAACAGAATAAAAATAAATTAAAGCTTCACACACATGCCTCGTAAGACTGTTCATAGAAACTAATCGCAAGGCTATAGTTTCGTTTTCATAAGTTCATTTCCAATTCTAAGCACGATCAAAACTCGAATTATGACCTCGAAACGTATTGGCAGAGTTTCATTGCAATTCTGCATGTCGTTTGTAAATAAAAACCAAACTACGTTTGTATGGGAATAGCTTCTCTTCCCGCGGGCCTTCTCAAGCCGCGTTCGGACCGAGCGAGCTATTTTTGCTACTAAGAAGCTACTCCTGTTCTGTACACCGGTGTTACAGTCCACCTTTTGTACACTATCTTTGTGAAACAAAGAATTAATAATAATAATAATAGCCGGTTTGCATCAGTGTACTAAGATCGCCGGCTTTACAAAGAAACCCGGCCTTACAATCAAAAAAACTTCTATTTGTGTTCTGAGCAAAAAAATGAATAACATACTCTGATCTAGCCCATAACTTTCAAATTAAGCACACAGCGTGATTAATTAGCATATAGGGAAGAGCGGGTGATCGTGCTCTTCCACTATAAAGGGAAATTTCCCGCCAGGCAGATCGTATGCCTGGGGACGGCCGGTCCGACTGATGTTCGTCGGACGTTATATTTATGGTATGTCATGTGAAACATTTTGCTTGCGCGATGTAGGAATGTTGGAGTTTATAGTGCGCGCGCAGAGTTGACATGTGCTCGCCACATCACTCCCCTTCAAGACCGTAGCTACGCATAGCTATGTCTGATAGGAATCGAAGTCTGTGCTCTAAAGCCTGCAAGTGCCAGGAGGCGCTGAGTCAGTGAGTCGACTAGCGGTTGAGGGTGTTCGGCGGCTAACAGTCACTTCACCGGCGACAGTACCATGGGGTCCGCGCATGTGGTAGGAACCGGTGAAGGCTGCTGTACCACTGGCAACGTGCGCTGTTGCTGTGTGGCTGCCGTGCCGAGGGGTTGGGGGAGATCACCATCAGTACCAGTAGTCGGTGCGTTGACTGTAGTGGAACTGATGAGGTGAGAGGGAAGAGGATGCTGGCCTTGCTTTGAGAGTGATTGTTTGTGGGGTGCTGCGAGAGCGAAGGAAGGTTGACATTGTTCTGTCGAGGGTCACTACTATAGGGAAGAGCGGGTGATCGTGCTCTTCCACTATAAAGGGAAATTTCCCGCCAGGCAGATCGTATGCCTGGGGACGGCCGGTCCGACTGATGTTCGTCGGACGTTATATTTATGGTATGTCATGTGAAACATTTTGCTTGCGCGATGTAGGAATGTTGGAGTTTATAGTGCGCGCGCAGAGTTGACATGTGCTCGCCACAAGCATTTGTCCTTCAGCAACTTTCCATCGTAGCATTGTCTGGAAGAAATTGCTTTTAGCCATAAGGCCGCCAATAGTACTGTGCATTTTTTATTATATTTATGTCGTGTGCTCTAATGTATAATAAATAACATTCTTATCTTATCTTATTTCATACGCTACGAAAATTAAATGTTAAGAAATCGACAACTTGAATCTTAACAAATTTTACGAACTCGGATCTTACAAGGTATTTTAAATAAAAAATATTGCTAACTAAACACTAC
Source organism: Yponomeuta evonymella (assembly GCA_963969515.1). Lineage (NCBI taxonomy): Eukaryota > Metazoa > Arthropoda > Insecta > Lepidoptera > Yponomeutidae > Yponomeuta > Yponomeuta evonymella. Next base: position 16,923,240 of record OZ018351.1, read on the forward strand.
GATTATGTGTCGTACAAATCCTACAGTGTGCGTATAACACACATTGACATCGATTACTTTTGTGCCACAATACTTCAGGCATACGGCCAGCGGTGGACGAGCACGGACTGATGGATTGAATAATGCGCTCTTCATTTGAGAACATTTAGAAGATTCTTTTAAAGGTGTCATCATCATCATCATCATCATGAGCCATTTGACGCCCACTGCAGGACATAGGCCTCACTCGTGGTTTTCCTAACATAATTAAAAAACCACGGTTTGGTTCTGATCGTCGGTTGGATAGCGAAGAAGCGGGAAGCCTTGAGGAGACTACTCTCCTGCCACAGGGTCAACCAAGATTCAGACAGACGCTGCTTTGGAAGAGAAAGTAAGTCGTAGGGTTGGTGCACTTCGTGACCGCAGGCATGTTTAGCGAGCAAGTCAGCATTTTCGTTGCCTACTATACCAGTGTCCTGGTACCCATGCCAGAACCACCTCAAGATTAGTCTCGCAGTATGCGGTTGGAATCTTAGGAAAACGCTGCTGCCCTTCTCCTGGGTAATGTATTTCCTTAGTCGCCTTCTACGACATCCACGGAAGGAAATGTGTAGTGTAGGTTCTTCAAAAATTTAAAGGTGTTGAAGCTGCTCACGACGTCGGGCTTAACCTCGATACATTCTCCAGGTGGTGCCAAACGAGTAGCATTACTGGTGGTTGGCCTAGGCCACGGCTACCCTTCCTCTTGAGTAACCACTCACCGGACTAAAACACGCCACCAAGCCACTCGTCGCGTTTCGGCGTATTGTCTAGTGACACCATACCTAACCGGCTTTTAAAACTTATCGTCAGGTGAGACAGAGACAAAAGGCGAGCGTGCGAGCATCCTTCTTTCAGCGTCTTTCTCGAAGTTTCATAGTTTGCTCTTAATAGGCATTATGTTCTCGGATAGCTTCGAGGGCCACCGATGTAGACCTATCGTTAAAAATTACCTTAGTATTGTAAAGGTTTATGCAGAGACCCACACATCGCGAGGAAGTATTATGGTCGCAGAGAATTTCACTGAGTTTCTACATCGATTTCGTGATGATAAAACTACATCACCGGCAAAGCCCAGGTGCGCGATTTATTTTTTTATATAGCCTAAATACGTCCCACCGCGAGGCACAGGCCTTCTCTCAGAGAGAGAGAGTATGGGCTTAATTACCACGCGTGCCCTTGAGGTATGTGAACAGAAATCAGAAATCAATAATTTATTTCAACGTAAATAATTTACATTCTGTTTGCTGAATGTCAATGTACTATGTTACTATGTTAGCCTCAGACACTTCAGACACGTCAGACACTCAGGTTTCCTCACCATGTTTTCACCGTTAGCGAGTGGTATTGCTACTACAACTTCAAAAATGTACGTAACTTATAAAACAAAGTCATTGGTGCACGCCCGGATTCAAACCCATGACCTCCCAAATGAGAAGCCGGCATTCTATCACTTCAATGCCAGCGCTTATGCCACTACCGAGCGATGTGATCGCCGTTATTAATGTCTCTCGTACAGTCCAATGTCTTGAAGATATCTTCCAATGCATTGGATTTGGGAACCGTTTCGAACATAATTGACATCTCCCTGTCTCATACTTTCCTGCTGGATGCGTTGCATAAAGACAGCAAAGATTAGCGATAAAATAAAAATAACTGTAAAATAAAGTTAACTTTAAGAAAACTCACTTGTTACCGTTTAATCTTCTCCTTCACAACTCATCTCAGAGAGACTTCAGTAGTATGGTGTCTCTCTGAGAATCAATCTCGGAAAGACTTTAGTAGTACCGAAGCAATGTCTTGCTTCGAGCCTAATGGAGTATTAGTAATCGAAATCTAGGCGTCTACACAGAAACTCTATGAATTTATTCCTTAAAATATGTTACTATTTTCTTAATAAAGAACCTTTTACTTTACTTTCACTTTTTACTTTTATTACCAGAATTTAAGATAAAAGTACTTACACTTGATAGCTGGTCACCCTTGCAAAGTCGCCCGTAATGCAAGTGAATAGAGTGCTATAATATTGATGTTAACGTATTTTTTACTTTAAACAATTATTTATGCTCAATGCTTAACAGCGCCTAAAAGCAATCCTTAACTAATCTATATAGTTGTAATCTATGAAGTTGCTTATCTAAGGGCAGATTACTTTGGCTTACCTGCGCTTGCGCTTCAAGTGCTGAGGTATATAAACACCTCAAAGACTCAGGTTTTCTCACAATGTTTCCCTTCACAGTTAGAACTTCTCAAATTAGTAGACGTAACTTTGAAAACAAAGTCGTGCCGGGATTTGAACCCATCACTTCCTAGCGTTTATAAAATGTTTTATTGAATTAGTTTTATTAAAAACTTTTAGGCTGACTTAAGTTCAGTTATCGCTTAAGTTAAGTTGTAGAGTAATTGTTTTAGCGTCATCTTTTCAATGTTTGTATTATATACTTCTCAGTGTGAAGGTCTAAGGATGCAGTACCTACTCTATATTTTATTTGTAACGTTTGTTTTCAAATATTTCATTGTGTTTGTATCTGTTTCTTCACCTTCTAATAAAATAATAAAAAAAACGCAAATTCTGGAAACCGTTTCATTAGTGTCATTAATTTAGCTACTTTTAATAAGGAGGATCTTAAACTTCTTAATATTTTTTTTATAATTAGTTACTTTTAGATTTAGGACTGTAAAAAGTTTAAATATACATATATTCCCGATTTTTTAGAAGTTTTTTTTAGTTTTCAAAGAAGAATTTATTAAAAGTTTTTTTTTGAGTGTCCTCTAAAGCTCTTCTTGGAACTTGTGACCATCATAACATAAGTCCTGATCCACAAAAATAGATAAGGTTAATAATACGTCACTTACCATACATAATCCTGGCTTTTCCATCCGAATCGATCGAATGTCAAATAGAGAGTAGAGCTTTCGGTGATTGATCGAGCCCCGACCGCTTCAGTGGGATATAGAATAGAACGATCTATCTCAATTCGTGATTGGTGCTAAGCGGCAAAAGTTTTAATCTTAAGTGACAGTTCACCGACTGTGTATAATTAGAGCATGTTTAAGAGGGCGCTTAATGAGGCGATCGATTCCAATACAAACGAAGTTTGGTGTTAAATTCACAAACGACAAGCCCTATCGCAATGAAAATTTCAAACTTAAATGACATTTCACCGACTGTGTTTAATTTGGGGCATATCTCACAGGGCACTTAATGAGGCGATTTCCGTACAAAAATTGTTTATTTTTGATTCATAAACGATAGCAGAACGGTTGATTGTAAAAACGTGAAAAAAATCAGGGCAGTAGCACACAGTTATAATGAAAAGGAGAATTATCACGGTGAGTTGGCAGTTAACGAGTATTAGGCGACCAACTCATAAAAGGAAAAATTCGTACAAATTCCATTGAAAATTACATTGGTAAAGTTGTCACTTCTGTAAAGAAAGTAAAAGACCCCTCCTTCTATGGAACCCTACAACGCGTGGCCCGACTTGCACTTGGCCAGTTTTTAGGGTTCTGTATCCGAAGGGGGCCAACTACTAAGACTTCACTGTCCGTCTATCCGTCTGTCTGTCTGTCTGTCTGTCTGTCTGTCTGTCACCAGGCTGTATCTTACGAACCGTGATAGCTAGGCAGTTGAAATTTTCAGATATGATGTATTTCTGTTGCCGCTATAAAAGCAAATACTAAAAACAGAATAAAAAAATATTTAAGGGGGCTCTCATACAACAAACGTTGTCTAAGGACAGCGCTCGCCATCTAGCGGCCATCTATGTAACCTTCACGCGCCAATGCCATGTCGTTAAATGTCAATATTAAACGCTTCTTTTTTACATTTCAAGTAGTTTTTTGCATAAATATTTTACGCTAAACGTATAGCTCACATTGTATGACGGAAACATGAGTTCACCATTTTTTTATTTGTTTTAGTCAAGATTTTCCTGCATTTTTGTATTGGCACTGTCTGATAAGTACTGCATAAAACTACATTTATGTGTTAATATAAATAAACATTCTAATAGGATAATGATTTGTCGGTGGATTCGATATCAGTATTGTACTTGAAGCATAAATTTCACAATATTTTATAAAACCTTGATATTTTGCAAAATATTCGCGCGGGTTGCACCCCCGCCCCTACGCTCGGCTTCTTTGCGGACTATTTACGGGGCAGGCGACAGTATGTTGACTGCGCCGGATATAGGTCGGAACCGTACTACACTACACCAGGTCTGGCGTCAGCCTAAAACTTGAGTAGCTTAAACATTCCGGCCGCCATGGACGCAGTCCAGCCAAAAGACAAAAAGTAAAAATATATATAACTGGTAAATTGTACATAGTAGGTAACACTTATATCGAACCATCTTCTAATTAAAAAACAACAATAAAATGTAATCCTTAACAATGTAAAATTAAAAGGCAACAACTGTAAAGCGAATATATAGTTAAAATTGTTGACAGAACTAAGCATTTCCTTAAAGCTAATTTAAACGGCATACAACAGTTTTTATACCAATAAAAATAAGTAAACATAACATGCTTTGTAAATATACAACTTAATTCATCTAAAACAAGCAATAGGGGTGAAAATTATCGTGTATTATTATTATTATTTTTTTTTTTTCACACTGGGGAGGGAGGTGGTGAATGCTCATGCATAACAGCACGGGCCCGGCCGTGCTGCCAATGTGGGACTCACAGGAAGTGCGCCTACCCACTAAACACCACCTGGGGGCTGGTTTGGTCCTAAGGACCCCTAAACCGACATCGGGAGCGACCCACCTCGATGCCGAGGAGGGCGCGCTTTTACCCCTATTGCTTGTTTTATTACAAGGCTTTTATTCAGATTTTTTACGAAGTTTTCTTTTTATAAGTTGGTATTATTATAAAATTGTCAGATACTAGTTTTACTAGAACGAAATGATTGCGCGATGTAGACTCAATAATTCGCCAGACTAACGCCATCTATCGCCACGCTTAATAACCTAAGACTTGAGTAGCTTGAACAAAATCCATTGAAAATGTTTTTGATGAAGTGGTTAGTTCTGTAAAGCAGATTAAACCCCCTCTTTCTACGGAACCCTGCACTGCGCGTGGCCCGACACGCACTTGGGCGGTTTTCTCTTTGCCTACGTAAATACCGTCTAAAATTATCCTCGCAGAACAAGGAAATTCCATTTAAGACTCATGCTTTGGCGTTGGGACCAATTCATCAAAAGTGACACATGAGCTTCTACAAGATGTAATGGTTCCCTAATTCAATTTGATGCGGAGTAGTATTAATATATTATTGACAGGAAATGCTGCTAGTAATTTTATTTGTGAATTTTGTGACAGGCGAATGAATATACGCGTTGAACGTTGGAAAATTTGGCAAAGAAATCTGATCCAGGGAGGCTAACGGTTAAGGTGAAGTTGTTTCACAGCCTGTGCAAAAATAATGTTTAACCCTTCAACCGCCGGTAGGAACTGAACTGTAGTAACTGGAATGTTAAGTTCAAAAGTCTAGTGGCCCCCGACTTGTTCGGACAGCCCAAGAAAAATGCAAGTTCTAGCATAGAGGTAGCCCATGACACAAAATACCATAAGGTTATCGATTATTATTTGGACACGTTTCAAATGGGCAACCCTTTCATTGGTACAATTTTCAGGAAGATAATTCTAAAATCAATACAAGTAACGCCACCTGTTAATGATCTTAAAGAACCATTCAACTTAAGGGGGTTGATTTCAGTCCTAGGAAGTGACACACCGCCTAAATTGGGTGGGGCTGAAAATTCGAAGAATATAGAAGAATGAATCTTAAAACTTCACCCATAAAATCTAGAATCGCATATGTAGAGCCAACCGTGTCACACGTATGCACACAGATGCAATAAAATCCATAAATATCAACTCTAGTTTCGAAGAAAGTACAGTTTAGTAGTACCAATACTGCCGTTGCCATAGAAAACGACAATCTTAAGCGAAGGTAGTAGGGTCAAGACAAGTCGAGTCCAAAACTCTTAACACAGCATTAACATATAGCCCTGCTTACATTTATCCCAAGCTTAGGATCTATTCTATAAATTAGTAAATAATATTGATTATGGACTCTACAAGAGTCTCTAGCAAAGAAACAACGAAATTTGTGTCATCGCCACATGTTGACGGATCATTCGAGAGGAACAGGTTTCATCCTTGACCCACGCGTTTAATGAATACCTCGCTTTGCATACTTATCAAAATAGCTTTTGTTGCTGTGTGTTAGGTTTCGTTAAGATTTGGTAATGGAGACCACATATCGGCAAGCGCAGCGTAGGACGACCAGCCACAAGATGGACAGACGACGTCATCCAAGTGGCAGGAAGACGCTAGATGAAAGCCGCTTCCAACCGGTCTTTTTGGAAATCCATGGAGGAGGCCTATGTCCAGCAGTGGACTTCTTTTGGCTGAATGATGATGATGATTTGGTAAATAAACAAAATACAAAAGTACTGTAACTATGATTGTAATTGCAATGATGGCATTGACACTAGATAGACAGACTATTCTTTATTGTATACCGAAATTACATTAACAGAAATGTAATAAATCGAAGTACAATTGGCAGCCTTATTACCACAAGCAATGTCTTCCAGACAACCATAGACGGAAAAAAGATATAAATTAGAGACGGGTAGTCGGTGTAATTAATAAATTATCTTACATTATCTACTGTCACGATTATTTATCATAACTACGAATCTACAGAGTTTCAGGTTTCCTATACATCGCCTTAAAATTCCTAGCGCTTTAGGGATGAATAGGAAATACTCCGGCTAATGGCAAACGGCAAACGGCAACTTTAGGATCATTCAAAAATCATTAAAGGTTAGTGTTGTTGGACGACCAGCAGAATGATTGAAATTGTATAGCTCTGCCCTATTATATGTGTCATCTGTACGTTTTGCTGCTGTGGCGTGCTTATTAGTAGGTTATGCCAACGAAAAAAGAATATAAAACAAAATAAATTAATAACAATAACTCGCTTAAGATCAGTAAAACTAACCTATTTCATCTCTTGATTTACTTTAAGATCGGTCGAACTAACCTATTTAATCTTTTCATTTACTTTATTATATTTTATTTAAAAATATATTGTTATGTATAAAGAGATTTACATATTTATTATTATTATTATATTATTTAATTATTTTATTTTTCCTAATATCTATTGTGAGTGTCTTTTGTTTTTATTTATTTTACTTATATACCAGCGATACAGAAGGTACCCCTTTTGTGACAAATGCTAAGTCGGGTCCTTTCACAAACGCAGTGCAAGGGCTTTCCTTGCATGTTTCTTTTTAATTTAAAATTGTACTCTGTCATTGTACTGTGTTTTAAGTGAATAAATTATTTCAATTTATTTCAAAATGTCTAAAAAGTTCGGTTATCTAAATGGGTTTTCAAGTTTTTGGCGTTTTTGTGCCAGTTTTGGTTTGATCCACTTCAGGTCATAAAGGTCATTTAAAGGTTTTTGTAGGTAATAAAATTGTTAATGAATGTATTTTTGGGGGTGGAGCCTCGCTTTGGACCGAGGAGAGCTGGTAAATTTGGGAGATTCCATCGGGAGTTCGGTCGCAGCATTCAGAGAGAGAAGCAGTTCACCTGAACATTCGTCGCGCGTGCAAACCTCTGACTAGACCTAGCAGTCTAGACTTCCCACGTCTACTGTGCTATTTAGGACAAGCCATCAGTGAAGACTCTGAGAGTGTAATAATAAGCTAGCCAATTCTAAGCAGACAATTCGTAAAGTGGTAAAGGAAAAAGTGCGAAGTACAATTGGCAGCCTTATTACCACAAGCAATTTCTTCCAGACAACCATAGACGGAAAAAAGATAGAAATTAGAGACGGGTAGTCGGTGTAATTAATAAATTATCTTACATTATCTACTGTCACGATTATTTCTCATAACTACGAATCTACAGAGTTTCAGGTTTCCTATACATCGCCTTAAAATTCCTAGCGCTTTTGGGATGAATAGGAAATACTCCGGCAAATGGCAAACGGCAAACGGCAACTTTAGGATCATTCAAAAATCATTATAGGTTAGTGTTGTTGGACGACCAGCAGAATGGTTGAAATTGTATAGCTCTGCCCTATTATATGTGTCATCTGTACGTTTTGCTGCTGTCCGTTTTCCGCGAAACAAAGTGTATTTCCGTAGAGGGGCGTCTTTTTAAACAAAACCAACGATTTTCCGAATTTCCTTGTCGCGTGAGATATTTTATTATTGTTATCTAGGTAAGTATTTTATTTATTTTGTGTACGTGTGTGTTTCAATCCACTAATGTTAAATTTTATTCCAGGATTCTATTTATAGATTTCCCACTAACTAGCGAGAGCAGAAGGAGAACCGTTGGTTCTGCGTTGTTTCGACGTCTCCACCTTACTTGGGACTGGTTTTCGATAATGAAAGTAGGATTAAGACAGGTTAACATCACCAGAAGGAGTATTTTAGACAGATAGACAGATAACACTAGTGCACGCCAGTAATTTACAGAGATATAAGAGATATAGTTTTACTAACATATCTCATCATAACGAAACTGCTGTTTGAAGGCGTCACGCGCTGACCTTTTATGTTTTTTTTTACCGCTGCGGTTGGAAACAGCACATATCTACGACCTCACAGGATCCGATTATCTTCGAAATCACAGGATCTTTAACATTATCCCAGGATCATCTTTATCATCTCAGTGCATCCATCATAAATCAATTTCATCGGGAACAATTTTCTTCACAGCTTAATGTTTCTACTTCTAACTTTAGCTAGCGTCGTTCTCGAAGTAGTATTCAATGAACATTTTTTGTCTTGCCGTCGTTTGAGTTCTAATATCTTTAAGATCTTCACCAATGTACGGCTCAGGTGGATGGGTGTACTGGCCCTCTGCGGCTAGCCGGAATCCATGTCTTAAATGACGTGTATAGGAAGGGACCCTGTTTCATAGCCCGGAGGTCAAATGTGAAAATAATTTTTCTTAGAATTTCATTACACATAAATTAAGTAAGCGCGGCGTAAAGACTGAAATTCGCTGAGTTATATAGAAGGTAAATAACATTCAGTAATGATTCAAAACATAAATAAAAAATAACCCAACTGCTGAACATTAACTACTAAGAAGCCGGGACCAACTTAAGTACCTCGCAACGCATCATAATGTTGAATTTGGGTCAGACCTGCTCACAGGTAATATTCAGCAGTCGCGTTGTTGGTTATTTTTTATTTCGTATTTTATTTTTGTGTTTTTAGTGATTTTTTATTGGATTTGCGTTGATTTGATATAGCGCATACACGATTTATCAATTGAGATCTTTTTTGTCAAAATCTGATCCTTGGTTAAGGACTGTGGTTAAGGAGTTATGAGGGAACATGAAATCGGACATACTTACATACATACATAAAAACACATTACCCCCCTTTTGGGCTCCGCTGCAGTCGGGTAACGAATAGCGACTGATTTACTTTAACGGAGGAATAAATTACAGAATATCTGAATTACTTGTCAAGCACGGAGTAACACGAGGCGATATGCTGAAGATATGTGACACATATCTTATTGATCTTAAGTGGCTTCTAAAGATGACTCGCATTCCTTTCGTGTGGTTGTGGTTGATACAATAGCACGCTGATGCGTGTACATCTTATAATTGCAATTGATTGTTTTTGTTTTTTAGGGTTCCGTACCCAAAGGGTTCGTCCGTCCGTCCGTCCGTCCGTCCGTCCGTCACCAGGCTGTATCTCATGAACCGTGATAGCTAGACAGTTGCAATTTTCACAGATGATGTATTTCTATTGCCGCTATAACCAGAAATACTAAAAACGGAATAATATAAATATTTAACGGGGGGTACCATACAACAAACGTGATTTTTGTCGTTTTTTGCTCGATATTAATAACGGTAACAGGTAGACGCTTGAAATATTCAAATTTTTTATAGATATTTGTGTGAAACCCTTCGTGCGCGAGTTCGACTTGCACTTGGCCGGTTTGTTATATAATTTTCTGGTCTATTTTTAAAACACTTCAGTGAATCAGCAATAAATTACAGAAGCAACGCCTACTTATTGAGAGCTTGTTCTGTTTTTAATAAATTAATCAGAGACCCGGACAAGGACATTGATATTAATGACGACAGTATTACAGCGGTTAGGCGACGGCTAACTGCGAACTTTTTTTTGGGAGTGAGTGAGTAGGCTCTCTTCTCATTACTTATGTATAAATCTCAGCTATATATATTTCCTTTTGAAATGCTTAAATCTAATATTTTTCTACGCAGACACCCGTTTTTGCGGTGACTTAATTGTTAGTTCTTCTTAACTACTAGTTTTAATATTTTGTTGCTATCAGTGGAAGCCTGTTAATGACTTTCTGTTCTCATATTTTTAAATATAATTAAGTTATATAATGTCAATGGCTTTCCTAAAACTAAATAAATAAATAAAGATAAGATGAGACGAGACGAGACGAGACGAGACGAGATGAGATAAGATAAGAATATTTTTTATTGCACACAAGAAGATATCACGAACTTCAGGTATACGCTTTCAAGGATTACTTGCACACAGCAAACTGTTATGTAGCTGTATCATCATCATCATCAGCCATTTGACGCCCACTGCAGGATATGGGCCTATGGGCCTCCCTCGTGGTTTTCATAACCATGAGGGGTTTTGCCATAATCGCCACGCTTGGCAGGCGGGTTGGCTGTATACAGAGTGGTCCGCTTAAGTGACATAAAAGAAGTTGCAACTCTTCAGCAGTTTAAGAAGAAGCAAGAAGTTGCACCATGATGAGAGGTATATACCTATATTTTTTATGATTTATTGTGAAGTTTCTAACTTGGTTATTTAAATCCTTTTCCTCTTTCCTCTAATATTTACGTACCTTAACAGGTATTCTGTTAACCAGCTACTTTGTATTTATTTACCAGTATAGGAAGCACGACAGATGCGAGTCGCACGTTTTAGCGTCAATAGGCGCGGCGTTCCAGTTCTAACATTTCAGTGCCACAAAACGCGTGACTCACGTATGCAGCCTTCCAATAAAATATGTTGTCGTATCTCATTCTGAAAGAGAACACTAACAGTCTTATTTATAAACAGTCAATTCAACTAAAACACTGTCAACACGGAGCTAAATTTATTAAGCCGGCTTACGGCCAGGAGACGGGCAGCAGCGTCTTCCTGAGATTCCAACCGTATACTGCGATTGCCAACCCGCCTGCCAAGCGTGGCGATTATGACAAAACCATTTGTGGTTAGGGAAAACCATGAGGGAGGCTGATGATGATGATGGCCGGATTTAATCTTATAAACCGACTTTAACTCCATTTAGTAGAATCAACTTCTTATAAATAAGACTGTTTACGTTGACTAATTTATCCCCAGTACCTTACCCAACTAGGTGTCGAATTGTCGCCGGGCAAAAAACCCCCGCAAACCCTAAACGGGGTTAATAGAAACGACGGGCCACAGTACTTCGGTCTGAGGGAAGGACACATCACACCGACCCCCGATGCGTCAGTCGTCAGCCGAGCGCCGCCGGGAGCGGATACTGCCGGCGTGGATTGCGTACTGACTCGTTGACCCCACCGTGTTGTGACTTTATTTCAACGAACATTCGAACTTGAGTGCTGGCCGGTAGTGTTTTGTGCTCAGGATTTGAAATTGTCCTTTTTTTAGCGGGATTGTTGAGTAAGTATTTTTGTGAGGGGAAATCTTGGTGTTAAATTATTCGATTTACTTAACAATATCGTTGTGGGGTAAAGATATATTTGAATTAAAAAAAGGTGTACAATTTTTGTTTTAATATTCATTGTCATTATGTTTTAAGAGTACGACGGTTGTTAGTGTACTATATTTCAGGCACTCCGGAATAAAACGAAAATTATTTATAAAAATATATTTTTATGGAGCCTCAAATTAATGAGGTCTCTCAGCTGTGTAACACCTTTCCCTCCCCTCTTTAGCTTTAGAATATATGTAAAATAATATATTTAAATAGATTAGGTGTTGTTGGTTAGTATTTACATCATCATTATCATCATCAGCCATTTGACGCCCACTGCAGGACATAGGCCTCCCTCATGGTTTTCCAAGCTTCCCGGTCTTGTGCCGCCGCTTGTTCAATTGAAGTGGCAGTGGCTCTCTATTTGTCAACTGTATCTTACCAGTACCTATTGCAGGCCACCACACACGGTATACATAATGGGTAATAGGCACTCGTTTATCAATTATACGGATTTTTTAACTACTCTCAATGAAAAGGAAAAAAGTTGGCTGTTGCGTCTGAAAATAAACCACTTTTACCTCGGTTTCAAAGTTTATTTCAACGTAAATAATTTATATTCTGTTTGTTAACTTTACTGTCAATGTACAATGCTATCCGCTGTCTTCGGGTCGCGTTGTAGTGGAGAAAAAGACAACGAAAAAATCTCCACCCTGACCATCTTTTCTCAAATCGTCTTAATTATAGTTCAACAATAAATCATTAGTAAGTAAGAAGCAAAGTTAGGAAAATACCAATCCTACCGGTGCCAATACTGCGGCTAGAGGCATACGGACAGCACCGTTCACGAGCATAACGTAGAGGTCAGCCGTCGCCAGTCTCATATTTAAAGAAACAAGTGCGAGTCGGACTGACGCACCGAGATTTAATTTTTTATTATTTGTTGTTAGAATATATAATAAGTCCCACAATCACGCCAAGTTGGTTGCCTGTATGTATTACCGTTTTTACGATAGAGCATAAACAAACAAACGGCGATAAAACACGTTTGATGTATGGAGACGGGGTGTCTGATTATTTTTAATTTTTTTTATTTGTTAAGTAATCCGCCGTAATAACACATATCCTGTGAAAATTTAAACTGGCTACTTAGTACTGTTCCAGAGATAGAGTTCGGTTTCGGTTCGTTTAAAGTTCGGACAGACGGACAGACAGAGAGTGCATGCAAAGCAATAGGGTCCCATTTACCCCATTCGGGTACGGAACCCTAAAAACATAACCTATTTGATTTACGCCCATAATGCCCCCTAGACCCCAACTCTAGGTGCAAAATGAAGGAACAATTATTTGCCTGCGCCGGAACAACTATTTGCCTCGTACAATTTTGCGAATAAAGTTACCGCCGTACGTTAACTTTCAAAGTGGAAGGAATGGGACATTCAATCATTGAACGGTCAAACTACGAAACTCGACCTTCAGGAAACTTGAACAATTTTGGACACAGTGTCTTGGGAATTCCAGAGGGTTTCACATTTACCAAAGACTAGCTGACACGTATTTCAGTGTGACAATGATCTGAGACGTGAAATATCATAAAATAGGCACAATCAGTTTTCCCGGAATTTACGAAATATCCGTGTCACTTTTTCTTTTCCTTAATGTTTTCCAAAATAATTGCCAAACGAATCGAGCCGTTCTCAAGTCCAAATTCTCAAGTACAAACGAACCTTTGTCATCGTCCGCATGGAGTAAGTAATTTTAATTCTTACCATCTTTTCTCGAATCATCTTAAGGCTGCTCTTACGTGGAGCATGCTGTCTCGCTCGCCCAATTTAACATTTTTAGTGATTGTAATAATAAGTAAGGCACAGGCCTTCTCTCAGAGAGAGATTTTTGTATACTTATCGAATATCCAAACTCCTTTATAAATGTAAGCTATTTTTTTTCTGAGAAAAGACCTGTGCCCTACAGTGGGACATAATATAGGCTGCTTATGATAATATTTTTCACATACCATCAAAGACAAGAAACATAAAATTGGAGCTGGTATTTCTTGAATCAATAGTGTACGTCAAAAAACATCATGTCAAGTAGGATTGCCGGACCTGTAGGTACGTTTTTTTAAAATTAATGCAGAAACGGTAACATAAGAAAATACATGTAAAAAGGCGAGGTTATCCCTGTGATTTCTTCCAGCAAACCTTGGGGAGTCAGAGTGGAAGTGTGAAGTGGGAATCACCGTAAGCCCCATTATTGTGGACAGGAATGTGAAGGTGATGAGAGTTTATTGATCTTACAGATCACACTCCAGTATATAAAAATTGGAAACGCTCTTCTAAGTAAAGATAAGATAAGATGGGTTATGGAGGATTTTGTAGAGAAGCGAAAGGATATTATATGCGCCTTCCGTCGAAGAACTCATTTTGAAAGCTGGATGCATACGGTACTTGCATTAACCGCATATGAACCGGATACCCAAGTTTTACAAGTTTTAAAGCAGTCCGTTATCTAGCAGCTCCTCGTTGGCATCCAAGGTACGAGAAATCCGCATAGTCAAGTAGGGGAAATAGGAGAGACTGGGCAAAAGTACTTTTAGTGTTCAGAGGTGGAAAGAATTGGATAGATAGACAAAACATTTAGTTGCGCTTAAAGACGACAAAGCGAATGAAAAGCCCCAAAGACCCGTCGACTGTCACAAATAGCACTGCGGCGCCGAAGGTCCTAGCGGTGGTCGAATAGGCTATAGGGAAGTGTAGGACCTACTGTCTGCTTTACAAGAAAATTATAGAAGTGCAAACTGCCAATTTTTTGCCTGCGATTACGTGCGATTTTTCGGAATTCACTAGAAGACCAAAGGACGAGTCCAATCTAAAATCCGAAGCTGGTCGGCATTCAAAGAATCCACGGCAGATCCAAACTCATCCACTCCAGAGTGCTTGTAAAACTGTAGGTCGTCTGAGATGGATAGAGTTAATGAAAACAGGGAAAAAGAGAGGAGGGAGGACTCCCCTCTGGGGTACGCCTGTTGTGAGCTCACACCAATCAGATAATGTCTTAGCAGAATGCACACACTGTCGGCCCTGGAGATAGGTGGTAGACCATTCTATCACAACATGAGATTCGATAAGAGAGCTGAGGATGGCTAATATCAAAGTTAACACAGTTAAAGGCACTGCTGCAGCCTAGCAGCGTCAGCAAAGTGACCTGCCTATTATCTCGAGCAAGACGTATATGATCTATGATCTTCATCAGTTTTGGCACCGTGCTACGACTGGAACGGAACCTGTATTGGAAAGAGTTAAAAATGTTATATTGATAATATTGTTGTTGATAGCACAAATTCGCAGAATAATATTAAAACCATGTACAATTTGCAGCACCACGGAAAAAGGAATTCATTTGAGGTACCGAATGAAATTACGGGTATTCCATAACGGTTCTAAGAATTACATCACTGCCGGCAAAACTTCGAATCGTTACATTACGTAAAATCACGCCTGTAGCCCGGAGGAGTAGGCAGATACCAGGGTTTGCCTCTTGCCACTATCCTGACATACCTGTTTCGCCTTATCAACATTTACTTTTATTAATCGTCGCATGCACGCACGCGGTTTCGGGTACCTTTTTCTCTGGCCCTTTGTTAATACGTTGAATCAAATTACTACAAATTTATTTTATAATCAAAGAGTGACTCAAAGAATTGGAAACATGGCTCGAGTTGATAAAATTTTATACATACGGATATTTAAAAAAATCTGAGAAGAACTCATGCAACGAAATTTGTCGTAAAACACTTATACTAATTGAAGAGTTTCAGGAATTGCGCACCACAGAAAAAACCCATAGAGTTCTTCGAAACCTCTAACAAAATGCGTAATTCCTGAAAAAATGGGTAGAATGCACTAAGTGAGTTGGTTCTTCTTTATTTCAGATTTTAATATTCTGTTTAGTACCTAGTTCCACGATGGACAAAACAGTTTCGCGCCCCTATTTTAAATTTCTGCCTACTTTTCGTGGCAACAAAGTGCAAGTTCCCATAAACATATCACGCCGGAACATTTTAAAATATTTCCGAGCCCGGAGTTACATACTAGGGCTTGCTATAAAATGTTTAGTGCCGTGTAAGAGTGCGCTCTTTCTAAGCTCGCTTTACTAGCTTCTCAGAAGATCTCTGTTTTGAATTTTGTCATGCATTTGGAGGAAGACATGAGTTGAAATGTTCCAAGAAGGTACTCGTATCAACTAATTTGAACTTAAGCTGTGTTTCCAGAAATAAGCTGCAATTAGGTGTTTAGGTAAACACCTTTGTAAAAAGTAGTTTCCACTAAAACATTCTAAAGATGGAGTTAAAGCCGGCTTATAACAGGAATTCCTGTCACAAATCGGCATTAACTCTGTCTTAAGAGTATTTTAGTGGAAACGACGTTTTATAAATAAGTTGTCTGAATAAATAAATAAGACTTACCATAAAGACAAGGTTCTCTAAAATGTGTCTGATGATAGCTGAAGTAGCTCGTTTAATTGTGAACTATTTGGAGAAACAACATGTTACGACGGATACGAAGCTATTAAGTTTACGGGTCATAGGTAAATGGCCAAAGAGATCGATAGATATACTGTTAATTTTTTATACATAGTGGCAGTGAGGAACTTGCGTCTAACCTAGATTGGAGTGACATAGCTGTTTTACCATCATTATCATCATCAGCCATTTGAGGCCCACTGCAGGGTAGAGGCCTCCCTCATGGTTTTCATAACCATGAGGGGTATTGCCATAATCGCCACGCTTGGCAGGCGGGTTGGCGATCGCAGTATGTGGTTGGATTCTCAGAAAGACGCTGCTGCCAGTCTCCTGGTAATTTATTTCCTTAGTCGCCTTCTACGACATCCACGGAGGGAGATGGAGTGACGCTATTCTTAATCCGGCGCCACACGGGAATACGCACACTTTTTACCATAGAAGACATATAAGAGGCCTATGCCCAACAGTGGGCGGCTTTCATGGGCTGTGAAGACAGATAGATAGATAGAACCTGAGGCCAAGAACCTAGGACCTCAAAGAATTATGCCCAAAAACGGCCGTTTTACCGGAACCGTTTTTGCGTTACCGTTTGTCAAGTCTTATTGACACTAGGTTCTTGAATGTACGTTCTAATAATAGCTATCACAGTCACTTTTTGAAAAACATAGCGTTAAAAAAGATATGATTTTTTCCATTAGTGGCGCTAGTTAGCACAGGGTAATCCCTGGAGCCTAGTCTC
This sequence comes from Yponomeuta evonymella, assembly GCA_963969515.1. NCBI lineage: Eukaryota > Metazoa > Arthropoda > Insecta > Lepidoptera > Yponomeutidae > Yponomeuta > Yponomeuta evonymella. Next base: position 16,940,267 of record OZ018351.1, read on the forward strand.
AAAGTACAAACTATGGAATGAGCCTTCCGTTTTTACCCTAACTGGGTGTTTTGTATGCATAGAAGCAGAAAAGCTACGATATTTGTTTGTTTTATGTTGGTAAGCAGGCATTATGCGCATCCAAATAATGTGATGCATAAACAATTTTAGTGTGCGAATGAATTATTCTACTTCGGTACGGTATTACTGAGCATTACGTTATGGTAATTTTGTATTAGATTATTAGGCTAGAATATTATTCAGGACACGAGAAGTTTGATAATTCAATAATTCGTAAAAGGCTTTAGTTTCTAGAAGCGTCGATCTCATCACGCTGAGGTTAAATTCTGAATGTGACCTAAATATAATTACATACCTTATTCTACCTACAACATGTTGAAACAAGGCAAAACCAGAAAACTGTTTCTTTAGTATCACAAGTCTCCGTCATTTTTTAAGGATTCTGTAAAAACCACTGCCTAACTGTTTATTTTAAAATATTTTAGCTTTCATGTATTTAATTATTTATTTCTAATTTAGTTAGAAGCAATATCACACAATTATATTTACGTTTGTAACTAAGTTCATACGGAAATGGCCGCTCGGGTTCGCTCGTGTAGACGGAATTATTTGGGAATTAACTTAGGTCTTGGCCACCCTCCATATCCCACTAGCGTGCCTACATTAGGAATGGGCATAAAATCGACTTATAGACAAGTACAAGACTTCATTTATTTATTGGAGTATATATAAGAAGACGGGCAGCAGCGTCTTCTTGAGATTCCAACCGCATACTGCGATCGCCAACCCGCCTGCCAAGCGTGGCGATTATGGCAAAACCCCTCATGGTTATGTTCGAAGCTTAGAAAACCATGAGGGAGGAATGTGTCCTGCGGTGGGCGTCAAATGGCTGATGATGATGATGAATGGTATTCATCCGTGAAATCGGCCGGCGGGGCGAGTACCGGGAACCGGCGTGCGTGCAAGCAACGACTAATGAATGTTGAGAAAGCGAAAGTGATCTGTCAGGATCGTGCAAAGTGGCAGTTCCTGGTCTCTGCCTACCCCTCTGGGATACAGGCATGAGTTTATCTATGTATGTTTGTATGTATGCTGACATAAAACAAATATTGCTGGCCAAACCCGTATTTTCACACTGATCTCTTATGGAGGCGCGGGCGCAATTCTCTTTACGACAAAAAAGACGCTATGTGCGTACTGTTATGGTTTATATCATATTACTTTGACTACCCACCACCGTCGCACGTCCTCGCAACGTCTTTTCTTGTATAAACAGGGCCTTACAAGGCTTTTCCGTCCAGGGCTAAGCACTCAAACTTCAAAGAACCTGCTGTCTTAATTGCCACGCCGTAACAAATCACAACTGCTCCTCGTCTCTCGATAGAATACACAAAAGAAGTCTCACTGAAATTCCGAGCTAACAGATTAATGAATTAGACATTCCGACGAACAATAGAGAGCATCACGTTAACATCACGAATGAAAGTTATTCACCGGCCTAATTTATTGCGAGGAAAGGCACTTACCTCGAGTATTGTTTCGGTCGGATGTTTTAAAGGCGAAGGGAAAGAGTGTTTCCCTGTTTTTCTTAACTGAAATAAGTCGCCGCCTCTGGTTACCTTTCTTAATTGTTGGTGTTTCTGGTAAAAAACCAACCGCAATCTTTACTACACACAAACAATTTATTTTGTATCCACACTTTTTTAAATAAACTTTCCTTTTCTAATAAATCTCTCAGAGAGAAAAAAATGTTTAACTAAGCGGTCCCCGGGCCGTGGTAATTGCAAGTTGAGACATATCAGAGACACTTCACGGTGTTTCTTTACAGATCAAATTTTGCTTCGGTTCGGACGTTTGTTGTATGAGATTGTTGTAAAAGTAAAGTAAAGATTTATTCAATTACCAAAATGAGGATACATATTTGTTACAGTTATTGAATAACATCACAAAGACTTAATAATAGGTAAATGAATGGGAACCTAACTCAGCTGTGAGTCAACAAGTTAACCGTCGCTGATTTTCAGTTAGGGCCTGTTGATTCAAACAGTTATATAATAGGGGTTAAAGTATGAAATTGCCGTTTTATTGCAATAGGTTCTTTGAATTGACATAGAATCTTCATGGTTTGAGGTTTTCGAATGAAACTTTTTTCAAATGGTTTCTATGGTGTTATTTTTTTTAAAAATGTGAAACATTTGAATATCGACTTTCAATTGTTTTTGTTATTCAATTTAGACAAGAAAGATGGATACTGCGAAAATTCGAGTGATTTTTGAATACGAGTTCCGACGCGGAACTAACGCGGCAGAAACAGGCCGCAATATCAATGCTGCGTTTGGAGAGGGGTCTACTAATGAACGCACCGTGCGATTTTGGTTTAAACGCTTTCGTGATGAAAATTTCGACTTAAAAGAACGAGCCACGAGGAAGACCGGGCGGTGAATAACGATCAATTAAGAGAGATAGTGGAAGCCGACCCTAGTCAAACTACCCAGGAATTAGCGGCATGGTTTAACGTTACCTTACCCACAATATTGACTCACTTGCGTCAAATCAATAAAATAAAAAAATACGAAAAATGGGTGCCTCATAATCACTCGAATTTTCGCAGTATCCATCTTTCTTGTCTAAATTGAATAACAAAAATAATTGAAAGTCGATATTCAAATGTTTCACATTTTTTAAAAAAAGAACATCATAGAAACCATTTGAAAAAAGTTTCATTCGAAAACCTCAAACCATGAAGATTCTATGTCAGTTCAAAGAACCTATTGCAATAAAACGGCAATTTCATACTTTAACCCCTAATACTTACACACATCAAAAAAAGTTTGTGATCAATAGCATAAGCTCCTATAATTCTTTAAATTTAACTTTATCAAGAAAAAATCTATGTTGTATGCTGTCTTTAAATAGGAATACCCTGTTTGAAATTAAAAAATAAAACTATTTTTATTATTTATTTAAAAAAAATTGAATATGATTAATGCATAATGTAATTGTGATACAAATTTCATAGAAAGAAAAATACTGTTTAATTAAACTTAAACAACAATTTATTATTAAAAGGTTAAATTCAATATAAAATAACTCCTCCCCTGGCTCGAACACATGCGGAGATCCTCCTGGGCATGCTGAGGATCAAGTTATCCAGCATTTCCTGGGGTAACCTATCCCATTCTTCAATAGCGGCTTCCCTGAGCTCTGGAACTGTCTGGGGACGTGGCTCACGGTTCCATACAGCTCGTTTAAGAGCATCCCACGCGTCCTCTATTGGGTTTAAGTCGGGCGAGCCGGCAGGCCAGTCTAAACGTGTGATATCGTATTCTTGAAGAGCAGCATTGACTCGTTGAGCTCGATGTGCGGGCGATTGTCATCGACCAGTACAAATTGGTGCCCATGGTTTACTCGGAATGGTCTGACGCTATCATCAATAACAACTGCTTTGTACATGTCTGCTGTCATGTAGCCCCGATACGGGATCAAAGGCGTTCTAGCTCCAATCATAATGCCACCCCAAAAGGACACCGATTTTCTGCCTTGCTGAACTGTTCCAGTGGCAGTTCTTTGTCTTTCACGGTCGCCTGGTCTTTTCCAGACACGGACACGTCGGTTATCTGGATTCGGAATTCGTCAACGAAGAGACAGTTTTGCCAAATGTTTTCTTCCTCACCTTCTTCATTTTGCCGAAGTCTAGCCCACTGCAATCTTCGTTGTTGACGTTGCCGGGAATTGAGCGGAGCTCGCCAAGACCTCCGTGCTCGTAATCCAGGGTGGTGCAAGCAATTGCGAACGGTCTGCGTGCTAACTTCAAGCCCAGAGGCGGCCCTGACTTCTGCTTTTATTTTAGTGGCGTTGATTTCTGGATCACGGGCTGCCAGCAATCTAATATAGCGCTTTTGGGCAGCTGTCAAAACAGTTGGGTGACCGCTGCGGGGTCGGTCAGCTAAATTCCCCATTCCGTGGTACCTCTGCAACGTAGCCACGACACAGGATTGAGATATAGCAAGTCTGCGTGCTAGTGCTCTCGTGGTGTATCCTTCTTCCCTCAAAGTTACTATTCTTGCTCGTAAAACCTCTGATAATCCTCTTGGCATTTTTTCAATCACAACTTTACTTTCCGCAAAAAATATCTTGAATCGGTTATAATTGACTAAATCAGATTTCTGAATGAGCGTAAGCTAGGACTGAAAGCCTTTTAATATGAAAAAACAACTGAACGGTGTCATTGTTTTGTGTTCTAATTCTTTATTTTTAAATAAATAATCTAAAAAGAAGAAAAAATCATAATATAATCTACAGTAACAAAAAAGATTTCAGTTTTTCAAAGTGATCGCATACTTTTTTTGATGTGTGTATGCTATGCCGTATTATAGATAGCTTAAATAAATAAACAAAGAGAGTGTGCTTAAACAAATAACATAAAGTTTTACTTAACCTACACAGAAATAATTTAAAATGGTTTTTTAATAAAAGTTCTGAGTAAAAGAAGAATGATACTACTCGCTAACTGTGAAGGAAAATAACGTGAGGAAACCTGGAGTATTCACATACCTCAGCGCTTGCAACTGCTAATCTGCGGTGAGCAAGCGTGGGGGTTATGGTCTATCCACGTTACAGCGGGCCGGCGGCGGCGACGTGTGGTAGGCACGGTTTCAATCTAAAATAATCCGTAAACACCACATTAGGGACCAGAATACAAGTGCAAGAAAGCCCGTTTGCACTGCAGTCTATAATTTAGAAAGTAAGAATGCGGTGATAACCCAGTGGGTACAACAATGAACTCGAAAGCGAGAGACCTCGGTTTGATTCCCAGTGTGGCCATGTACCTATAACTTTGTTTATTTTGAAAGTTACGTACATCTGCGAATTTGTAGTAGTGTGGCCATGTACCTATAACTTTGTTTATTTTGAAAGTTACGTACATCTGCGAATTTGTAGTAGTTACACTGAGTTGAATGAATGAATTTGTACACGCTAATATGAAGGAAAATATCGCGGGGAAACCCGCGGCTTGGTTGGCTACTTGGTTGCTTGTATTGACTTGTCTTTCCTATAGGCTAGCCCGACGGAGGTGCCAAGATAATATAGGTGCTTGAAAAGCCTACTCTATTTAACACTGGAGCGTCCAAGTGGTCCCTTCACCCTTCTAGTGTGAGTGAAGGTACCACTGGACGCTGCATAAATCGTCTCATTACTTAGATGCAAAGCCCAAAGTTTCTTTTAATACAAAATTACCTACGTTTTATTTTAGTTTGTATCGTTGCGTCCGATAGTCCAAATCCAGTGAAATGTCACTTAAGTCGCCATTTAAATCGACTTTGGTATGAAGAATTTTAGTTAAATGCTACTTAAGCCACATTAAAGAAAGTGGTGCATGTCGGCCTTGATCAAATTGTGCTCCGGAAGCGATAAGACGACTGCCTGTATTAGGTCTTCTGAGACTCTGTTGAGTCTATTCAAACCCGCCCTTTATTGATAAAGTTTCGCTAGGGTCTGCTTCAAAGTTGAAATCTTAAGCTGTTAAACGTTCTTCGAGATAACTTAAGTGCCGAAATTTCGCCTGGTGTATTTGTTTTATGGACTTTTATTGTTATGTCAATTGGGCGATATAACTTTTTTTTTATAACGAGAAAAGTTGCGTCCAAATATCGGAGATTTATCAGAAATTGAACGCAAACTTACGAAAATTTGACTGCCTACTGAAACGGAAATTTTCACCAAATTACGTTTATTAAAAATTCAATGTAGGTGGTAACTTAAAATTAAGGCACAAGCATGCTCTACCCGTCAGGGTGCGCAAATATTATTTTTGTTTAAAAGGAAACAAAAGCCTACTCGTTAGCTAAATTAGTAGGTAGGTAAAAGAAATATGCTCATGAATCTTTGCTTGTTCTTGTTGACAAAATCTTAGTACCATAGTCATATTTCATTTTAATATGTACGGATTCTTCCATTTTATTTTTTTACATGTGATTTCTTCAGATTACTCTACAAGAGGGCTTGTTGCATCAAAGAGTCTTGTAAAAACGTAAAGTATCCACTTTCGTAGCTAACCCGACATGAAAGACAGCCCTCTTATAACGGTTTTTGACAAGTAAGCTTTACGCCCGTGGATCAGAATGTGAAGGTTTTTAAGATGAGAATAACAAAGGACTTTTTTTTATTAGATACTCTACTTACATTTTCCTGATCTTGATTAAAGTTTTATTAGGGTTTAAAGTATGAAATTCCCGTTTTATTGCAATAGGTTCTTTGAATTGACATAGAATCTTCATAGTTTGAGGTTTTCGAATGAAACTTTTTTCAAATGGTTTCTATGATGTTCTTTTTTTAAAAAGTGTGAAACATTTGAATATCGACTTTCAATTGTTTTTGTTATTCAATTTAGACAAGAAAGATGGATACTGCGAAAATTCGAGTGATTATGAGGCACCCATTTTTCGTATTTTCTTTATTTTATTGATTTGACGCAAGTGAGTCAATATTGTGGGTAAGGTAACATTAAACCATGCCGCTAATTCCTGGGTAGTTTGACTAGGGTCGGCTTCCACTATCTCTCTTAATTCATCGTTATTCACCTGTGTGGGCGGTCTTCCTCATGGCTCGTTCTTTAAGTCGAAATTTCCATCACGAAAGCGTTTAAACCGAAATCGCACGGTGCGTTCATTAGTAGACCCCTCTCCAAACGCAGCATTGATATTGCGGGCTGTTTCTGCCGCGTTAGTTCCGCGTCGGAACTCGTATTCAAAAATCACTCGAATTTTCGCAGTATCCATCTTTCTTGTCTAAATTTAATAACAAAAACAATTGAAAGTCGATATTCAAATGTTTCACATTTTTTAAAAAAAGAACATCATTTGAAAAAAGTTTCATTCGAAAACCTCAAACCATGAAGATTCTATGTCAATTCAAAGAACCTATTGCAATAAAACGGCAATTTCATACTTTAACCCCTATTATTATATTATGCCCAGAACAAATAGGGGAATAAAATGTTAAATTGGTGAACAATTTTTGCTTAGGTTTTTTATTATAACTGGCCATTAACCCTCAACTATAGTTGTGGGTCCATTGGACCCAGGCTACATTTTCAACTAGGCGTAGAAAACGATAGGAGTGAGGAAGGTCCCTCCGCGTCTCAGTACCTTCCGTTAGTAAGCCAAGGCGCATTGTGTAGAACGGACGTGCTGCAATTGCTGCTAGAAAGGTAAGTACTCGCTTTCACCTGGGTCCATTGGACCCACCATTATAGCTACGTTATTAATTTTGTGAAAGTTTTACGAATGCATATTTTTTGTGTTTTTTATACAGGTGTTCGTCATGGCAAGTGAAGACCAAATAGAACAGTGGGTGAATGAATAATTGAGCAGTGATACTGAAGAAATAGGTGAGAATCCGACGTCTATCTGCATGACTTGTGCAAAAATTGTGTGCAATTCTTGTTTTTGAACTGTCGAAGTTGGAAGACTGTCTTTTTTTTATATGAGGTTATGTCGTTACTATTTTACTATTTTCAGAAAGAACATATGATAAGGTTTTATAAAGTGAAGAGTTGAATTTTTTATTGTTTTTCCTATTTTTAATTAATATTTTTTGTAACTCTGTTTTTGTAAGAGATGTTACTATTGTTGTTTGTGTGAAACATTGTATTAATTATAAACGTTAATAGATATAATTAAAGAAAAAATGCTCAATCAACTTTCAAGTTTTTTTTCACATACATTTAAAAATTGCTGGGTCCAATGGATCCACCACTATAGAACCGTGATATTTTTTCACCACTACAGCCAAGGGTTAAATATTAAAGTGACATCCTTTGTAAGAACAAAAAACAAAAGGACATAGTTTTTGTTAGTGGTCCTTATTAAGAATACTTAAAAACAAAAGTGACGCCATTGATTTTTTCTTATCATTTTAATTACAGACAACTCATCTCAAGGCCCTTTCCGGTCTTCTGAGTATTCTTATTGATTGAGTATTTACTCCGAGGCGGATAAGTCATCATCATCATCATCAACCCATTATGTCCCCACCGAGGGGCACGGGTCTCTTCCCTGAGGAAGGTATAGGCCATACTCCACCACGGGGGCCAAGTCCGGATTGGTGGAGGCTTGTAGACTAGTGGCTCGTCTACTGTCAGAAGTTGTCAAGCCGCCCTAAAGCCTCTGACTTAACGACTGCTATCTATCGACGGCAGCCGGCACCAACAGCTTAACGTGCCTTGCGAAGCACGGAACCGCTCGGAAAAATGCCACTAGCGTTAGGCATAGACGGCGACCCATCCATGCACTGAACGCGCCCTGTGTTGCTTAACCTTCGTGATCGTTTAAGATCACTCAGGCAGCCGGGGCTACGAGCGGATAAGTACTGAGTAGAAATCCCATCTTTAGTTCCTACATAATGCCAGGAGAGGGTGGGGGGGGGACGCCCTACTCCTACAAGAATTTGCGCTTTCAAGCCTAATATTTTGCAAACAGGACCCTAAATCAAAAAATAGTTTTCGTACACCTACAATATTTTTCAATATAGTTTTGCTTACACAAAGTGTTTTCTGCTCTGCTATCTTCTATATTCTCGCATACAAAGCAAACTACGCAGAAAATTCTTTATATATAAATATTATTCGGCAGAAGTAGTAGGAAAACATTTACTGTAATCCATATCCAAAGAATACCTTTGAGTTTTCCAGAAATTCTCTTTGCAAAGTAGATACTTAAGTAAATTTATGAATTTATGGGTATCAAGGTAGCATTATTTTTTTATTCATCAGCTTACTGTTTAATGGCAAGATAAAAAATATTTATGGTAATAAGATATGCTGGTTTAATATGACAGGCACTTTGTATGCGTTTAATGTAGTTTTAAAAAAATTAAGTAATATTTAATGAATTTTTATATAAGCATAAACTGATCAAAAACCAGTCTAGCAACATCGATGTCATTATTAGCCCTTTGACGCCCACTGCAGGACATAGGCCTCCTTCGTGGATTTTATAGCCATGAGGGGTTTTGCCATAATCGCCATGCTTGGCAGGCGGGTTGGCGATCGCAGTATGCGGTTGGAATTTCAGGAAGACGCTGCTGCCCGTCTTCTGGTAATTGATTTCCTTAGTCGCCTTCTACGACATCCACAGAAGGAAATGGAGTGACGCTATTCTTAATCCGATGCCACACGGAAACATCGATGTACTTAGCGGGTATAAACGAGTAGACAGTTCATACTGGACATACTGGAGACAGTTTATGGCGACCGCGGACCGGACGACGCAGCGTGGGCAGGCCCCACCAGATGATCTGACGACGTGGTTATGGTGTCGGGGAGTCGCTGGATGCGGGCGGCACAAGACCGGGAAGCTTGAAAAACCATGAGGGCCTCCTCAGTCCTGCAGTGGGCGTCAAATGGCTGATCATGTTGATAATGATGATTTAAAAACTAATGAACGTATACTAATACTAATATGCGTAATATCTAATTAAGTATGTATTCACAAGTAAAAAACGCGGTGCGGTGACTGTATGTTACAATTGTTTGTTCTTTTTAAATAAAAATAAATATCACTTTTGTCGTATGGAGTCTTGAGTTCTTGTCTTGGGCGAGCACAGACAAATGCCGAATCTACGTCATGTTAGGGCTCTGAGTGCTCGCGGCATATAATTAATCAGTACTTGAAACTATCAATCCAAAGGCTGCACGTTTGTCCAACCTATTGTTTGCTTAACACTCGACCGCAATGGAGAACTTGTACTAAAAATGTTTTAATATAATCGGAGAGGCTGTTTTAAGCGATAAATAAACATGCTATATTTTTCTCTACGACTAAAACTGTCGAAAACTCAGTACAGTCACGTGGTACAAAAACGCGCCATACAAATCGGGCTCAAACTATGACGTCACAACTTGCACTTGACGCCTTATAATATGAGAAGTGTTTATCATCATCGTCATCATCATTCAGCCACAAGAAGTCCACTGCTGGACATAGGCCTCCTCCATGGGTTTTCAAAAAGACCGGTTGGAAGCGGCCTGCATCCAGCGCCTTCCTGCCACTTGCATGAGGTCATCTGTCGGTCGTCCCACGCTGCGCTTGCCGATATGTGGTCTCCATTCAAGAACTTTACGGCCCCATCGGCCATTCTGCGTGCTATGTGCCCACTGCCATTTCAACTTACTAATCCGCGTTTATCAATCAATATTTATCAATATTTAAGTTGTAGGAAAACGTTTAGAATTTAATGAAAAAACTAAATTTAGTAAAGGTTTTGTTATTACAGTAACTTCATTTTCTGCATTTTTTGTGACCCCGAAAACCCCGAAAAAAAAATATTTTTTTTATTTTTAAATGTTTCCCAAGTTTTCGTATGATTTGTATATTGTAAAAGCAATGTCACTCCAATCTAAGTTAGACGCAAGTTCCCCATTCAGTATTTTTATACCTGATACAGGCTGTGCATAGTATAGGGGACACTGATTAATTTCTTCTTAATTTAATTGTAATCACACCAAACGAACAACCCTGAGCTAATTATGTAACTTAGTTCCTACTCAGATTGGAACAATAAATAAATAATTTTTCATTTTTATTTTTCTATATTTACATTAAGCAATCAAAATATAAAGGAGATTAGATAAGAACTCTTTATTGCACTAAAAACAATTTTGTACAAAGGTTAGCTGGATGAAAATACTACCTAGTATTAACTAGGTAGTATTTTCATCCAACTAACCTTCGTTCGTGTTATCTTGCGTTTTTTTTATATACTTAGGTAGTTAATGTTTGTTTTTATAGTATTTTCTGAGGTTAACACGGGCACTAGACATAATAAAACTGAATTTTAATGGATATTTACTCGTTTACTTTTCCATTTTACAATTTTCCGACGTTTGCTTTTATATTTGTGTTTATAGCCTTTGTTGCCAACCTCCAATGGAGACGGCACATAAAGAAAAAGATTGTTTGTAATTTAATATACAACTCATTTGATTCGCCATCAACATATTTCTGAGAAATTATTGTTTACAACAGTGCCAAATACTTAAGTAAATAACTGCCAAAAAACTGCTGCGCAGTTTGACAAATTTGTTAACCTTCGTTATTTTTTCTTCAATAAAATCTTTAAATACCATAAAATAAAAAGTGCATAACCTTCCTGAAGCTGCAAAGAAGTAACAGAAAGAGAAAACTATCCTCCACATTACTGACCATTGCCTGGTTTGAATGTGATCGATAACGGACTGGACAGTACAGTCAAAGTAGCGATCAGCCGTGGAATGAGAAATAATAAGCTAAAGTTTCGTCTCATAAGAATTAGTGTCTGCGTCGTAAGTTATACGAGGTGAAAGGTAAAATAAAAACGGCTTTTTTCGCGATTATTTCGGCTTATATTGCTTCAATGATGATAACAATTACACCATACAATTTGCGACTAATTTTGTTTTAAACGTTTTTTATGCGCTTAACCGTTTTTGAGATAGAGGGCGGTGGGCGCACAGCGCTCAGCCATACGTACTGTAATGCAAAGTGTACTGCAATTAAACAGCATTGAGGCAAGCTTGCCCATTACACAAGTGCATGGCAACCCCGATTTTCTACACCCGTATGGCTGAGTACTGCGCGCTCACCGCTCTCTCTCTCAAAAACGGTTGACAGCATAAAAATCAATTTTTTTCGCAAATCATCATTGAGGTAAAAACTGTTTTGTTTTTACCTTTCACCTTGTATATATCGTGCGCTCGTCGTTGGTCTCCGCTGAACCGAACTATTGCTCGACTGAACCAGCAATATGCGGCAGCACCACAAGCCGACATCTTTGCTAGTCAGTGGAGGGATGTTAAGAAAGAATGCCTAGCGATTTGTGAGAAAGATGAATGATATTCTTATAATCTATTGACATTTTGATGCATTGAAATTATTGATATTTAGATTTATTTAAATGGTTTGGGTGTTTAGTTAAGTTTTACGTTTTTATTTATTTATTCTAATTTATTGACATCTAAATAAAATTGTATAACAATAGCATAATATAACAATTGACAGGTTCACTAATCTTGAATTACGAGCTATGGTCCCCTTTCTTTCTGTAAATACCTACTAAGGAAGTACAAATAATGTGAATTAGTATTAGTGCATGCAGTTAATTACGCAATAGTCATATGCACTATAATTTAATCATAAAATTTGCAAACAAATGATCATAGATTACGACGTAGACACGAAATTTTATGAGACTTTTGAGACAAGTTTTGGAACGCCACAATGAAGTTATGTACGAAAATTTTGCTTATAGTCTCACTTTCCGAGGTTGACCCCTTTTTATGCGTAAGATACTAGACTAGGATGCATTTGGAAAATTCATGAAGCGAAGAGAAAGTAACCGAGTGAATTAATACGAAACAATACGAAAGGAGGCCTTTCTTTCGTATTTTTTTGTTGTTTATACCATTAACTGCAAAACAAATAAAATAAACAGTTGAATTTACTTTGAGTGACAATGTTATAAGTCAATACGCACCTTTATCCCAAGTTATTTCAAAACAGAAGCGCGGTCGGGCCGTTTTCCCACTTGAGGGATGCTTTGGTAAATGTTTCCTCAAACAATTTGATCCTCAACAGAACAATTCAGCTTTGTTATTGTTCCGTAGGCTAACAACAAAATGTGAACACGATTATAGTGAAAAACAACGTAAGAAGAGAAGAATAGATGAGGTCTAAGTTCAATTTATGTCATCATATTGTTAAACAGCAGCTTTCGTCCACTCCTTTGATGCTATATGATGCTATAGATGCAAAAGAGATAATAAAAAATATATACATACATCATAAGCAGCCTATACACGTCCCACTGTAGGGCACAGGCCTTCTCTCAGGGAGAGAGTGTGGGATCTTTCTCTTTCAAACAATATATGAATTTTGCAAATTCAGCCTTTTAGTAAAACCTTTAATGCAAGTGATTCGAGTACAAACTACAAAATTTATAAAACCAGCCAAGTGCGTGCGTACTTAGCCGTGATACTTTTTCTTTCAATTTCATTATATGTACTACTACCCTGATTTTTTTTCAAGTTTCTACAATCAACCCTTTAGCCAGGAGAGGGGGGGACATCCTAATCGGACAAAAATTTGTGCTTTAAAGCTTAATATTTCGCAAACGGAACCCTAAATCGAAAAATGATCTTCCTACACCCACAATATTTTTCAACGACCAATCCAACGATACTACACATGATGGGTTAGACGGGAAAAAAACCATCCCCACTTTTCATGTTCCCCTAACATGAAAAGTGGGGATGGTACAGTAAAAAAAAATTCCAACATTTTATTGTTTAACTTTGTTGACGTGATAAATATGTACACATACCAAGTTACAGCTTTCTAGTACCACCGGTCTTTGCGCTAGGCCGCCGAAGGTCAGACAGACAGACAGACAGACAGTCCGACAGACAGACGGACATGGTGAAACTATAAGGGTCCCTTGTCGGACTACGGAACTCTAAAAACTAGCTGAGCGGGCAAACGTTGTTTTGATATATTAATGAGCCTACAACCTATTCTCAGACGTACAAATATACACAAGAAAATTCACTAAAATCGGGGAAGCCGTTTCGGTTCGATAAGAAACACGGTGACACGAGATTTTTAATTATATTAGATACAAGTTTCGCATTTTGTACTTAAGTACAACAACCGAGCCTCAAACTTGATATGAAGGGACAAATTTCAAATTCAAAAACTACATTGAAGTTACGAAAATAACACATTGAGGATGAAAGTCAATCCATACTTTTCGTAAATTTTGCCCTAAGGCATTGATTTGCCTATATATATTTATCTATCGTGCTACAAAAAAAAGCGGGTGAGGCTGTTTCAGGTTACACGGCTCGTTGGTTTCACTTGAATCGACTATAAGTAAGCGTTCATCATCATCATTTAGCCACAAAAAGTCCACTGCTGGACATAGGCCTCCTCCATGGATTTCCAAAAAGACCGGTTGGAAGCGGTCTGCATCCAGCGTCATCCTGCCACTTGGATGAGGTCATCTGTCAATCTTACGGCTGGTCGTCCTACGCTGCGCTTGCCGATATGTGGTCTCCATTCGAGAACTTTTCGGCCCCATCGGCCATCAGTTCTGCGTGCTATGTGCCCCGCCCACTGCCACTTCAACTTACTAATCCGCTGGGCTATGTCGACGACTTTCATTCTTCTATGAACGAGAGTCGTCGACATAGCCATCATTTCTGATTCGATCTCATAGAGAAAGTAAGTATGCGTTAATTTTGATTTTTTACGCGGCATTGGCGCCATCTTACGGCATGTATTAAAAGGATCTGAGTAATGGTTACTTTGTTATACATGACGATCTATAAATAAAATGCACACGACTAGTAGTCACCGAGTTACAGCCCTCGCCAAGGCGACATGTTTTCGTTGCATGCAGTTTTAGCAAGTTGTGACCCCCTACTATCGAATTGAAAAAAAAAGTTATACAAATATATTCACAAAAATTTTCATCAATAAAAAAAATACTTATATTGATGACTGTTTATCCATTTGGGTATCCATTAATTTATTTCAGAAAGGGTATTGTACACATTTTGGAAGACACTAGTCTTATTAAATTACTTATAAAGAAAACCACTCTTCTTAGGTCACATCTAATTGCGAATCTACAATCGAAGTTTTATCTTGCACAATACGAGCTTTATCTGTATAGATAGAAGCTGTTCTAAAGAGTCCGAAAATTCGGTCCTTCTACTTGATGCTATGTTTTGTTGATTATTTGATGGAAGTGGACCCTTCATATTGTGTTTCATTTGCCGACGTTGTTAGGAAAATTAGCTTTTCTTCTGAGGGAAACGCTTACCCTTTGGGCGTGGAACCTTTTTTAGGGTTCCATGCCAAAAGGGTAAGGGACAAAGTCCGTCTGTCTGTCTGTCACCAGGCTGTATCTCATGGACCGTGATGGCTAAACAGTTGACATTTTCACAAATGATGTATTTCTGTTGCCGTTATAACGACAACTAAAAACAGAATAAATATTTAAGGGGGGCTCCCGTACAACAAACGTGATTTTTTTTGCTCGATAATATTAACGGCATTAGGTAGACACTTCAAATATTCACAGAATATTTATTTGTACATTCACTTTAAAAATAAATAATTAAATTCAAATAAAATAATATTTAAGGTGTGCTCCTATGATTTGTTGTATGTGACAAAAGTGATTTTTTTTTGCCGTTTTTTGCTCGATATTAATAACGGCAACAGGTAGACACTTGAAATATTTTAATGTTGTACAGATAATGGTACGGAACCCTTCGATGTGGAGTCCAACTCGCACTTGGCTGGTTTTTTTCTCATTAATCTGAGTCCTATGGATTGGACAATGTACGATAAATCTTTAAATCTTAGGGACGAAAATTAATACATTAGCTTGCTTGTGTCCTTCTTTGTTGGCTATCGATTTTGTGAAGTAGACAAATACAAGGGCTCTTTGAATGAGTTTGGTCTGTTTCTTTAAAGATTTTTATTGAGATAAATACAAAAAAATACATCAGTTAAGTTTTATTTAAAGTTTTTTGGTTATGAAAACCACGAAGGAGGCCTATGTCCTACAGTAGGCGTCAAATGGCTGATGATGATGATGATGATGAAGTTTTATTTCTGCCAAACTGCACAATAATTTGTTGGCAAATGCTCTTGGTTCGGTACAATGTATATTAGCTATTAATCTGTAGAATTCTAAATGACCCGATTGGGCCACCAGTACAACGGTTTTTAATCGTTCTTTCCAAGGTCATAATCTAACGGGTTTAAATCAGGTACAAATACTGAAATAACTGTCGTGGATTTGAAATTCGCTACACACTACCCTCTTGCTTGCCCTACGCCCTAGGCTTGGGTTAGCAATAAATATGGTCGTCACCTCAATGGTTTTTGGTTTACATAAGCAGCCTATATACGTCCCACTGTAGGGCACAGGCCTTCTCCCAGGGAGAGAGTATGGGCTTAATCACCACGCGTGCCCACCGCGGATTGGCGATTTCAAGCGCTAAGGTATGTGAATAGCTCAGACACTCCGGTTTCCTCACAATGTTTTCCTTCACCGTTAGCGAGTGGTGTTGCTACTATAACCGTTTTTGGTTTAATTAAATTTTTTGATTCTATCTTGGCTTCAGCTTTTAATCAGCTTTAGCCGGACGAGCAGAATAATTTTGGGCCTGACCGAAAAACTTACGTTTCTTAGGTTTGTAATAGTATTACAAAATTGTATTTTATAGGATGGTTCAGTTTCGTTTCCTACCACCCGGCACGCCCCATAGTTAATTCATAAACAGGCTTGAGAACCAGTAGGCTGGTCACATACGCCAAACAACCGATGGCCGATGGCTCAGAGCATATCGAGATATCTGAGATATCTGTGGTCGATGGGGTGCAAAGGAAGGTTCTCTAGTAGAGACCACGAACCAGCGAACGCAGCGTACGGTGCCCATCAGCTCGCTGGACCGACGATCAGCTCCTATATTACCCGCACCGAATCTTGACGAATTTCAATCATCTAACTGTCAAATTCCGTACTAATTTGACAGTTGGACGATTAAAATCACTCAGGATTTGGTGCGCATAATGAGGACCCTGAGGCTGATTGCTGCCAGTGGCTGGTTAAGGATAGCCGAGGACAGAAGGAAGTGGCGTGCCCAGTAGCCCCTTTGGCACAAAGTGTGCTTTAGACATTTTTTTGCGTTTCAGGCGACCGTATACAATGCCCCATAATACCCCCTTTGCCAGCCTAAATCGCGGTATATCTTTAAACCGTCTGCATCGACCAATTAACATTATTAAAATAATATTATTTTTATTTCTTTGTTTGTATTGTGTTTAATTTATTATGTATTTTCATTGCAATTAATGTTAATAATGTTAATTGGTCGATGCAGATGGTATAAAGATATACCGCGATTTAGGCTAGCAAAGGGGGTATTATGGGGCATTGTATACGGTCGCCTGAAACGCGAAAAAATGTCTAAAGCACACTTTATATATATATATATATATATATGTGTGTGTGTGTGTGTGTGTGTGTGTGTGTGTGTGTGTATTTATGTATAAAGTGTGTTTTGATAATAAATGTAGTTCACTTTCATAATACAACGTCAAAACACGATTAAAAACAAATAATAATTAATAATATGACCTAACAAATAAATCGCTTCGAGCCACATCCGGCCCAGAAGTCTTAGTGATACTGGCCGCATTGCCGCGGTGCACAGCGAAGGAAATCCTTTGGCTCAGATATACCCCGGAGCGAACCTCCATGCCACGGTCCCTCAGTCGGCGGCCCAGCTCCCGAATAAAAGCTCTGCTTCAGTCCCCCACATACCACTGGTTTCGAAAGCCAGCGGCACAAAAATATAATTATTCATGAGCTGGCTATACTTTAGGCAAACAATTTAATTATTATTTCAATTGTCTTGCTAAAGACATATTATTATGAATACAAGCCGTTTTGATTGAAATAAAGAGACACATTATAACATCATACTAAACACATATATTTCTTCCTTATAATAACAATTAGCGTGCTAAAGTGGCAGTGGGCCGGCCATATCATCCGAAGAACTGATAACCGATCGTGTAGACGAGTTCTTGAGTGGAGATCGCGGATCGGTAAACGTAGTGTAGGACGTCCTCAGACTCGGTGGAGTGATGATCTTCGCAGGACGGCTGGCAAGAGCTGGACGAGAGTAGCCGAGGACCGTGCTCAGTGGCGTGCAATAAGAGAGGCCTATGTCCAGCAGTAGACAAGCATAGGCTGATGATGATGATATATAACAATTTGTTTTGTGACGCCTTGTTTGCTTACATTTTGTATCCATGAAAATGTAGGTGATAGTTGGATCGAATTGACCGCATATAATATAATGCAATGTATTTTGTGAGGAAAGGAACTTTCAGTGTTTTCATAATACTAACAATTTAAATTCGTTTCGGACTAACCACTAGGATCGGGGTTTGATTCAAGTGGGGAGCCACCGTAATTATGTAACACAGGCTCATTAAATGAGCCTTACAGATTGTACGTTTTTTGTACAAACCACCAAGGTTATGTTTTTTACATGTTCCTTGTTGTTCCTTTTTGGTGACCCTGTTTATCAATAAAAATATTTAGATCTTTCGAGGACAAGAAATTACGTTACATAGTTGTTAACGAGATAATAATAAAATTTTAACTTCTGTCTTAATTCAAGTCAAACCTTTCTTATTACATGTAGCGAAGAAACTACCTATTATTCAATGAACGTTACAAATTGTATTCACATTTAAGTTGGCATTTACTCCAGTCTTCTCCACGTAATAGTCTAGACAAAATAGACGAAAAAAGTGCTGAGTTTGCATTAGCTCCCAACGACCTGAATTTTGGTACTTATATACATAAACTCACGCTTGTAACCTAGAGAAGTAGGCAGAGACCAGAGACTGAATTTTGGTATGGGTCTTAAATACGTCATTACAGGTCAAAGGCCACGCAGGTAAACAGCGCACAAGCGGGATCATTGGGGGCTTTTGACATAGCAAGTACATAAGCATATAAGCCATACGTCCCACTGTAGGGCACAGGCCTTCTCTCAGACAGGGATTATGGGCTTATTCACGACGCGTGCCCACCGTGGATTGGTGATTTCAAGCGCTGAGTTATGTGAATAGCTTAGACACTCAGGTTTCCTCACGATGTTTTCCTTCAAAGTTAGCAAGTGGTATTGCTGCTATAACTTCACGAATGTACATAACTTAGAAAACAAAGTCAAAGGTACATGCCCGCACTGGGAATCGAACCTGGGTTTTTCGCTTCTGAGTCCAATGTTATACCCACTAGGCTATCACGGCTTTCTGACATAGCATGTGTAATGACGTATTTAACACCTTTATAAACATTTTGCTTGTTGGGAAATAATGCAAACTGGAATGTCTATTTTGTCTGAAATATAAACCTATACGGTATTTTTAGGGTTCCGTACCTCAATAGGAAAAACGGAACCCTTAAAGGACTCACTTTGTTGTCCGTCCATCCGTCTGCCGTCTGTCTGTCAAGACACTTTATCACAAAAACGCGTCGAGGTTTCGAGCTGAAATTTAAACTATATACTCAGGTCTACAGTCACTTATAGCAGTAAAAAAATCAAACTTCTAAATATAAAAAAGTTACGACCGTTTATGCTGCAAAAAAACCTATATTTCGACACTCTCAAGGGAATCAAAATTTATAGTGTATTTTCCGTTGACCTAGAACTATGACATTTTAAAACTATACATTTGTAATTAATCATAAAAAAATGCCGTTGAAGCTCGGCAAAAGCTCGGAAAACCTGCTAGACTACTTATAACATGTAAGTACCTACGAATTTGAACGGAACCCGCAGTGGGCAAGTCCGAATAGCACTTGTCCGGTTTTTTACTTCTTGAAACTTGCAGCTGAGTGTAAAACGCTTGTCGATAACGTAGAGACATCAAAAAATGTAAAGTTTTTTTTCTATAAAAACAGAAATATATTATTAATCTAGCTCTGGAACCTGAATCTTAAATATGAGATTATACTGCTTCCAGAGGTTGCTCTATCCGAGCTTGTTTACACGGTCAATTACCGAGCACAACACACAATCGGAAATGAACGATCTTCTGACATCAGCAGGGCTGAAAGAATCTAACTCGCATTTTTCATAATAATGTACCATAGAAAGGAATTACGGGCGCTTTTATGATTGATGGCCAGTCGAGAGGCTTTTTTAACCGAACTGCAAAAGCGGAGGAGGAGGGGGTCATGTTTTGTATATTATGTTTGGAGAGAAAGCTTGTTAGAGAAGTTTCCTTTAATATTTGTCCATAACATAACATAACATAAACTCACGCCTGTATCCCAGAGGGGTAGGCAGAGACCAGGGAGTGCCACTTGCTACGATCCTGACAGATCACTTTCGCTTCCTCAACATTCATTAGTCGTTGCATGCACGCACGCCGGTTTCGGGTACTTTTTATCTTGCTCTTTGTTAATACATCCTCTATTTGGTCGAAGTATGTCCGTCTGGGTCGTCCCTTACCGGCCCTTCCATCCACATTCGCTCGATATATTTGTTTTGTCAATCTTTCTTCCTTCATCCTCTCCACATGTCCAAACCAACGCAACATTCCTTTCTCAATTCTTGTCACTACATCCTCTTTCAGTCCACAACGTTCTCTAATCACACTATTGCGTATCCTATCATTCAAAGTAACGCCAGACATACTTCTCAAGGACCTCATTTCTACTGCATTAATCCTACTTTCTTGCTTCTTTTTTATTTGTCCCATCTGCAAAATTTCTTAAAAGAGCAATGGGTAATTTGTTACCTATGGACCCATCCCTGTAGGATTTCAAACTAGGTCTCACTTAGAAGAGGTATATTTAAAACACTCAAAAATGGACGAATGAATTAATTTGAGAGAGAAGTTACGATTAGGGGAGCGAGGGGCTTGTTGTAACAGTTTTCATTAAAACTAATGTATCTTGAAATCTATTGATTAAATTTCTACTAAATAAAGATGGATGAATACTGTAACTCTTCCTCTACCAAATCAAGGAAAAATAATACCATAACTATTGGTCATTATTTTACAATCAATTATTTTCTAGAAGAAGTGCGGTGTTACAACTTACCTCGTGCTTGGGGCAAGTTGTAACATCTACCGGGGCAAGTAGTAACGACAAAAAAAAACGACAATATTACCTCTAATCATTTATTCTTTGTTTTTTTTTTTAAATTGACATCTTTCTAAAGTAAGTATTACGTAATTCTTATCAAAAATCAACTCAAATACAATCAACATTTGGTGGGTTTCATTATAATTAAATTCAGTCTTCATCTGAGTTACAATTAATACAAATAAAAGATATAATGTCTCCTGTAACACATCCTACATGTGCCCACATCTTACAAATGATACACTCTATCCAATCTTTGTAATAATCTTTCATACTCTTTGTAACACGTTACAACAAGCCCCGGGATTTTGTTACAACTAACCCTATGGTATGATTTTCAACATTTATCAAGATAACTATTTAAACAATTTAGCAATCAAAAAAACTGTTACACACTATCAGAGATAGATAAATTTGAATGGAAATAAGATATAAAAAATTTGAAATTAGTCGATATTAAATACGCAAACCGAAATTTTACGACAGTACAATTTTATATTACCTGGCAGAAATGAAGCACGTGCACACTTCCGCTCACTGCGCCGGCCGGCGGGACATTGGCTATGGCAACATGATGCGGCGTGGTTTATAGGTTCCTAGTGAAAAGGGCATGTTACTACTTACCCCTGTTACAACAAGCCCCTCGCTCCCCTACTTTATTTTTGCATCAAAGCGCACGCGTCGATGGCGAGCGGTGAATTCACAAAGTATTTCGGCATAATTTAATGTCAAATAAATTTTTTGCCTTAAGTTGCCGTGACATAAAAATATGTATTTACAAAGACCCTTTTAATGGTAAGTCTCAATTTGCTATGAGGGTGGGTACGTTATGACTCATCATTCTTTCGAAGGTCTTTAGCAGATTTCACGATGAGTGACAGGTTTAGAGATAATTCCTAAGATATCACAACGCCACAAATTAAGAAGGATACAAATCCTTTTCACTGCTTTCATACTGTACGTATCATCTTGATAAATTAAGCCGTATTATTATTCTTACCCACATAGCTACGCCTATGTGGGCCAAGTATGCGAGATATGACAAACATCCCCGTTCATAAGTAAACGCGGTAAAGCTGGGGTTATACCACTCGACCTTTTGCCATCTGCTGGTAAATCAGTTAGCAAATTTCTATTCCATGATTGGTAGGATTTCCCAAGTGTTTTTCAGAAATTTATTTAAATATTGAATAAAAACTGATACTAACTTTCTAATAAATTACCTGTGTGACTTCCAATTTCCCTTGAAAAATAATGTTTCTGCCGATATTATGGGAATTTTGCGAAATGGGAAACAAAAATCTGATAACACATTATCTGATGATCATATAAGTCAGCCTTTATTTGCTTTTAGCATTTTTACAGCAATAATTATTAGGATCTTAAACCAAATTGATCGATTCCAAAAAGCTATTATACTGTGTTACTATCGATAAGCATTGATGAAATTTCAATGTATGTTTAAGTGATATTTAAGAAAAGGTTAAAACGCTTATTTTGGTATGCGTTTAAATTACTTCCTTCTATATTTAACTCCAAAAAGTATACTTATGGAGTTACCACATTTCGTCATTATACTTTTCGGTGTAAAATTTTGCGCCCATCCGGCACGTCAGGTCCAGGCATAAGAAAAACGGAGCGCTAAGAGGTGCCGTGAAAAATCGACCTTGTCACGGAACAAATGAGGGGCAGATTTTTATGTCTCTAATGTTCTTATAGCGAGGAGCTTAGCTTACATGAACGACTTTATATCATGAGCCATAGAGGTGGAAATGAAGTGAGTTTAAAGCAAGAATAATGTTGAGCAAGTTGCTTTTTGTGTGGTATAAAGTTAGTTATTTCTGACAGCTACAAAGAAGATATTAAGTACGTACTTAGAAATACGTGTGCGTAGGAATGAAACCGAAGAAAAACAACGACATTTTTAACTGCCAAAAAGTAGCAACATTTGTGCAGAGCACTTTCTTTAAACTGCCATAAAAGACGCTCTATAACTAAGCACATGACTAAAATATACCTAAGAACAAGAAATTTATAATAATAGTTATTATCGATAATACACTAAAACATAGAAAATATTTTCCAGTTTGGTAACGTACAGTGGCTAAGCCGAAAAGCGTCGGGCTCCTTAGTCTAGATTATTTAAAAGTAGATCCACGAAATTTCGAAATATAACGAAACCAATAGTTAGTCGTAAAACAAACAAACCTGCGCGTCGAATTGAGAATCTCCTCTTTTCTTGAAGTTGGTTAAAAAGCGCCCCACGCTTTTTTATTTTAGATTTTTAATGCATTACTGACGATGTTTTCCGTTTAAGCTTTATCTATTTTATACATATTGTTGAAATTGTTAAACAATAAAAATTTACGGTTTAATAACTGAAACAGGCAGTTTTTGAAGAATTTCTGGTCCCGTCATCATCAAATTATTGTATTGTCATCCAAATTATACACACTTTGCAAAGTTTAAAGAAAGAAAGAAAAAAAGAAAGGAAGAAAGAGGATATTTATTTAAATGGTCACAGAAACACAAAGTAAACATAAAGGTACACAAACAAAAGACACGAACGTCAACAAAACAGAAATAAAACGAAACAATCGTGAAGTGTTCTATGTGAGGCATATAGAGTCAAAGGCAGCCATGTAACATACAGTAATGTATGGCACCCAGCCACCTCGGACCCCAAACGCCTCAGGTGCCTCCGTGACAACAAAAAAGGGGTTCCAACTCAGCATACTTTACCGGTGTGTCCTAAAATCGATACGATAGTTAGAAGTAGATTAAAATTGATGTCCTAGATGTTGTCGACAGAATTTGTGCGTCAGTTACATACTAGTGAAGCTAGTTAATGCGTGAATGGTGTGTGAGCGGCAATTAAGGACGTTTTAAAAACTATTTTGATCAAACATTTATTTAAATTCCACAATAGTTTTTAGATACTAATTACTATTACTAGTTAAAATTAAGAGGTATCCCTTCTGTTCCATGGTTGAATGAGAAAAGTCCACGACACTGAGAAATACCTTGGTTATGGAAACTTCACTTCACTGAAGGAAATGGGCTGCTCCATGTGCATCACGTGATAGAATAAAAAGAAATCTACGATGCATGTAAAGCTTTTCTTTTTGATTTGAATTCTGAATTTCTTCTGCCTTAACTTACAATGTACTAAAAAAGCAAACTCATGGCGGTACCACCGCTTATACTTTACTTTTTAGGCTTTCGTAGTCAACAAAGAATCTTTCCGTCCATCTGTCTGTCCATCTCTCTGTCTGTCCGTGGCTTAGCACAGAGATGACAAGTACTAGAAAGCTGATATAACAAAGTACAAATTTCATTGAAAATTATTATGATGAAGTTGTTAAAAGCAGGTAAAAAACCCGTCCTTCTCCGGAACCCTACACAGCGCGTGGCCCGATACGCACTTGGCCGGTTTTTGTAAATTAAAAGCGGCGGTACCGTTTTACTTGCGAAGTCTATTGGTGGAACGATTGTCTCACTTTCGAGCGGTCGAGGATTCAAACCTCAGCATGTACCAAAGACTGCCTTCTTTGCTACGTCAATCCGTAGTGTCTATACTGCTCGGTAACGGTGAAAAACAACGTCGCGAGGAAGCCCGAGCGCCTCAGATTATCTCATACCTCAGCACTTGACATTTTCAATCCGCGGTGGGCACCCGTGGCGATTAAGTCCGTAATTTCTCAGAGATTATATTAGTGTACAATAAATTGTTCTCTAGCTATCTGTCTTGTGCCGTATCAGCATCTTGCGCCATTTGACACCCACTGCAGGACATAGGCCTCCCTCAGGGTTTTCCAAGCTTCCCGGTGCTGTGCCGTCCGTATCCAGCAACTCCCCGCCACGGTAGGTAACCAGGTTGTCAGACCATCTAGTGGACGGCCTGCCCTCGCTGCGTCGTCCGGTCCGCGTTCGCCAGATCAGAACTTTTTCGCCCCAACGGCCATTAGCCATATAGTGGGACGTATTTAAGCACTATGCATAGTGAAGTAAGAGTCACACACAAAGAACAAATGCAGGCAAAGCGTACTGCAAGCATTGAAGGCCTTACAAAATCACTCACAATCAATCATGAACATCATCAGCCATTTGACGCCCACTGCAGGACATAGGCTTCCCTCATGGTTTTCCGAGCTTCGAACATAACCATGAGACGGGCAGTAGCATCTTCCTAAGATTCCAACCGCATACTGCGATCGCCAAGCGCCAACCCGCCTGCCAAGCGGGGCGATTATGGCAAAACCCTTCACAACCTATATTTGGTTTCAAACTTACAGGCCACATATTTTGCACGTTTTATAAAAGAGCACTTCGTTTTACAATATGTACACTCTACGAAGAACTACTTGCTTGGAAGTTGGATAAAAGTCTTACAATTGTACTATATTCAAAAGATACGAAATTCTAACTCACGAAGATTGTGTGATTCTTGCTATGTAAATGCTACCTTTATGTAAAATTATATTGTTAGTACACTTTTTGTACCTTTACAAAAACTAGTACTGCAATCAATTGTTGCAATCTTTTTTATTTAGCCCATATACGTCCCACTGCGAACGGTGAAGGAAAACATCGTAAGGAAACCTGGGTGTCTGAGCTATTCACATACCTCAGCGCTTGAAATCGCCAATCCGCGGTGGGCACGCTTGGTGATTAAGCCCATACTCTCTCTCTGAGAGAAGTCCTGTGCCCTATAGTGGGACGTATATAGGCTTCTTATGAACGTCCCACTGCAGGGCACAAGATCCTTCTCAGTGATAAAGTACGAGTATATCACCACGCGTGCCCACCTAAGCTGACAGGATGGTTAAGGCAATTGCCTACTCCATCTAAAAATAAATCACAGGCTCTACAGCACTTGAGCAGTTACTTCACCTGTCTAGTGTAGTACCTATGTAGTGCAGGAGGAATCGTCCAACATAGAGCCTTTTTTATATGGCCTTTTTATACGTCCCACCGCACGTCACAGATCTTTTCTCAGGGAGAGAGTACGGGGTGATCCCATCGCGCATTGGCAATTTCAAGCGCTGAGTCATGTGAAAACCTCAGATATTCGGATTTCCTCACGATGTTCCTTCACCGTTAGCGAGTGGTATTGCTACTATAACTTCACAAATATTCGTAACATAGAAAACAAAGTTATTGGTACATGCTGGGATTGGAACCCACGACCTCCTGAAGGTTGGGCCCGCATTCTACAGCTCTACTACCAGCGCTCTTTAATTTAAACAAATTAACAAATAAGTTAATATCAAAAATGTAAACGTACTTAAGCATTGCGCAGTTGATAAATGCAAATATATTAATCAGTAACCGGAGGAGCATTACATTTAAAATGCGTGGAGCGCTATTGCGGATAATGTTTGCTCGTTTATTTCAAGTGCCAACATTGTTCTTAATTAACATGACTTATCGGAGTGAAATTCAATATTTTTGGCTTAATTATTGCATACAACGCAGAGCATGAACTCGGTGAGTGGATATTATTGCAACGGAGGGAGCGAATAACATAAAATACTTTTGAAAATCGATAAAGCAGCACCATAGAACGGTGAGTAGGCGTTACTTAAACGTAGGGGACCAATAAATTTTTTTTTTAATAAAATAATAAGTAAAGCAGCTATTGCAAACCAAACCAGTTAATTATTGCCTCATTGCTCCCTGCACTAAAATTTAAAATCGGCGCGATGCGAATTCGCAACGCAGGAAACTGCGCAGACGATTCCACGATTCGGGTGGCCATTCCTTTGACGACCGTCAACCGTACTGAACGTGTTTTCTAAACTAGGTCGTGATACGGATCGTTAAAAGAAGTGCTCACTTCTGTTATTGGTATAAGGACATTCAGGAAAAAGAAACAAAGAAGATTTTGGGTTCATTCATTTATTACTATTATGAACGGCGATGCGAATCAACACGCAAGTTCTTGCGATGCATCGCGCGAGCTCGCAGATTTTTACGATGCGACGTCGCATCGCAGTTGTATGCACGGACCAAAACAACGACGTGATTGATAAAATGTGAACTCTTGTCCGTATTTCATCAATCACTCCCTCGGCCGTTGAAGTTTCTAGTTCAACCAAACCTACTACTCTACTTTGGGACGTTTAGTGCTATGACTATTCTAAAACATGAATAGACAAACAAAGTTAACAATTAGCCTTGCTCAAATGTTGCCACTTTCTGGTAATATTTTAATTGTAAATGTCGAAATACCAAAAATTAATGCAAAAATTTTAAGTTCGAAGCGTTGCCAACTTAGTCCAGTGTTGATGGATTTTCCTACAGTTAGGTAGTTTTATTGTTGTAAGAAACATATTATTATCATACTGACATTTGTTTATAACTAGCTTAATGTTTATTAAATCAAGAACTGTATACCAGTTAAGTCTACTGCTGTTACAAAAATGCAAAAACTGGTGATGGCTAAAATTTTTTGAGACGCTACACAAAATGGTCGTAAATCGTTGGTTCCAATTAATTTTATCCATAAATTTCAACATATTGATTTTTTTACATAAAGCTGGCTAAAATGTCTGCCTCCCATAGCTCCGATCTCATGGACGATGCCGAAAATATGCATCATCGAAACAATAAAGTGCCACTCAACTGCAGAAGAGGGTGCATTTAAGGGCCATTTCAATGATAAAATAAAATGGTATGAAATCCTTTTATACGGACTTTTTATCGTTATGTATGTATGATTTCACGTTTAGGCAGCGTTTATATGCGTCACTAATGGGAAGACGTTCGGACAGTTCTCGGAAATTGATAATTTTGTTTAATAATGAAAAAAACGCAGTAAAATAATTATTTATACAATTAAAAGTAGTTAAATATTTAATACCAAACTAAAATCGAAGCCTATTCCCGCCAGGTATGGATTTCAATTCAATTCTATTTCATGGCACCCCTAGGATTCTGCCACTGTCAGGTTTGTGGACATGGCAAGTTTTTTTTCCTACAGTCAACTCGCACAGGGCACCTTGAGGGTAGTTGAGGAAGTTATTCTTCAATGAATCATCATCATCATCTGTCATTTGACGCCCACTGCAGGACATAGGCCTCCCACACGGTTTTCCAAGGTTTCCGGTCTTGTGCCGCCCGCATTGAGGTATATTAGACGAAAAGACTTTTCTAAGTTTCCCGAATGCTGCCCAGCCGAGTTGGATTCGACGATTGACCTCTTTCACGAAGTTGGACCGGCCTAGTTGGACTGTGTGTTCTAAGTAGACGTATTCGTCTACAACTTCAAGAGTCGAGTTCCCCAATATTATTGGGGTAGCCACAACACCGGCATTCGACATGACCTTCGTTTTGTCCATGTTAATCTTAAGGCCCACCCTGTGGGAACCTCGACTGAGGTCTTCGAGCATTATGCTGAGGTCTTCCATCGTTTCTGCCATGACTACGATATCGTCGGCAAATCGAGGTTCCGCGGTTGCCAGGTCAGAACTTTTTACAACGAATAGGTACTTTATATCTATAATTTTATATTGTTACATTTAAATAAATCACAATAAGAAACTTTAATAAAAGGAGAAAATACAAGGGGCAACACCGATCGAAAATTTATTAGGAGAGGAACGGTGGAAGGAGATCATAAAAAGAAGAAGTCACTTTTGGACAGTTGAAGAAGATATGATCCAGTGACCCTTCGTCCGTGTGCGGTGGTAGTCTAGTAGGTAGAACATTGAACTCGGAAGCGAGAGACCCAGGTTCGAATCCCAGTGCGGGCATGTACCTATGACTTTGTTTCTAAGTTATGTACATTTGTGAAGTTATAGTAGCAATACCAATTGCTAACTGTGCAGGAAAACATCGTGAGGAAACCTGAGTGTCTGAGCTATTCACATACCTCAGCACCTAAAATCGCCAATCCGCGGTGGGCACGCGTGGTGATTAAGCCCATATTCTCTCCGTGAGAGAAGGCCAGCTTATGCTGCTTATGACCGGCTTAGGCTGCTTATGACCCTTTGTCCATACAGGGGTGTTCCCCTGACCTAAGCGCAGGGGACAATTTGTGTATGTTGCTTTTTTGTCTGTGTCACGGAACGAGTAGAACCAATGTTTCGCGGGGATAGTAGCCTGTATATTGCCATATGGCGAAACTTTGGTTCTCTGAAAGGATTCCTAATCGGCTGCCGAGGAATTATTCAGATCAATTTAGCCATGGATTTATAGATTGGGTCCTTATCTCATACTGGCACCTTGACTATTATTTTGTGCTTCTGTACATTATTTGTTGATTTTCCCGTTTTTCCCGAGGTTGAATCTTAAGACGATCAATTTATTGATTTTTTAAGGATTTTGTAGACTATTTCATGCTAGTTCGTGGCCGATTTTATGATCCAATGAGGTAATTTCAAAGGAAATAGAATAAAACACCTGCTATTTTTATGATGATGTGTGTTAAGCAATGGTCGACTATTAGCGAGAAAATGTAACATGGAGCTGCTGTTGCTATACCAAAATATACTAATATTTTTTTGTTGAATTCTGAATTCTCAGATTGCTTTGTTATATAACCAGTATTAGTTAAATTTGTCTGCACTGCACTGCACGCTAGCCGTACATCCACCCTTAACCAAGAAGTTATAAAGTTTTATGCGTCTTGGTAACGACACAGTGTAGGCTAGGACCGTAAAAACAAATAAAAAAGTTTATTTTTGGAGGCATCTGAGGCAGATCCGGCCAGTATAAATGTAGGTATTTGGATAAAAAGGCAGATTTCTTCTTTCTTTACGTAAGAAAGGATTTCTCAGCCTGTCATTCATAATAACGCAGGAGAGCGTGTAATAGAAAATGAATAATTTATTATCCCGGCACAGGTTACTGGGTATGTGGAAAGCCTTCATTTACGAGTGTATTTAATTTTTTTTCCGTACGTTCACTGCATATTTATGGACGTTGAATCGTTTACTTTATAATTTTAATGGGAATGTTACTTTTCGGTCGCGGTGCTGCTTTGTGTAAAGTGGTTGTTTTTAAATACTGCGTTTTTTCCAAATAGAAAGAAACTGTATATCTATAACGATATTACTAAAATAGGAAAAAAATATCCAACATTCTGACTGCTTAGCATTAACTAATCAGCAGGCGGGACCAACAGACGTGCCTCGCAGTTACATTGTTGAATTTGGGTCCCACCTACTCAGCAGGGGTCGCTCTCCTCTGCGCCCCTGCTCTTGGCCTGCGCGCAAGGTTACTCTCGGCAAAGGGCCTAGCTACTGTTACGGGGTGGGTCAGGAGAGTCTTTTTAAAAAAGATATTTTTCTTAATACGTTTATTGAAATAATGAAATTGGACAATGGAAATAGAAGAACAGAGACGACCGTCTTTCACGAGCCCGGATATTGAATTGAAAAAAGGAGTGACTGGTCTTGCATCATGCCATGAGAAAAAGCTACACGTGTCGATTGCACCTACTGACACGTCAGCACTCTCCCATGCATACAGTCTCTAGGGAAAGGTGATTATAACAGTACCATCATAAATAGAAATTTTATTATAAAAGTTTTACGGGCGCCATAGCCTGCCGAGTTACTATAACATATTTGTGTTCGTGTATACTAAACTGTGTTTATTTAACTTACATTTGTGATTTTTATGATAAATTTTAAATTGTAACTCTTTGTAAATAAAAAATAGTATATTATGCAATTAGTGAATAAAGGACGGATTTTAAGCGAGGGCCATAGATAAATCACGAGTAAGCGAAGGATTCTAACGACTGAATCATGACCGCAGGGAGTGCTTCATGATGATTGAATCATGAGCGTAGCGAGTGATTCAAGTGTTAGAATCCTGAGCGACGCGAGTAATTCACGGCCCTCAACATAAATCCGTACTTTATTTAAGAGATGTATTTTTTGTAGTCTTTTTGGGCTCCGCCGCAGTCGGGTAAAAAGAAAAATTGCTAATCCGGTGGGCATAGGTGGTTATTAAGCCCAAAGTCTAACTCTGAGATAAATTCTGTGCCCTGCTATGGGTCATATCTATTTAATTTTAATTGTACCTCGGCCAAATGAACGACTAAATAAATTCCTAGTCGTTTTGAAGTTAAATAATAATGTATTTCCAGCCTAGAATGTTCAGCTAATTTCATTTTGTCGTGACAAAGACCAGTTTAGCTCGTGACATGGACCTGACGTAACTAATTGCAAACTACTAAAAGCCTAAAAATAGTCACCATTTCCATTAGCACGTTGAATCTAGAGTGATTATTAAGATTGATATTCTTTTCTACAACTATTGAGTTAAGGTAATTGTTTACTTCTTTATTCTTGCCAAAAAACCGGAAAAAGAAAACAATATGCTAATTTAATATCATAATAATATGTTTTCTACTGCAATTCTGACACATAGTTTCTTACTTAGGCGGCGGGCGTCCAGAAATCTCGTGACGTAAATTTTGGCAGAATTTTGCTCTTTTTCTTCTTCTTAAGGCACTCACAGTCAGTCCCTTTACTACATAACTCGGTAAAATAAGTACAATTTTAATAAAATAACGCAAAACCTAAAATTCGTTTAACTACTTTCCTCATGTCATGATCCCAGGTCGTAGATGGATTATAAGCCTTGTGGCGATTCATCATTACATGTGACGCGACGTTACATAGAATACATTGCAACTTTGCTCAGATGTAACAGAACAAACGAGTGAAAATGCAGTTACAGCACTGAGCTTCAAGGGTCAGTGCAGCTCTCTTAGACTGAAACCATAAGAAACAGCGACCTTTTCCTCAACAATAAAGATCATTTTCCCTTGTTCCAGGCCACAAGATGCAATTGCCGAGCCGGGCCAAGAAGCGGCGAGCAAAACCCATACGCAACCAAAGATAGGCACACAAAAACATGTAGAACTATTCACAAGAATCATGATTTCCACTGTGCAAGGGGCGGGCCGGAGGCAAGCGGCGACGGTAGTGTTTATGTGTGTGTTCCTGTGTCGGACGATAACCTGTGACAGCCTGTGTCCCAAGTTTGCCGAGCGTCCTCTGGAGACCAGAGTGCAGGATGCGACCATCGTGTTCCGCGCTGTTATAGTGCAGACACACTTTGAGGTGAGAAGATAGGTACACTGATACGGAATGACTTTTCAGTCACCACTTACAAGCCAATTTTTGACGTGAAACGTCTTTCAGTTCGGTAGTAGGCTGTCACTTGCTAAAACCGCATGCAACGAAAACATGTCCTGCAGGAAATTGTATTCTTATTGGTTAGCATAATGTAGTAAAACTCCGATGTGGATACAGTGTGGATTTATCTTTATTTGCCACGTTAGGACTTAGCTCACAAATAGCAACAGCAGATCCGTCCGATCACCACGGCTCTCTAACACCGAATCCCTTCCCTCGCCATTCCTCCCGTTCGAGTCATTTGTTATTTTTTCGAATCGGCATCATTCTACGCGCACAAAGTCGTAATCAAATGGAAAACCTTACAATAATATCAAGAGCTGTGTTTGTGATATTAATTTCAGATTTCAATTCAGCCACGCCATATTCTGCATATTACCCTCGAACTGAGTTTCACGTAAAAAAACGACTTTCAGCTGTAACAGTAGCTTAATAGAATGTTAGCGGACGAGAAACCGGTAGTAACTATTTAATAAGATAAGATTCTCAATACCTACGTACGAAGCAATAATTTGCATGAAAGGTATTGCAGTGTAACACAGTGTAAATTATTCTAGTATTATTACTATACTAATTATGATAAATTAAGCAAACCATATGCACAAACTTATGTACGTAAGTAATTAAACCAGACCCGGCTCTACTCTACCTCTATTCTCAAAACTAATTTAGCCAGCTTGCGTTACAATTGAGTACATTCATTTAACAGTTTGGCCAAAATTTATGCTTTCAGTTTTCGATGCATTCTGAGGTTCCAATAAGTTTACTCGTAATGCTATTTCTTACGACTAAAACGTTCACCAAGTCGTTATTTCTGACTTATTGCACTTAAATGTGACGCAATTTGAACGCAATAACGTCGAGAGTGGAAGGGCGGCTCCATGCCATCCGCTTACAATAGCCAAACCTATGCCAACAAACAAACTTACAAACACAATACCCATTATAATAGCGTCGAAATAACAATGCCAGGAATAGTGCACGGAGCCTTGAAATTCAACCGCAGTCAGTTAGTTGAGGTGTAGTTTCTGAATACGCAACGGGTTATGAGTTGAAAGTGTAAATAATAAATTTAACAGGAAATAACTATAACAGTGTTTATGGTTACACAGTGACTACCACATAAGGTCGAGCCTGAATCATGGCATTCGGGGAAACGATTGCTATATTGTTTTACTAATATATATAGCTACAATCCGGTATACTCACTGACTGACTGACTGACTGATCATCTATAGGTTTCCTCGGAAACGGTAAGAGTTACGTGAAAATTTTGTATGAGAAAGTTGTAGGAAATGTATGATATACAGCCATCCTCTGAAGCCGATTTTTCAATTTCGAACGTCTTCTTCTATACAAATGGGCTAAATTTGGAAGGCATGTATTTAACGCGGCGACAAATTGATACCATTCCGGATCTTAAAAAAACTGAAAATGGATCGTAAATAAACTACTTTGGCGACTAATTTGAGGTAGCATCTTAACTAGAAAGCGGCGGCTTTTTAATGAGTTTTGAGGTTTTATTTAAATTTTATCTGGCAGTGATTTTCTTTTGTGGCAATTGAATTTCTTCTAAGGCGACAAATTATTGGCGGATAAAAAAGTTAAAATAGGCTTTCATAAATTCTAAAATGGGGTTGTCTATAAACTTGACCAAGGTCTTAAATAAATACAAACAAGATCTTAAAAAAATACTTTTGGCTACATTTTCATAATGTAGGCCCCATGACTTTTCCATGCACCAACCTGATTTAAGTTTGACTCAAAACTAAGTTTTTTAGTGAAATATTTTTTTTCGCTTTTATATAAAAAAAAAGAACTAACACCCGAAGTTTCAGGATGGAGCGTCGCTGCGCTCCGCTCCATCCTGGAACTTCGAACCTATTTTTGCTTATGTGTACTGACCTAACAACCAACCCAAAATTTAGATTGCCAGTAGTTGCCAGTGAAGAATGTTTGATATCCCCTCGGGATAATTAGTCGCCACATTAGGTTTTATAATACCTTAACCAGTTTTACACTGATCCCGCTTGATATATTTCACACCTTTTGTTGCTTGTATAGTTTAATAGTTGCTAAGATATTTAATCACTGAAAAGTTAGTTTTTTTGTGACTTAATAGAAAGTCGCCTAAAAAGGATTTCAGTTGCCGTGTTAAATATTTGCCAATTTGGAATAGGCAGTCTTTTTGTAATCTCATTTTTGAAATATTTTTCCGGTTGTTCCAAATTCAAAATGGCGGCGCCAATATGGCCGCCCAAAAATTGGCCATTTTTCGACCTCTGCGCAAAAAAGTCTGCAGCTAACTGGGCATATGCTGGAGATGTTCTGTAAGCGGCACCGTTTTGCAAAAAAACACCGTGTTGAGAAAAATCGGACATTTTGGAATTTCAAGATGGCGGCCGAGATATCGATGATTGAATCTGACAAATTTTCTAAGGAGAATTTGTACTGAAAATCGATTTTTAGTACAAAATTTTAAACAAAAATGAGACGGGACCATTTTTCGAGGCCGAAGTGGAGATGAGAAACCTCGCCGCGGCGAGGCCAAAGGCCGAGCTCCGTTCAGGCCGAGGCCGAACATGTTCCGGCGAATGGGTAACAACGCATAAGCCAGATGGGACAAACTTGTGAGGCCGAAGGCCGAGCTCCGCGAAGCGGGCATGAGGAACCCCGCTGCGGTGAGGCCGAAGGCCGAGCTCCGTTCAGGCCGAGGCTGAAGGCCGAGACTATACATTTTCAGGCGAACAAGTAACAACGCAAAAGCCAGATGGGACAAACTTGCGAGGCCGAAGGCCGAGCTTCGCGAAGCAGGCCCCAGGAACACCGCCGCGGCGAGGCCGAAGGCCGAGCTCCGTTCAGGCTGAGGCCGAAAACCGAGACCATACATGTTCCCACTTATCAAATCCCTACCTTAAGTGTCTAGCGAGGCCCTAGGCCGAGCGCCGCGGAGAGCGAAGCTCGGAGCGGCTGGGGGTTGGTGCGCGTAAGCCCCCTAGTTTATATTATATAACCACAAAGGAGGCCTATGTCCTGCAGTGGGCGTCAAATGGCTGATGATGATGATGATGATTATATAATTGCATCAATTCAAAACTTAACCCGTTTGCGAAATAGACGGCCCAAAAACACAATTTCATCATCATCATCAGCATCTACATGATCGGCTCACTGCTGCCCACTGCCTCTTTTAGTTAGGAATGTGATGTAACAGTGAAGCAAATTAATGTTGAAAACGATTGTCACTAAAATGAATAAATTTTGTTCATTACTGACATTTTAATCTTTCTGTTAGACAAAAAACCACTCAAAACTTCCATAAAAATTTCTGTCCCAGATACTTCATTATGTAAGTCACCGGTTCCTATCGCATATTTAAGTAGTCTTTGAGACTAACGAAGCATAGGTGTCACTGTTGAAAGAGAATACGTGCTACATTTTAATACATCATCAATCAATCAGCCCGTCCACCGCTAAACATAGGCCTCCCACAACGCACGCCGCTTATTTCTATCCTCGGCCATTTATCCGGCAGTTGCCAGCAATCTGCCTCAGATCGTCGGTCCAGCGAGCTGTTGGGCATCCTATGCTGCGTTTGCCAGTTCGACCCAGAAACCTCACAATTGTCTTTAGTACGTTTTGCCGAAAGGGGTTCGGTGATTGGACCTTGTGTGTCGATGCCTTTGATTCGCAATATATTAATTAAACATCCTGCATTTCTGACCCAATTTCAAAGGCCACAGAGATCGCTCGTATATTAGAAGTTTCACGAACAGAATACATTAAAGTAGTGTACCAAGCAATTTAGCTTGTAAATTTCTTGGAATTAAATCTGTACCCATTATTGGTAATCAAGCATACTCTCTATCTGAGAGAAGGCGGCCCGGCAGTACATAGGCTACATCGAGAAAAAACAGTAACTGTATAAGGCTGGGATTTCCGACATTGCCCCTAAATCAGGTATTTTAAAATAAATTTTACTCTCCAATGGTTAGTATTTAAAATCTGAAATATTTATATATATATACTAAAATGTGTTAATCAATCATCAATCAGAAATCAATAATTTATTTCAACGTAAAGAATTTACATTCTGTTTGCTGAATGTCAATGTACTATGTTAGCCGCTGCCTTCGGGCGAAATGACTTACGAAATGACGTCGGTCGTCAAAATTCTATTAATAGGATTTCTATTTCTGTAAAATCTAAAACGCCCCCTTTTCCCCCGACTATTCGCTCGCGCAGCGCAATAAGTGCCATACAAATCCGTCGTCGCAGAGCCTTAACACTAAAGCGGTGGTAGCGCAGCGGTAGAACGCCGACCCCACATTCGGAAGATCGTGGGATACGATTAATCTGTGAGCCGCTCGAACGAGCCATTTTGTAGTTTTTATTTATTATAAAAGAGGATAAGATTTTTTTTTCTCCGTGTTAGTTAGTTTTCAGCGCGCCTCTTAATTGGATACTCAGCTACTTAAATGAATACCGAAGCCGATATCATTGAAAGAGACCTATGGCTTTGTCCAATCTACTCGTACAATATTGACCCAACTATTCCTTGGATTAAGCAAACTAAGTAAGAGATTGTCCTATTGAACTAGTGAGTTGTTTCAGGGTACAGTGTGCTATTTCAATTTGATTATTATTATGAAAGCACACAGTTGTCTAGTGTTTGACTCATCAAGCATCACAACTCAAAGTATTTTGGCTGGCGTAGATTAAATCCAACAATTTAGTAAATAAAAAATTTAGGAGGTTTTAGGAGGTCCGAATCCATTACACCTGTACCTATGTTATAGTAACCAAAATAAATAAAATAAAATATCGGTTAATTATTTTGTGCTATTATTAATTATTATTAAAAAATACATAATTAAAAACCGGCCAAAGAAACCCCAATTATAGGGTTTCTTTGGCCGGTTTTTAATTAAGTATTTTTTATTTTACCCGTTAGCTCTAATGCGGGCTTAATAAACCTCTTTTAATAAATATCTTACATAAACTCACACAGGTATCCCAGAAGGGTAGGCAGATACCAGGGTTTGCCACTCCATAAATCTTACGAAATAAGGCCGCCAATTGGGCATTGTCCTGAGAAAAATAAGTAAGTACTGTTTTTATTTTTTATTTCGACAAAATAGGTACGTAATTTTGAGAGCTACATATACTATGTCTCTTTTTTATGGAATACCGTGATGTTGCAGCTGCAGTGGGACATATACCTATGGGTTACATAAAAATTGAGCCCTATATAATTTCTCGACAAGCCACTCTCACGTAAAGACAGTGGACGTAAACAGTTGCTATTATCGAGCGTTGAACAACACGACCGATGCCGGCGGCGGCGAGGTCGATAAAACACTGGCACAAATTAGTTGCAACATTTTCTTGGCAGGGGAAGCCCATTTACTAGCAGAATCTGGCCATGACTACAAAAGAAAAAGGAACAAAATTGCAAACTTCTTTGCTGAAAAAAAACTTTTTAGTTTACTTGGGTTGGCCGCGTACAGACGGAATTATTTCGATTCGGAATTTCGATACAGGATTCCGAACGCAATGAATTCATACAAGCCTTTGGACCTACCACATATATATGGCAGATTGTGATGTGCCGTATGTAGCAGGTTTATAGGTTTGCATGAATTCACTGCGTTCGGAATTCCGAATCAAAATTCCGAAACGATTTTCCGTCTGTATGTGGCCGGCTTTCGTTCTTCAATACATTGAAGGGGGTAGTTCTTAAAATACACCTTGATACGTGAGACAGATAGATGTTTGATAGAAATTTGCGCATACATTTCTGTATATTAGTAGGTATTTTCTGAAGAATCGCTATATTCATAGATAGTTCGCGACTATTCAGTCTACCCTGACCACGGCTACTGCAACTTTGGCGAAACGTGGGGATTTAAAGTAATTTTTTGCTAATGAATGATGCAACAACTAATGAATGTTGATGAAGCAAAAGAGTTCTATCAGGATTGTGGCAAGTGGCAGACCCTGTCTCTGCCTATACATCTGGGATACAGGTGTGAGTTTATGCGTATATATATGTATGAAGTTGTCTTTCTGTTACCCAGACGCGCTGCACCATAAACTTCCCCGCCCGGATCTAGTGCAAATGAAAAACAATAATGAGGTAATTTCTCTGCGACCGCGGGCGCCTTGGCTAATTTCTCTGATCGCACGAGTCTGCGGTGGAATTGAGTATTCTTTGTAGTGGTTTTATTCTGTTTAAGCAATGATAGTATGAAACTCAAAAAGTTTATTCACTATAGAAACAAAACGTTTACCTAATGAACGTCCAAAGTCTTTAGTTTTATAATTATTATATTATTTGAAACTACAATGAAACTCCACAGTTAAAAATATGTTTTAACTTAAGGCCGTTCTTACGTGGAGAATGCTGTCTTGCCCGGGGCCGGTACGTAGTTT
This sequence comes from Yponomeuta evonymella, assembly GCA_963969515.1. Taxonomy (NCBI): domain Eukaryota; kingdom Metazoa; phylum Arthropoda; class Insecta; order Lepidoptera; family Yponomeutidae; genus Yponomeuta; species Yponomeuta evonymella. Next base: position 16,978,594 of record OZ018351.1, read on the forward strand.
CGAATGACGCTGTAGCAACAAACGTTGTGGCGAAAAACTTTCAGCGTGGTACGCTGGGGTGAAGAATTATTGAAGCGAAATCCACGAGGTCGAAAGACACCGGAGCGACAAACACTGTCGCGAAAAACTTTTGTACCATGGTACGCTGTGGCGAAAAATTACTGAAGCGACATCCACGAGATCGAATGATTGAATTGAATAATGCCCCCATCCAGACAAAGTCGCTGAGCGTCCCAAAATCAAATATTGTGGCGAAAATAAGTCATAGCTTAGCGACAAACATTGTGACAAAAATAAATAGTAGATAATTTTTTCTGTAATCTTGTAGTAGCAGTAGTAAACGTATGCGCTGTATATGAGTATATCCTGTGGCATGTACTTCAAATTTAGATAAGCAGATATCTCTTACTTACTTACTTACATAATCAAAGTAGTTGTTGCCTATACTCCAACACAACATACGTTTACTACAACTACTACTACTACTACTACTACTAGATAACAGAAAAATTTATGCGTCAGTAACTAAGCTAAGCTATTTTTTTTTTCACAATGTGTGTCGCTAAGCTATGAATTATTTTTGCCATAATGTTTGATTTTGGGACACCTAGCGACTTTGTCTGGATGGAGTGTGGTACCTAGTTTCGAATGAGGGATCATTCAATTTAATCATTCGATCTCGTGGATTTCGCATTAGTAATTTTTCACCCAAGCGTACCATGCTACGAAAGATTTTCGCGACAATGTTTGTCGCTCCGGTGTCATTCGACCTCGTGGATTTCGCTTCAATAATTCTTCGCCCCAGCGTACTACGCTGAAAGTTTTTCGCCACAACGTTTGTTGCTACAGCGTCATTCGGAACAACATACCGGACATTGTCTTCATCATCATCATCATCGTTCAGCCGCAAGAAGTCCACGCTGGACATAGGCCTCCTTCATGGATTTCCAAAAAGACCGGTTGGAAGCGGCCTGCATCCAGCGTCTTCCTGCCAGTTGGATGAGGTCATCTGTCCATCTTGTGGCTGGTCGTCCTACGCTGCGCTTGCCGATATGTGGTCTCCATTCGCAAAAATTTCGGCCCCATCGGCCATCAGTTCTGCGTGCTATGTGCCTCGCCCATTGTCTTCAATTCAATTCAATTTAAATATATCCTTAATTGTAATAACTAAGTGCTTACCTAAGGAACGTCATATTTGTTAGTTTCACAATTGATTGATTATGTACTTATGCAGGTTATTCTTAATCTAAGAAAGAACCTCCACATAGTTGTTCAATAAAGTTGTATTTACCCACTTCAGAAGAAGAAAAACATTTATTTCAATAACAGAAACACACACATACATTAACAAGTTACAACATAAAATATTAAATTACAATACAAAAGGTAAAAAAGAAAGAAATCAATAAAACACTTTACATTAACGTAAGTTGCGGTGTGTCCCTGTTGCTGGAAAAGGCAGCTGGCTCAGCATTGTGCTGAGGGTATTCACCCAAAGCGCTGATTTTCAGCCAGTGCCTGACTGATTGATTGATTGAATTCCAGGGGGAATTCAATCAATCAATCAGTCAGCCCGTACCCGTCCATTGTTGGACATAGGCCTCCCCAAGGCACGCCAGTTCCTTCTGTCCTCGGCCATCCTCATCCAGGCACTGCCAGCAATCTGCCTCAGATCGGCGGTCCAGCGAGCTGGTGGACGTCCTACGCTGCGTTTCTTAGATCGTGGTCTCCACTCGAGAACCAATGGGTATTATTTGGCAGTATATTAGCAGTCTACTAAACAATTACACGTTGTCTACCAAATAGTGGGCTCTGTTCATAGGCTGGATATCTATCTATCCAGCCCAAGAATAGAGCCTACTGCTAGACATAGGACCCTTCCTTGCCACGCCAACCGTCATGGCTCTGCCAATCCCGCCCATTGCTTTCCGTCGGGTTTGGTAATGTCATCACCCCATCGGGTCAAAATTCTTACTAGTGTACCTATATATTTTTTGTTTCAGATCAAAACACTGGACCTAGCCCTAGTGTCCATCTACAAAGGAGGGGTAGAGCTGGCATCGGTTTCGAGATATGCCGGCAGTCCATACAATACTACTGATAGGTAAGATTTGAAGAAAGATTGACGAAACAAATATATCGAGCGAATGTGGGTGGAAGAGTCGGTAAGGGACGTCCCAGGTTTTTTATGTTTTTTTACTGACACCACCCATTCCTCCAAGATATAGGCGTAAGTTTATGTCATTAAGATAAGATAAGATAAGACCTTTATTGCACAAGAGAAGCGAGACATAAAATATGAAAGTTACAATGAAAAAGTACAATGGGCGGCCATAAGATTTATGTAAGTTTATTATTAAGCTTAAGTATGTACTATTCGTATTTGCACCAACTACCCGTCTCTCTTTCTCCTTCGGACACCTTTCCGTCACAAGGTTGTCTGGAAGAAATTTCTGTTAGCAATAAGACCACCCATTGTACTTTTTCATTGTAACTTTTATATTTTATGTCTCACTTCTCGTGTGCAATAAAGAATATTCTTATCTTATCTTCCGGTTATCTTTTGGAAAACCATAAAAACATTTTTTTGTGGGTCACACAGTGATAATAAGGCCTTTAATTTCTTACGTACTTATCTTTCATAATAATATCACTAATATTATTATCATGATTTTTGTTTAAACCTTTTGTCAGAGCTCTTGATGGATGATAGTAAGAAAAACTTTTTTTTATTAAAAAAACTGGCCAAGTGCGAGACAGACTTGCACACAGGGAGTTCCGTACAAATTTGTGGGTAGGTACTCACATATAATAAATAGATTCGGAATCGACTCTCGCAGTTTTTTCCGACCTTTTCGATGATGGATTGCCAATTGCCTTAACCATGCTGTCAGTGCTCAAAAAAACAATAACAATAATACTTTATTCATTTATTTGCTTCTTACCAAGTAAGTTACAGAGTGAGCCTAAAAATAACAGGCGATTTAAAAGGATGTTCTTTGATTTAAAAAAAAGTAGTGGCCTACTGAGTTCGACCCAATGTCCAAGAAAAACATGTAATCCACACCTCCATTGAGGAAAAGATAAAATAAAGTACCGGTGCCTCATGCAGCACAAAGCTAATTTTAACAAACAATGAACAACACAGCTATTGCAATAATAAAATTTCAAACGTATTAGCACCTCCAAGAGCACCCAGAAAACCTTAAACTAATGACTACCTTAATTTTAATAACTAATTTCCCTACCAAATTACACCTTAAAGCTTAGTACGATAAAAGTAAACATAATTAAGGTTTTAACGATGCTTACTCGAGGAAAATAATTTGCGTTTAATTTAATTTAATTCCGACGGAGGGAAGCCTCTTGGGAAATAAAAATTTAGAAATGCCGTCGTGCAAACTGAATTTTGTAGCTTATCTTGACGACATAATTCCCCTTCAGGCTTTGCTTCACAGAAGGCCATAGGGGTGAGACAAGGTTGCTACATGGAGTTTCAAAGGCGTTGTCATGTTTTACAGTTGTTAGAATTTGTTTTTGTTAAAATAAATACCAAAACACACACCGCCAGTATGCCAAACTTGACTCAAAATAAAGGAGAAAGGAGAGCTTAGAAAGAATACACTAAGGAGGCGCTATTCACAACTTTGGACGTCACAGCTTATACCCGATTTGTATGAGTAGTTTTTTTTATTATTATTTATTATTTTGTTTATTGGGGACAACAAACAGAAGTACAATGTATCTTACAGAAGGCAGGAGTATACAAGCTTGACTGTGAATGTGGTTCCTCGTACATTGGTCAAACTAAGCGTACCATAGCTGAACGGGTGAAGAAACATATCGCGGACGTGAAACATAAACGCTCTGGTAGATCTGCAGTGCAGTGAACATACACTCAGTGGTACCAACCACTTCATTCATTTTGATAAAGTTTAAGTTCTAGCCTGAGAGGAACGTTTCTTTCCTAGAATGATACGCAAGGCAATAGAGATCCGCCGGCATCCAAATTTCAATAGAGATCGTGGTTGGAACATAGCTACAACGTGGGAACCAATGCCTAAGTGCATGACCCCCTTGCTAGAAGTGTGACTTAAACATATTCTTTATGCGATTCTCCTCTAGAATCAGTTACAATTATTAGGGATCTAGGAATTCTAATTGATTTTAAATTACATTTTGCCACTCATATTAACTCTGTCACAACCAAAGCATTCCAAATGTATGTATGTATGGGTTTGTTATGCGCACTTGTTAACTTTTCACACGTTCAGGTACATATTCACATTTGTTCTGTTCATTAATAAGATCAGAATTAAAATATGCCTCGCTGATCTGGAGTCCATATTATAGTAAATATTGCAAGCAAATTTATATAATATAGTAAATATTGTATGATTTCCGACATAGATTTTTTTTGTTGTGAAAGTAATGGGCTTACATTTGAGTATCTCATCATGAACCCATTATGTCCCCACCGAGGGGCACGGGTCTCTTCCCTGAGGAAGGTATAGGCCATACTCCACCACGGGGGCCAAGTCCGGATTTGAGTATGCTTACTTAGAACCTTGAACCTTAAACATTGTTCAATAGAATCTATATACAAATTAAAACATTCATGGTCAAGGTGCTTAAATCTTTCACGAAAAATTGAAAAAGTCTCATAATCTATAATATTCATATAGATTTCCAAAATTTATCTTCATTTTTGAAAATACGAATGAGTGGCTTGTTAAACCATATAATATAGAAAACTCACACGATCTGACGGGCGTAGTCGGAAAATGCGTTTTTATTATCTGATATATAGTCTCGTAGAAAATATCCGTTGCGGATTCTGCCGGCAGGTGACAGAGTAGTGCACTCCAATCCACACTACCAATATCCCTATTACTAGTCTCACAAGTGACAGAGTAGTGCACTCCAATCCACACTACCAATATCCCTATTACTAGTCTCACAAGTGACAGAGTAGTGCACTCCAATCCACACTACCAATATCCCTATTACTAGTCTCACAAGTGACAGAGTAGTGCACTCCAATCCACACTACCAATATCCCTATTACTAGTCTCACAAGTGACAGAGTAGTGCACTCCAATCCACACTACCAATATCCCTATTACTAGTCTCACAAGTGACAGAGTAGTGCACTCCAATCCACACTACCAATATCCCTATTACTAGTCTCACAGTTAGCCTCTTTGAAGCGGTATCCAGGTGCGTTGGACTGAGATAGAGTTTTGTAACTAATAGGAAAATGGTGAAAAATAGATATGGGACCGTCGAAAGACGGCCAATTGCAATTCCAAGATGTCTTCTCACGCAAATATGTACGACAGTTGAACGTTTGAAGAAATTTAAGGGTAGGTAGAATGTATTTTACCTTTTCTCAAAGGACCAGTGATTGGGTACCTACCTATTTAGGTACTGAATAATAATAATTATTATTATTATTTATTAGCTACTCCAAGAGTATTTTCACATTTCATTTAAAGACTACATTCTAATGTATAATTCCGTGTGAAACACCTTTACAGGAGTATACATCTTTCAAAATTGTGTGTTCGGTAAAAATTTAAATTAGTTCATGAAATTAATTAATTATTTACACATTTTGATTAAAATAAATTAATACTTTAGTATAAATTAGCATTTAGAATAAAATTAATCAGATTATATTAAATTACATTACATTGCTGATTTTTTTAACCTAAATTTAATTAGGTTAGCAATAGGTTAAATTAACAATTCAATTAGATTTTAAATTTGAATATTATTAGTTAGGAAATTAATTTTTAGTTAGGTTCACTAAGGCATTAAAATTTAACTTTTCATCAATTTTTCTCTTAATAGATAGAATGGCATTCCGAAAATGTCAAGATCAGCTGGCATTGGCGAGGTTGCCTGAAGATTATTATAAGTCAGCATTGCTCTATTGAGAGGAGAGAATTTACCCACATTCGTTCTATATGGATGTACAGAAAATAACCGGGTGAGAGGATTACGTGGAGGAGCTCTTGGGACCGTTAATGCTACCTTACTCAAAAGATCAGGTGCATCTAGCACTCCATTCACCAGTTTATGTAGTGACATCAGATCAATATTCGTTCTTCGCTTCTCTAATGTCTGTAAATTAAAGTGATTTGTACGCATTGCATAGTTTGAACGATATGGACAATCTAAACTCTTAAAAGCCAAGAATTTTGTAAATTTTCTTTGAATTTTTTCTATGCGATCAATATGCAGCTTATATGAAGGATTCCATACGGCCGAAGCAAATTCCAGGTGACTTCGTACCAGAGAATTATATAAGCACATAACTGTATCCACGCTTTTGAAATCCCTACAAGTTCTTTTAACAAATCCAACCATTCGCCAGGCTTTAGTTACTATAGCGTCTATAAGGTCCCGGAAAGTTAACGAGCTATCTAGTATCACACCGAGATCTCGAATTTGTGTTACTTCTGTTAAATAATAGGGGGCTAATGCAAATAACACCATAATATCAAATAATCAGCAAAAATATGTATTTTCTCTTTGACGCAGGAAAAGTAAATGAGTAATTGAATGCTCACAAAAACAATTCTCGTTATTTAAGATAAAAAAATCCAAAATACGATTTATTTATTTATTTATTTATTTATTGCATTACACAACAGATAAGTAACATTGCATGTTATAATATCATGATGAAAGCTTATAATTTAGTTACATATCCTTTAACGTGTGATGACAGCATGGTAGAATATGGACGAGAGCCAAAGCACATCAAGCCACACACAACCAAATACGACCACTGAGTGCAAAGTATCAAAGACACCCTACGCCGAACGGTCGCACCAGGACATAATTGTGGCCCGATACGCTTCTACAAACGATTGTTACAGTTTTTGACACGGTTAAATCAATACGATTTCGTTGTTGATAAAGAGTAAATGATACTTCTCTCAATCTGAGAGCTATTTTTCACCAGTACTGGTTTACATGACCTATCGGTATAATTCCAATCAAGTTAAAATCGCCTAAATAATGTGTAAAAATTATCTACGTTATACTAGATGCAATAAAATCCTCTAAAGATGCTGAAAATGACGCTGTAAGTTATGTGACATTGACTAGGGGGATATAAATAGGACAGATTTTACGAAAGGTATTGCGGCGCTCAGTTGACGTTAACAACTTTAACGTTCATTAAGTAAACATTTCGTTTTTATAATGAATAAAAATATTTCAATTCAATTGAACAAGAATCAAAATAACAATTACTGTTAGTGAATAAAGACTTGTGTCTAATTCGCAACAAAACTAGACTGAGTACAAGCCAAATAGCTCTCCTTGAAAATCCCACAGCAGAATGTACTACAAATTGTACATACAAATGGAGCAATTTCTCCGTAAAGCTCCGACAAAGACACAAAAGCTATAGCCCGAATGTGTTTCTGAGTAAGTGTTTGAAAATGTTTCACGTAACGTATATATACTGAAAGAGCATATGTTATTACTAGCTAATATTATATTAATCAACCTACCACCTACTCTCATACCAACCAAATCTACACAAAAAGTTGTTTTCTAAATTATGTACATTTGTGAAGTTACAGTAGCAATACCACATGCTAATTGCGAAGGAAAACATTGTGAGGACTTGAGTGTCCGTCAGCGCTTGAAATTGCCAACCCACGGTGGGCACGCATGGTGATTGAGCTCTCTCTCTGAGAGAAGGCCTGGGCCCTAAAGTGGGAAGTATATAGGCTACATTATTATTCTCATACATATATACATTATTTTCACCCTTCTGTCTTTTCTGGTTTGGAATAACCAGAGCCACAACTAGAACGGCGTTGTCTTAACACTGATTCTACTTTTAGCATTTCTCTCGCTCGCACATTGTAACATTTTTTATTAATGTAAAATAAAGAGAATAGTGTTGACCTATTATTCTTCAACTATGCTAAAATATGATAAGTAAATTGTTAAACTTTTCTGTACTAAATAAATTTCAATTTATTATTGAGGATATTATTTGGTCTGAACATATAATCAGGGACAAATAGGGCATATTTTTGCTATCTTACACAATCCTAGATTGCCCACTAAAACGACCCTTTACCGCATGATATTTTATTTTTCGCCAAAAAAAATGTATGTTATAGGGCATTAAAAATAAAAAAACCCGTTTTTTTTTGTTTTTCCATATTTATTATTATATTCGAAAAAAATACAAAAAACCACTTTGGTCCAAATTGTGCACACTATGCAGAAAGGACAGATGTCATATTTGTACCATTATGCAATAAAGGAATAAAAAAAATATTAACTTAGGTGACGCGGAGTAACAATTGCCACCATAAAATATTTTTGGATCCATCCTAAAAAAAGTGAAAAAAGATAAAAGGATGCGAAGAAAACCAGCCAAGTTCAAGGCGAACTCGCGCATTGATGGTTCATAAAAATTATATAGGCAATTCAAATTCAGACAGACGGGGTAGGCATAGTAGTGTATAGTGTATCTTTGGGCACCATATTACTTACGGAACCCTAAAAAGAAGTAAGAAGAAAATGTGTGTGCAACCCAAGGTAATAAAATATTCATTCACTAGTAAGACTACAGTTTATGCATTTTGGATCATAAATAGACCACACCCGTAAATGCATATTCTGCATGCCGTGTCAGATTAAGACCAGACCGACGCAAGTATGTTCTGCATTTTTGCATGCTGTTCCAAATGAGGTACACACCGAAAAATCAAATTTGTGATGAAATTTACTAGTAAAAAGTTGAAAACTTACCTGTACGTAGTTGTTTACGTATTCATCTGACGAATTAACTACAATATTTGCAAGGAAACGCTGTAAAACTATTTTATTTTTATTTTCCAAGTACGGCAATCGTCACTGGTACAAATTTCGCTCCAAAGTAAACTTTGAGGTTACATAAGTTCCAAACGTTTGACAACAGATGTCGTTGGTAGTATCAAAATGAAGGGGAGTACGGTACGAATTCGGACAAGTATGCTCTGAGGTCACAATATTTAACTTTTTAAAGAGTTTTTGAGCAAAAACCGGTTTGGCTCGCATTAAGACCACGATGCGGTAAAGGGTTAACGTCTTACGTCATGTTTCTCTATCGAAACTCTATCTATCTAATCAGTCCATAAACGGAGCCCGCTGTTGGGCAATGGGCATAGACCTTTTATCTTAAACAAAAAACTCAAAACTCAGAACATGAACATTAAATGTTTGTTATTTTATTACTAGACCTAAATTTGTCAGAAACTCATTGTTTCACAATAATTAAATTAGATTGTGCGAGCGAAAGCGATGCCGCAGGGGAAGAACAGCCTTGATAAGATAAAAAGGCTGTGAAACTAGAGTAGTGAAATAATATAACACGGAGTAAATCCACTTTCCCAACCCCATCCAATACCCCAACATTTTAATTGCATTTATTACTAGACCAAAATTTGTCAGAAACTCATTGTTTCACAATAATTAAATATTTTAGCTCCAGCTATACAATTTTATTAGTCAAGTAAAAACAGCTTAAAAAAATATTAATACACACTTTTCTCGATAATTTCCCAGTTGCGTAATGATCAGTGAATAACACAGAAAGCGTGGGTCTAAATTAAGTAAAAGCGGATTCAAGAAATCGATTGAATGGCTTAGCCACTGAACATAGCTATAAATAGAAATTATTTTCATTGCTATTAATATAAATTACTTTCTACTCAACGTTCTCTACTACTCTTTCTACTCAAAATAACGTTTTTTGAATCCGAGCTAGCACTGCTCTGAGATGGCATACAGTCTTACTTATAAAAATACGAGTCCTTAAAACACTCCTCAAATGCAGTTTAGCTAATCTGTGGTAAAGAGAAAGACTTTGCCACAGACTATTTAAACTGCGTTTGTGTGTTTTACAGGAATCGTGTTTTTATTAAAAGCACCGTTAATTAATGTGTTCTATGTAATATTATTAGACTCATCCGTGCGATATCAAAATGTCGAAAAAAAACTTCCTCACAACACAATCACTTGACCTGATCCCTAACTAGGATACCCTGTGCTATGTTAACCGGCCAAGGACATCACAAACATGGAAATACACCCAAACTGAGATATAATCAGACGTGGTACCGTTAAACCAACCAAGCAGTCAAATCCTAAGCTCGAGTCTCATTAAACCTGTACATACCATTTGAATAATGTTAATGTGAACTGTACAAACGCAATAGACATTTCGCGGTATTGATTCATAATTCTGTGTAGTTCACCCACTAAAATTAATAAACCGACAATCACGGATTCCGCTCACGTGAGCACTCTAGTGAAAGGGAATTTAATTACGCCCTGCGAGATCCTCGTTCGGCTCTGAACCCTTATTATGAAAAATGCGACATTATTGGAAGTAGTCAGATCGTCGCAAATCCGTATCTTAAAATATGATATGACGTCATTGGGATAACAAAGTGCCATGTATTTCTAGCGTTCATTACTGAGTGGCAGGAAATTTCGAAACTATTCAAAAAAGAACCGTATTTGTCGCTAGATTCGAGCGAATGTCGGGCTCAAGCGCGACGTTGACGACCCTTCCGAACATATCGCTGCTTCATAATAAGGGCCCTGTTAATAGAATTCAGGCTGATCTTTCACTTGGATGAGGTGTGGATGTCAATGTAGGCGGAAATTTTAGACCCTGTCATAATGATTATAATAACAATTGAATTGACAACCCCTCTTTTTTACTAACCTTAAAAAAAGGAGGAGATTCTCAATTCCTAAGTTGTTTTTTTTTGTATGTTCAGCGATAATTCATTACCACGTTACCTGGATTAATTTTTTAATTCTACCTTTTAGTGCGTGTTTTTCTTGATATATTTTTTAGGGTTCCGTATCCAAAGGGTAAGAGACCCTATTACTCAGACTCCGCTGTCCGTCCGTTCGTCCTTCCGTCTGTCACCAGGCTGTATCTCATTAACCGTGATAGTTGGACAGTTGAAATTTTCGCAGATGATGTATTTCTGGTGTTGCTATAACAACAAATACTAAAAACAGAAGAAAAGTAATATTTAAGGGGCGCTCCCATACAATAAACGGGTTTTTTGCCTTTTTTTTCTCGATATTAATAACGGAACAGAACGTTCAATGGTCCAAATGACGCTTTAGGATGTTATTGCTGTCAAAGTTTTAATTGCCGTCTTGAACCGCTTCACAGGTATAGGGCCAGTTTCTAAATTGAGAATTTCGCTAAGTAAATTTTTTAACTGTAGTGTTGCCTCTTTTATTTTCTCGGAAAAGAGCGTGACAGAACTTTACTTAAGTATTTATTCAGTGAAATTCTCAATTCAGAAACCGGCCCATACACTCTAGAGCTGATTTTCTCAACATGATTATTTCCCCAGGCAGGTGAACCTGAAGGTCTCCAGCGCGGTCCGAGACTGCTTCAACTGGAGCTCCTCGCCCCAGTCGGAGCTGGTGGTCTTCTCGAGGGTTAGCGACCCCGCGGTCGACATAGAAACCACACCGCCCGACGGCCCGTGGCTTGAAGCCACTGCCGCCGCCGTGCCCTGGAGTTTGGGCGTCGACATCGCCATATGGAATGCTGTCGGTGAGTGGATCCTTTCATACAGTGCTCCGCAAAGTGTGTGCCGCGGCACACTGGTGTAAAGTGGTCATTAGTTGGTGTGCCTCTGAAAAATGACAAGGTTTTGCCAAAGCTTAACGTTTTTAGCGGAGATACAATCTTGTACTGGGCTACGATTTTTTGCCCCTTATGGAATTTGTTATTCAATTTTCAATGAATGAATGAATGATTTATTGTGACAAACATGCTGACATTACAATAGTTATAGACAGAGAAGTGAGCGTGTGACAGTGATACTATTTCAGCGTTCAGCGCTGGCTTTCGAATAGCACTTCCATATCAAATTAAAAAAACACAGCATGCGCGTAGCACATACTGCTAAAAAACATAAAAAAAAGGTAAACATTAAAAAAATAAAAACCAATACATTAATTACTTAGGGTATCATAGAATTCGAATATAAATAAGAGTCTATATTAATTTGTAGTGTACCTGTGGAATTTTCTGATTAGATAGGTACACAAAAAGTTTGCGGAACACTGCTTTAATACATCAAATTCCATACGGGGTATTTAGTCACGATGAGCTTATGATGGACACTTCAATACAGTTCAATACCTACATTATGATCCTATTCTCGGGTGTATATGAGAATTTTGTTTCACCCTGTGTAAGAAGACGAATTGGCAATCTTTTACAAGTGATTGACATGAATGTAGCAAAGCCTTTTTAGAAATTAGGGGTCAGGTAAAATAGGATGAATAGAATATAGTCTGCTAAAGCGGGAAATGACATGCCTATAGCGCAGAAACAGGCTTTTAGTAAATATTGGTCCGGGAAATTCCTCTCAGAGATTGTGTTTACTTCTGCCAGACAAGGAAATAAGTCGGAAAACAATTACGAAGATATTTATTCATAGGATAAAAATGTAATTTTGCGGCCATGTTACTAATCGCAAGCAATGTTTCAATTATTTTGAGAAACTCTAAAGGAACATTATTAAAGTGTTCATATTTTCTGCTGTAAGATTTTGGTTTATGAAGTATCCAGTCAAGTTTTTGGCGCAGTGGTTCGCTTCAAGACAACTTCTTTTTGGAAATTTGATCGAGGGCTAGGATCTGATTAGACACTTGGTATTTTTATCTTTATCTATTTTATTTTAGCTTTCATGCAATTTATGTCACAACGGGGCGGTATAAGCTTTTTGAAAAGTCCTTTAGATCAGTTTTATTTTCATGCGGAGGGCGTTTCTCCAGATCTTTGGATGCAAATACTAAGTCTCTTCCGCATTAGGCAGATTTGAAGGAGCGCTGCCCTGGTTCTTTCAATCGTACACGAGGTCTGACGTTTATTCGTCAGCCCAGTCTACAAAGCTTTTACCATTCTTCAAACTTCAAAATATTTATTTGCGAATACACACAGCCAGGTTTTTGCACAGATCTTAATTGCAATAAGTCAGTGTATTGTACCACTTAACAGCAGTATGCAAATGGATACATTTTTATATGGGTAGGTAGGTAGGTAGGTAGATATTCTCATCGCTATCCTTAGAGTCCCAGTTGGCTTTGAAAGTCTCCGTCGCTATAGTTCCAGTTTGGCTGGTAACTTTTAAAGTTCCAGTTCATGCGGTAGCTTTTAAAGTCTCTGTCGCTGTAGTTCCAGTACGTGTGGTGACTTTTAAAGTCTCCATCGCTATAGTTCCAATTCGTATGGTAGGTTTGATTTGATTTCATTTATTTGTCAGCAAAACGATTCATATTGATGTTAAAAATTTATTATGTGGCACTTGATGCACCAGCGCAGGTGGTATACAAATATTAAAATGTCGACTTAAATATTAATACTATATTACAATGTTATTTACAAAATACACATACAAAATGAAAAATGAAAAATTTAATTTCAACCTTACATTACAGTAAATAGCCATGTTATAAACAAAAATTACAATGCAAAAAATTCATTCACTGAGTATATAGGCTTAAGTCTCCGTCGCTATAGTTCCAGTTCGTGTGGTAGCTTTTAAAATATGAAAAGAGGGTTGATTCAACTACCGCAGGGCTGATGAGGGCTCATAGCTTCTCGGTGGTTGGTAAAGGTTGGTCATAGATAGATAAATAGACAGAATATTCTTTACTGTATGTACACCAGGAATTACAAATTACTAAAAAAGTACAGTATTATTGGCGGCCTTATTACTAAAAGCAATTTAGAAGAAGCGATGATTTCGTTATATAATATGTTGACTATTATATTAGTAGTTTGTGCTATAGAATAGTGAAGGTAGAGTTCAGTGCTGATTGTACATGATAGGTGGCAGCTATTCAACTTACTAATTTTTCAATTATTCAACAACTTCAACTTACTAATCCGGTGGGCTACGTCGACGACTATCATTTATCTACGGATCTCATAATTTCTGATTCGATCTCGTAGAGAAATTCCGAGCATAGCCCTTTCCATAGCTCGTTGCGTGACCTTGAGCTTTCTTATGAGGCCCATAGTGAGAGACCACGTTTCAGTGCCATAAGTCATCACTGGTAACACACACTGGTTGTATAATTTTGTTTTGAGCGATTGAGGTAGGTATATTAGACGAAAAGACTTTTCTAAGTTTCCCGAATGCTTCCCAGCCGAGTTGGATTCGATGATTGACCTCTTTCACGAAGTTGGACCGGCCTAGGTGGACTGTTTATCCTAAGTAGACGTATTCATCTACAACTTCGACAGTTGAGTTCCCCAATGTTATTCGGGTGGGCACAACATGGCCGTTCGACATGACTTTCGTTTTGTCCATGTTCATTTTAAGGCCCACCCGCTGGGAAACTCGGCTGAGGACTTCGAGCATTATGCCGAGGTCTTGCATCGTTTCTGCCATGACTACTATATCTTCGGAAAATCGAAGGTGAGTGATGTAAAGGCATCTTCCAGTCCGTTCGTGAACAGTTTCGGAGAGATAACGTCTCCATGTCTCATGCCCTTTTTAATGGAATTGCCTTCAAATTCTGCCCCTGCACTCGGACCGACATAGTGGCGTTGTTGTACAAGAACTTCAGCAACTCGATATGCCGACAGTCAATACGGCAACGCTGGAGAGACTCGATCGAATCGAAGGCTTTCTCATAGTCCACAAACGCTTAGCATTATGGCAAATTATACTTCTCAGTCTTCTGTATAATTTGCCGCTACGTGTGGATGTGTTCTATGGTACTGTAACGATTCATCTTTATAGTATCTGGCTGGCAGAGCCGTCTAATGTTATTTTGAATATTTTGAAGGGAATCGTTACGTTTTGTTTTAGAAGTCAGTCAATCCCCAGCTAGGCTAGGGAATCGATGAAAAAGATTGAAATAAAAGTAATAACATAACATAACATAACATAAACTCACGCCTGTATCCCAGAGGGGTAGGCAGAAACCAGGGAGTGCCACTTGCTACGATCCTGACAGATCACTTTCGCTTCCTCAACATTCATTAGTCGTTGCATGCACGCACGCCGGTTTCGGGTACTTTTTATCTTGCCCTTTGTTAATACATCCTCTATTTGGTCGAAGTATGTCCGTCTGGGTCGTCCCTTACCGGCCCTTCCATCCACATTCGCTCGATATATTTGTTTTGTCAATCTTTCTTCCTTCATCCTCTCCACATGTCCAAACCAACGCAACATTCCTTTCTCAATTCTTGTCACTACATCCTCTTTAAGTAATATTTTCCCTTTAATCCAGGTTTTAATAAAATATAGCGTATTACATTACTATGGCCCTTTCAGAAATATCGAAATATCGTTATATCGAAATATCGATAATTATTTTTTTTAGAAATTAGCAAATATTTCGGCGATTTTTTTTCCGATATATCAATTTTCCGAGCGGTTCCGTGCTTCGCAAGGCACGTTAAGCTGTTGTTGCCGGCTGCCGTCGATAGATGGCAGTCGTTAAGCCAAGTCAGAGGCCTTAGGGCGGCTTGACAACTTCTGACAGTAGACGAGCCACTAGTCTACAAGCCTCCACCAATCCGGACTTGGCCCATGTGGTGGGGTATGGCCTGTACCTTCCTCAGGGAAGAGACCCGTGCCCCTCGGTGGGGACATAATGGGTTGATGATGATGATATCGATTTTCGATGCTTAGTTTTGTCTATCGAAACGGATATATTTTTATAAGCTCTTCTCTACTTCGTGTCATGTATAGGACCAATCCGATCTTTAAAAAAATACTTTGTAAGCTGTATGGATTCAGTTTCCATTCATGCCTTTGAGGCGATACAGACATAATATGTTTGTTTATAAAAATATGTCTATAGACTATGGCCTGTTCTGTAACACTGATAATTAAGGTACGACTGGACAGTTATTTGCTTTTAGATCTTAGAATATTGTCTGAGAGAGAGGCAAATCATAAGCAGCCTATATACGTCCCACTGTAGGGCACAGGCCTTCTCTCAGAGAGAGAGTATGGGCTTAATCACCATGCGTGCCCACCGCGAATTGGCGATTTCAAGCGCTGAGGTATGTGAATAGCTCAGAACTAAGGTTTCCCCACGATGTTTTCCTTCACGGTTAGCGAGTGGTCTTGCTACTATAACTTCACAAGTGTACATAGTTCAGAAAATAAAGTCATAGGTACATGCCCGCACTGGGAATCGAACCTGGGTCTCTCGCTTTCGAGTCCAATGTTCTACCCACTAGGCTAGGAGAGGCAAATATCTACCTAAAAAGACAGAAGTCGTAGGTGTAGTATTAGTTTCGGAACACAAATAGGTGAGGCTGGCAGGTAATCAATAAAGATTATTTTCTATTTCTGTCTCACAAAAATGAATGAAAGTCGTAAAATGATAACAAACTGATTGCTGTTCAAAGAAGACGAGGATTTCGCCCACGTGGGTGAAACTTTCCTGATTTAATAGAAAGCTAGTTTTATTAGTCCGTAATTGGCCTATGTTTCATCAACATCAGCCACTTGACGCCCACTGCAGGGTATAAGCCTCCCTCGTGGTTTTCATAACCATGGGGGGTTTTGCCATAATCGCCACGCTTGGCAGGCGGGTTGGCGATCGCAGTATGCAGTTGGAATCTCAGGAAGACGCTGCTGCCCGTCTCCTGGTAATTTATTTCCTTAGTCACCTTCTACGACATCCACGGAAGGAAATGGAGTGACGCTATTCTTAATCCGGCGCCACACGGAAATGTTTGGTCTACATTAATTACCTGTCTTTTGTAACTTTGTGCTGTAGACTTTGTATAGCGAATAAATAAAATGAAAAAAATAAAACTCAGAGTTAGATTCTTAGAACAGTTTTCAGTAGTCAGTTTAAGTAGAATAATTACTAGTTTGTAAAGCCGTCATTTAAACCTTGTTTTGTACCACAAGCCTACACGCAGCCAAACCTCAATAGATATTGAGCCAAAAGTATCTTTTTACCAAGGAATGTATTGATTGACTCGTTACTCGTTACTCGTTCGTCTTTCTGGCTAAGATGAAACAAAAAGAAAATAATACGGTACGGTGCCGGCGCTGTAGTGTAGCGCCGTGAACGAAGTTAGTCAACGTTGTCTAGATGTAGGTAATAAAACGGTCTTGTGTTTGCTACAAAGCCGTTATATTTACGCGCACAGAAATAAATGGTCTAGTCCCACACTGCGGCGACGGTAAATCCAAGAACGTAGTAAGTAGGTACTCCGTAATATGTTCTATAACACATTTCTCAGCAAGGAGATTAAAGATGCTCCATTATTAAAAAAAAGTTTTTGTTTTTTTTTTATTTTATAGTATTAGGTATATATTTTTTTAATTTGATAATAATATTAGTATTATAAATATTAATTTAATAATATTTATAATATTAGGATGAAAAAATAAAAATGGCGCTCGAAAATTCAAATTCAAATACGCGAGTCACCATAATTTTTCCTTGGAAGCAGATCCCTTTAATTTCCTAGCAATCAGGACAGTTATATACTGCATGGTTACAACAAAATTCAAATACTCCACCGATCATGAATATATTTTGCTTGGAAACAGCTAGTGATAGTGAAAAATAACATCTCATTTTATTACGAAAGCTATTGAAATTGAAATTCAATTCGAAACAGGCAGTGACAGCAAACAGTAACATTTCATTATATTTATGTACAACTACACATTACAAGAAAAAAATAACGAGGCTTAGAACGTATTACTGCTCTTTTAGTTTGATCGAGATTCTTGCTCACTTCCTTTACTCCATGAGTGTATTACGTTAGCGGGCTTGCCAATCAAAGAAAAAAGGAGGAAATTGGAACAAATATCAGGATGGGTCACCGCAGTACCTAATAGGAAATTACGATTATGTTCTATTCGTAGAATCTGTTACGAAATTGATATTCGTATCGAGAATTCTTCTTTACCTTAAAATTTCAGGCAAAAACTTTTGCTTCAAATTCAAATGTTCAGACATTCAAATGTTTCAGACGAAATTGAATACAAAGCTCAAATTTCATTAGTTCGGCGTAAAATATTGTTCAACACCGGCTTTTACGTCCCAAGCTTTTTGGAGGCCATCTGTGACAGTTTTTAAATGTCGTCTGAATCTTAATAATTTCGCTTATTGAGTTTCTCTAGTCTTCTTCGCTGTCAGTTTTAAGAAGCGTCGAATATAATAGATAAATATTCCTTATTTTGCGCGAGAAATGTACAGCAGATTCAATTTTGTTAGTTATTGCCATTTTTTGGGCAATATTGGAAGGTTTCTTTTTACTTTTTTCACCGGTACCTTTTTTTTAAAATCTATTGCGCCAGAAAGATAGACGTGGCCTACTCGGAACCTTTTCCAATAGCTACAAAGATTCAGTTAATTCCCCTTGCTGCCTCATTCCACATTATAGCATATTAGGCAAAGAGTATGTAATCACTACGTTTTTAAGAGTCGGCACTTGCTAACAACACGTTTTCAAAATTATGAACGTAGTATGTACCAACGTAATAAAAAATAGTAATACCAACATGATAATGAAATTGCAAAATATTAGTGATTGACTACTTATCAGTATCAATATCGATAAAAAAAAATTCGAGGCGTCTCTCCTTTTAGGTGCCTCATTTCCATGCCTTGGAAATCAAAGTAGGCGATAAATCCCAACAAAGTACGTCAACTCAATTATTTCGAGTATGACATGGTGTGAATGGATTATCGCTTACTTTTATAATGAAAAAGGCATTTTTTTAATCAAATCATTTATTTAGCATCAAGTGTAGAAAACCTAATGTCACCAATGTGTTGCGTTGCTATCAAAACTTTGCACTTTGGTCGAATTTCAGATCTTTGGAGTCTGCAACAAACAAAACAATAAGTCAAAAAATATATTACCTATACCATATTTAATTGAGCCTGAGACAAAATGAAACTTTTTGATTCTTTTAATATGATACTGTCTGATAATATTGTATACGTAATTTTTTTTATAAAGTATTAAATCTAATTCAATCTAATTTACTTAATTCTTAGTGTAAAAACCGAAATAACATGAACCGATTTTTTGACAATGAAAATAATCTAGAGTACTGAAAAGTTGTTTACATTTTGTCTCAGCCCCAAATAAATATGGTATAGGTACTGCTAATAATATTAATGTCAAGGAACGTTTGTATCACCTCTTTACTAATTATAGACAGCAAGTCAGAAATCAATCGTCCAAAATATCGATAAAAAATGTACCACATGAGTACTGCACTACAACTGGCGTTAACTTAAATTTTTCAAAATCGTAAATTGTTCTAAATAAAATTCAGCTGTTTTATCCAAGCGCATTAAATAAACATTAAAATTTGCGGTACATTTATTATGATAAACTTGCTTATTTTACCTCTAAGGCTCCAGCGGAAATGTGGCTAAGAATATGCCAGACGTACATTTTCTGTCTCGTCCAATGCCACAAATTTCACATTTCCTCAATGCTTTTCCTCCCATATTTCTTGTATAATCACTTTTCACGCATTACACCTACTGCTAAAGGTAAAATAAATATAATAATTCCACACAAAAACAACAAACGAACAAAATTACCGGCCATTTGCAAAATACGTAATACCAACATTACCAACATTACATTTGACATATAACCCGACTTAATTTTAAATCATGATACATCTACGTGATTCACTGCGGAATTAATGCCTTTTTTTTTTTTTTTTACGTAGCCTCGTTTGTGTCCCACTGCTGGGCAAAGGCCTCCCCCAACTCTGACCAGATGCCTTTTGTTTTAGCAGGATTATATTTTTTGTTTCAATGTTGGCACAAAGTACGTTCCTAATATTTTTTGTATGGAGTGACGAGGGCCTGATGAAGTAATCCGTAGTCCACATTTTACGAACAAAATAGCATCGCGTTGCATTCAAAGAGTTCTAACTAAAATGTTTGCATCAAAAGAGGTCGCATGCATAAAGGTTGATATTAAAGACAATGGTAACCCGCGATACAGGCTTGCCTAGTGTGGGGTCGTAGTGTGCAATTTATCGCTAAGATTTGTAAATAACTACATTTTTTTTATGCCTCTAAATAGGTTTTTAACAACTACATTAATTTAAGACCGTCTCCTATAGGTACGTTGAAATTTAATAAATGTTTTTTTTTAATTTTCAAACCGATTTTTTTGTCTAGGTTGGGCCGGCTGGGGCGAATGGGGAGCCTGCAGTAAAACCTGCGGCGGTGGCAAGCAGATTCGAAGAAGATACTGTTCCGCGGCTTCCTGCGAAGGCTACGGGGGGCAGGCGCGCTCTTGTAACTCCTTCGACTGTGCAGGTAAGTCTACAGAATATGCAAAACCTCTTTTATTGCGCTCGATTTAAGATCGTTTTTTATTCAAACTTTTCATAAGTTTGCAAGATGTAGCTCTAAGCTATAAACCTTTCTTATCGCATTATCATTGCGTTAATGTTAAGTTTTGAAATTGACAAGTAAATATTTATTTCTGTGCAGTATATAACGTACATTCAATTGCACGGATCTGTTAATGTTCTGATTGTAATAAAATTCTACACAAATATTTAAATTAGGGCTAACATCGTCAACGTGGCGCTCGGCCAAAACTGCTTTTCGGTGGATCTTGTCACGGAACGGAGTAGGATAAGTCTTGCTCTGATTTTTCATCTTATTTCTAATCTGACTTTTTCATGGGGGTCATTGGCTTGTTCCAAGCTTCGCTCTCTGTGGGACTCGGCCATCGGCCTCATTAACCTCCTAACCCCTGGAGGTAAAAATTACTCCGAAAAATTACTCCTAACACTACGTAGATTAAAAAAAAACGTTTCTCCAAAGAAAGTGCGACAAGGAACCCTTGTAGTTTCGCCGTGTCCGTCTGTCTGTCTGTCCGTCCGCGGCCTAGCACAAAGACCGGTGGTACAAGAAATCTGTAATTTGATATACCTATGTATACATATTTATTATGCCGACAAAGTTAAGAATAAAATTTTGGAAAAAAAAATTTTTACTGGACCTCCCTCACGGAACCCTAAAAAAGCAGCTACCGGCTTACAACATATGAAGTCTTATTAATAATGTTAAGATGAAAAGACGTTATCCAAAGGTACTTGCTCAAATATTTTCCAACAAGATCAAAAGCGATACCGCTACGCAGTTGGTTTGGAGAGCGCCGGTAGACACGAGGTAAGGGCTTGTCCCATTTGCAAATGTGTGCTTCACTAGCTGTGCCTGCGACCTTATTCGTCTGTTGTTCGGATTAAATATAGCCTATATCACTTCCCGGCTAAGAACACGTTAAAAACATGTCAAGAAAAGGTTGCCTGGAAGAGATTACTTTAACTTATATGGCCGCTATCTGTACTCTTAGGTTAAGAAATGTCTCTACGTATAATTTCCTTTTTGAGTAGAATAAAATTTTCACCATCTATATAATATTTATTTATCATAGTCAATCCCTTTTTCCGTTGAAGCTTATAAGTAAAACCTATTATGTATTCTGTGGTAAGACAAACATTATTTTGCATTCATAATAATGGTTGACATTCTGGGTGAGATTTTTTTCAATTTAACGGAATAAATTAGGTATAGACGCTTTGTACAGAAAGAAACGATCAAAGATTTTAATCGCAAGCTCAAATAAACATTAAATTCGTAATAAATGAAAAAACTTCCACACAACACAATTACTTGTCCTGGTCCCAAACTAGGATACTCTGTCCTATGGTAACCAGGCATACGTCAGAAATAGGGCAATACACCCAGATTTAAGCCACTTGTACAAATGTACGGCAGTACCAAGTAGGAATCGAGCACACGACCACATTAAATGAAACCTTAGTTAAAACAAATAGGTGCAAATACACAAAAAGCTACAGTTATGCCATCTTATATTTATTATCGTGTGAAAACGCCCTCTTTTCGCAAGTATTAGTACAAAGATCGCAAGAGAAGCTCACAGTTTGATCAAGCTAAGGTGGATGCGTAATATTAATAATTCAGGATTAGAAGCCGCAAAGTTTTCGCTACGCCATTGAAACAAAAAAGCCGCGGTTTCATGCATTTTTAGGGTTCCGTACCTCAAAAGGAAAAACGGAACCCTTACAGGATCACTCTACTGTCCGTCCGTCCGCCCGTCTGTCTGTCAATACCCTTTATCTTGAGAACGCGTGGAGGTATCAAGTTGAAATTAAAATTATGTGCCTAGGTCTAAGGTCCCTCAAAGCTGAGAAAAAATTAAACTTTTAAGTTAACGTAAAAAAGTTACGGCCGTTTATGCCGTAAAAAACGTATATTTCGACACTCTCAAGGGAATCAAAATTTATAGGCTACTTCCGTTGATCTAGAACTATGAAATTTGGCAAGTAATATCATCGTATACTACAAGTACAGGGAAAAATCATAAACTGTATATTTGTAAAGAAATCATTAAAAAATTGTCTTTGAAGTTCGGGAAAAGCTCGGAAAAACTGCTAGACTGGATTCCTGAACTATTTATGTTATAACTACCTACAAATTTGTACGGAACCCTCGGTGGGTGAGTCCGACTCGCACTTGTCCGGTTTTTATCTTTGGAGTTCCTTGTACCGCGTTTTGAAGTTCAGGCAAAGCATGTTGATTATATTTTGAAGTGGTTGTCGCCTCCATATTTTACAAGTCTGCCCTATATCTGCTATACTATCCTATCTTTTTTTGTGTCAGTTTTTTTTCATATCCAAAAGGTGGCCACAGAGCCGTATTTCTATGGCTATAATATAAGTATGTATTATTTGTCAAGTAGACTTACCTCTCGAATCGTAATAGTTGTTATTTTTACAGGATATGTTACGACAAAAAGCCCAATAATTTTATTATATAAAATACAAAGCATACAGACAGACGGACGGAGATGACGAAACGATAAGGGTTTCTTGTTGACTATGCATCCTTAAAAAATAATCTAGTGTGCGTTGAAGGGCCCAAACTGCCCACTAAGTGGGTTAAACTGAAAGAAAATACATTTATGTATGTACCTAATATCATATTTACCCTGTGTTATGGCACAGAAAGCTGGTTTTATATTGCTATCACTTGTTACGTAACTGATAAGTTATGCTAACGACTGTACCATACTGAAAATCAGAATAGTGAATAGATTTATTTAATAACTAGCTGTGCCCGCGACTCCGTTCGCGTACATTTCGATTTTTACGAAGCAGCATTTGTATGGGGGCCACGTCTTATCATAACTGGAGCTAGAATTTAAATAGCCTATCCTGTGTCCCAGATGTCTATATGTTTTTATACCAAATTTCATCAAATTCGGATAATTGGTTTAAGAGTTATGGAGGAACATACATACACACATACAGAAAAAAATTCTAAAAATCGTGAAATTAGTTTCAGTATCATATATTGAGCCTATAAACACAATATCTCTGAAAACAAACTAACTTACTCCATGACCGACCCTTACAGATTTATTATTAGTATAGATAGATTTGCATATAGAAAGGTAGATGTGGAATGACCCAACGTTACCTCTACTCTTTCCGCATCCCCTAGTTTCTCGCTCAAGATGAGACTGTGGCGTACTTTTTACATGCTCGCCTTAATAATAATATCGTATCATGTTCAGTATTTCGCAGTAGAGTTATTATTGAGCATTTAATTGTATTTTTCGAAGCTTGGATCTCGTAACATAGCATAAAGTCACGACTGTATCCCGCAGGGGTAGGCCTCTTCCTGACAGATCTCTTTTGCTTGATCAATATTCATTAGTCGTTCCATGAACGCACGCCGGTTTTGGGTACTTTTTACCTTGCATTTTGCTATTTAGTAGAAATCTGCCAGGTTACCGTCGCACAGATAAATAATTGTCCTGTGTTGAAGTTATCGTTTATTTATTTATTTAAGAATGTCCACCTGGGAGGTCCCTCACCGGCCCTTCTACCCGCATTTGCTTGATATATTTCTTTCATTTTAAATATCTTTTTTCCGATAAAGGAAGTCTCCATGTGCCCAAACCAAAGTAACATTACTTTCTGAATTTTCGAATTTCACTGCACCTGTACTGGATAATTTATTGTTTCATGTTTTATTTGCGACTGATATTGTTTTAAAAAGATAACAAGATGTTTTCTGCTCAGAGTAAAATAACATGTTTGTAACAAGAAACTCACTCATACTTCCCAAGAGAAAATACTGCCAACATTTTAATCAACATTTCCTTTTTCTCAGTAATGAGTGCTTTGGTACCCTCTTAAGAGGGTTATATAGTGCGGATTTCTTCTTTTTCGAAAATTCTCATACTTTTAATGTTTATAAAAGGTTTAATGCACTTTTGACTAGTTCTAGTTAGACCTGAGATTTCCACACTCTTAGCCTGCTCCTTAGAGCTTGCTACGTACAATGGCCCACATTGTACGTAGCAAGCTCTATGGTATGTAAATACCTCAGACAATAGGGTTTCCGCGCGATGTTTTTCTTCAAAGTTAGCGAGTGGCATTGCTACTACAACTTTACCAATGTACGTAACTTAGAAAACCCGAATGAGAAGCCGGCGATTTACAGCTCCGCTCTCACACTTTTGACTAATGTAGAAAACGTTGGTACTAGCAAATTAAATTACGGACATTTTGGATTAGTATGTTAACTTTGATAAAAGTTGTTGATAGACAAAAATGGCGTAAGGAGTTCGTAGTTTCTCATGCCAAAGAATAAAAAAAACCGGACAAATGCGAGTCAGACTCACCCACCGAATGTTGCGTAGAAATTTGTAGGTACTTTTACACATTATAAATAGCTCAGGAATCGAGTATCGCAGTTTTTTCAGAGCTATTCCCGAACTTCAAAAAGTTTTTTTTTGTCATATAATTCCAAATGTGTAGTTTTCAGATTCTTCACTGTACTTGTAGTATACGACGATATTACTTGCATTTCGTATTTCTGGGTCAACGTAAAGTGCCCCATAAATTTTGACTCTCTTGAGTGTCGAAATATATATTTTTTGCGGCATAAACGGCCGTATCTTTTTTTAAGGGTTCCGTACCCAAAGGGTAAGGGACTTCGCTGTCCGTCCGTCCGTCTGTCACCAGGCTGTATCTCATAAACCGTGATAGCTCGCCTTTGTACATGTTATTACTTATGTAATCTAATGTTAAATGTCTTATGTGCAATAAAGTATAATAATAATAGTTTTTTAGACTGTTGAAATTTTCACAAATAATGTATTTCTGTTGCCGCTATAATAAGAAATACTAAAAACTGAATAAAATAAATATTTAGAGGGGCTCCCATACAACAAATGTGATTTTTTGCCGTTTTTTTTTTCGATATTAATAACGGCAATCAGCGTCTACCACGCTTGAAATATTCAAATGTTGTATAGATAATGGTACGGAACCCTTCGTACGCGAGTCTGACTCACACACGTTTTTTTACATTAACTTGGAAGTTTGATTTATTCACAGCTTCAAGGGACTGTAGACTTGCGTATATGGTTTTAATTTCCACTCGATACCTCCACGCGTTCCCGAGATAAAAGGTCTTGACAAATAGACGGACTGACGAACAGACGAACCGACGGATGGACGGATGAACGGAAGGAAAGACGGACGGACGGACATACGGAAGGACGGACGGACGGATGAACAGATGGACAGACGGACGGACGGACGGACGGAGGAACGGACGGATGGACAACAAAGTGATCCTATAAAGGTTCCGTTTAATACTTTTGAGGTACGGAACCCTAATTATGTAGTTTTATGACAAAAATATATTCATTCTTTTAAATATACGAGCGAGGAGGGAACTGTTTCCCGGGGGAGCGGTTGAAAGAGCATTATGTAGCGCTAATATAACATTAAGCTAAATATTTGCAAAAAGTAGCATTTAATTTATATTTGAATATATCAATCGTGGTATTCGAGATATTTAACACCTAAACCGTAGAACTAGAGGCCAAAAATCTAGATAACGGCTGTTTTGGCAGAAATAATATCTAGTACCACGGAGGCTAGTACCTACATGGTCTTCAAATAGGATTTATGTTCATTAAATAAATATTCATTAAAATATTGTTATCCATAAAATATACTTAAGGGTATACCACAGAGACCACATATCGGCAAGCGCAGCGTGGGACGACCAGCCACAAGATGGACAGATGACGTCATTCAAGTGGCAGGAAGACGCTGGATGCAGGCCGCTTCCAACCGGTCTTTTTGGAAATCCATGGAGGAGGCCTATGTCCAGCAGTGGACTTCTTGTGGCTGAATGATGATGATGATGATGATACCATTTAAATAAACAAATATTTTTCAAAAAGAAAGTTGTTTATCACTTCCTTGATCTGCAGAATAGGCAGTAAACGATCACCAGTTATTTTATTTGATTGCTTATTGGTATGTAAGTAATCGTGTTTAGTAATTGTAATTATCTTCAATATGTATGTACGTATTTTTGTTGTTATTTATTTATTTATATTTATTTATGTACTATCATTTATGTAGGTTTATAATAATTTTTATTATCCCCCCCCACTAAGTCTAAGTTAATGTATTTCCCTAGGTTTACATAATTTTATTATTGTATTTAATCTTCTTCTTACACTACCCGTCGCCAGTCTCTTCAAAACCAAAGGTTTGCTGGAAGAGAATGCTTCTTGCATTAAGCACGCCCTTGTACACTTACAATGTAATTAATGCAATAAAGAATTAAAATAATAATAATAAATACCCTTAAAATTCTCTAACTCAAAGAAAAAGCCACGTCAGCGCTGGTGCTGTGCTATTGGAAATAGTATAATTTTCGCTACTTTTTGCAATAAGGAATGTAAGTTACCGAATTTATTTTTATTTAATTTTGGATAGTTTACTTTGAATTCATTTTTAGGCTCCCGTACCCGAAGGGTGCCAAACGGGACCCTAGTACTGACTCCGCTGTATGTCTGTCTGTCCGTCTGTCCAACCTTTAAAGGGCTCTGTCCTTGGAACCGTAACAGGTGGATAAGCCTGGCCATCCAAAGAGGTAACGTCGCCAGCGTTCTGGGCTCATTACCGCGGGACAGTGACCTGGGGCAGGTGTTTTATTTGTAAATATAGAATTAGTTATTTATATATTTTTATCAGTTATATTAAGTCTCTTATTTTATGTTTGAAATAATTAAACCAAAATTTAATGAGATGAATAAATGAAAAAAAAAAAATTAAATAAAAAAAAAAAAAACATTTTTAATTGGTAGTTTCAAGTTTTTTTAGCGGTAAGCCCTACCTGCATGACACGTTTTCTTCATTCAGCGTGTAGGTGCTAATTGAAAACCAGCGCTGAATAGAAACAGCAAACGCTGAAATAGTATCATTGTCACACGCACACTCCTTTATTTTTCTATAATTGGGTATTTGACAAAATATCAAATGAGTTACTTTTAAAACGGAATTTTGTATGAAAATACTGGCTTATGACGTCACATTTCAAAGCACTCTTTTTATGTTTAATCTATTTAAAAATTGTAATAACCAGTAATTGACTAAAAGAGATATATTTTCCGAGATATTTTGTAATTTTTGTTTTAATCGAGCATATGATATAATTAATTGTCGATCGTGTCAAATACCGTATTGTATGTAAACATGTTTGTTTGTGGTAATAAATCATTCATTTATTCATTCATTACAGCGGATTACCTAACAAGTAATAAATTTAAAAAAACATTAAAAATAAGAGGGTTCTTCATATAACTAACGTAGTTGTTTAGTTGTTTACTCTTTCGTCAAAACGGTAATACATACATTCATCAAACTTGGCGCGATTATTGTGGGAATTATGTGTTTTATGAACATATAAAATTACTTAATATTTACATATAATAAACTCACACTTGTATCCAAGAGGAGTAGGACTTGCAAAAGACTTGCTACTTGCCATAATCCTTATACACCTCTCACTTACATTACTCAACACGCCACCTTAAATTACTACTCTTGTAAAGTCACACGGAGCTCTACATTAAAATAAGAGTCGTTAAGTTAATCGTGAAAAATCTAACGGAGAAGCTCATAAATAAATACCTCTAACACCTAGGAGAAAACACTGGTAACATTTTAATCACTCTTTTCCTTTTCACATCAACAGGTGCAGTGAATCCCCTAGCGCCGGGCGCCAGACGCAACTTCCATCCCTCACAGGCCCGCTGGGGCCACGTCAGCGATCGCCCGCACGCGTTCAGTCTTCGGCCAAATTCCTACATTTGGATCGCGTCCTCGGAACTCTTCGCCGCCGGTCGGACGTTTCCGAGAGAGTTTACGCTCTTCGTCTCTCTCAGATTAAGGCCGGAGGTGAGTGCTGACTATTTCTTTAAGTTTGAATGGATTTCTTTCCGTAGTCATCGTAGCAGGCGATTAAGGAAATAAATTACCATGAAACGGGCAACAGCGTCTTCCTGAGATTCCAACCTCATACTGCGATCGCCAGCCCGCCTGCCAAGCGTCGCGATTATGGCAAAACCCTTCATGGTTAGAAAACCATAAGTGAAGCCTGCGTCTCGCAGTGGGCTCACATGACTGATGATGATGATGATGAATTTTGAATGCATACCGAACTCCTAAAGAGAAATGAATACCTAAACGAACGAATGGAATCGCCAAAAGCGGAGATACTGAAAACGCAAAGGTAAATTCAAATAAGCAGGCTCACATAAAACTTTCATCGGCTTGGCATTGAAGTCGCAGGAATCTCCGATAAAATTACCAATTTATGAGCAATGAAACCCGAGCAGGCACACTTTTACGTACATTATTGATCTCGAGGTACCCGCTTAGCTGTAAGGTTATGTGAGAACGTTAGGCTGTTTCTTTTTACCTATAACGGAACCTAAAATACGGACAAAGTGAAACGGGTTAATGAATTCAAATTGGGTTCTGTTACTATAAGCTATTATGGCTGAATGGAGCCGTTTTAGAATAATTTCGAATAATAGAATTTGTCTAAGTAATTGCTTATGAAAAATTCACCAGAATGTTGAATAGATCGGTGTAGCGGTGTACTATGTATGAGCAAATGATAGGGCGGAAGGAAGTGTGTCGAAAGGTTCTAAAACATGCCTAGTTTTAGTTAGCAAATAATCACCCACGTGACAAACTAAGCCAGTCATCTTAGCACCGTTAGACAAATCGTTAGAGAGCATTTTTTAGTAGCAGAAAACAGAAAGGTTTTTTTTTTCAACAAGCGAACGGCCCGACTCTTAACAAAACGCATAAATTGCATATTATTTTAACGTAGTAAAGTTATCTATCTCAGGAGATTTAAAATAATAGTTTAATAATAATACTATTTTTTTTAAAGTGACCTTCTTGACAATGGTGTCCCACTGTAGGGCAAGGGCCTTGCCCTTTTCAGACCAACATTATTGGTTATCTGCCACCTCTTACCACTCGGGCAAGAACTTGAGAACTTGAAATTGCTCATCAACTATTAATTAGTACTTGAATTAGTTCAATGTTCATCAACCTTCTAATAATGTTCCTAAGCTCTCGATTAACCTCCAATGAACTATTTAAAAATCGTAGTGTAGATAGAAGTGACTTTCTAATGGTCACAATCACCGTGGAGCGAATGAAAAGACATTTACAATGTCAAAAGAGGAAAACTATTTATTCCAACAACAGTAACACATAAATATTTTTTGTGTAGCCTATATAGGCTACGTATATACGTTCTATTGCAAGGCACAGGCCTTCTCCCAGAAGTACAGTATGGGTTTAATTACCACGCGTGCCCACTACAAAAAATCTTAAGATACAAAGGTGAAAGAACAGTTACGCCGTGAAAAATATGAAATTTTAAGGACAGGAAAATTTACTTAGTAGGATCCTCAATTCAGAAATCGTAGGGAAACAAGAAAACCCGCAAGACATAATTATCTTTCGTTGATTTATCATTCCCGAAGATACAATTTCTGGCCACACAATTCCCATCACGAATTTGTATAAAAAGCAGGTCACCGAAAAAGTGAATTGTGCTAATATTTTCCAGCAGCGGTAGACGAAGTATCGGTAAAATAATAACTTTAGAGCTCTACGTGGTATCTGCTAATTAAAAACGTTAATGGCTACCAAGAAAATAAAGTTGCAAAGTAAGATTGAATCAGTGATGAGATTCTGAAAATGGATTATAATCGGTCGGTGTTCTTTATAAAAAGTTGATTCCACTAAAATACTCTTAAGACGGAGTTAAAGCCAGTTTATAACAGGAACTACTCCCATGAACCGGCCTTAACTCTGTCTTAAGAGTGTTTTAGAGGAATCAACTTGTAATAAATAAGACCGTAATAATTTAGATACCTTACAATTTGTTTTTATTACGGAAAATATACATAACATACCTACTCTTTTTGCTTTACAAGCGCGGCGTGGTGGTCGGTATCAACGATTTTTTTATTGATAAAAATTTAGTTATATGGGGAGTAACAAAATATCTCTATATATCAAAAAGGGGAAAGGGGATTTTCTAATCTAAAGAAATCTTTTTCCCTTCCCTTTTTGAGATATCAGTGATTTTTGCTACTATGATTTCAAGAAATTGGTATATACAGAGGCAGTATAGTTGATTGAATATTTAGTTATCATCCTTGTAACATCACCTCATTTAAGATGTAAGCTTAATTTACATATAAACGTTGGGCTTACCTATAAGTGGTGTACATAGACGTAATTATACACATAGATCCTAAAGTAAAACAAGCAGTTCTAAGTAGAGATGTTGTATTCTTAGAAGCAACAGTAAAGAGAGATAAAGTTGATTTTGTTCGTGATAAAGAAGAGGAAAATATTGCAGCTACCGCTCCTGAAACAAAACGCAGAGATATTAATGAGAATGAAAGTAAAAATGAACAAAAGGCGATGGAAATTGTAAACTTACCTATGTCTGAAGTACGTGAAAAAGAGAACCACGTGTATATCTTTATATAACACGATTCTACTATGTTCTGTATGTATGCTGTTGGTGTGCCTTATTAAATAAAATAAAATAAAATTACTGACCACCGACTGTACCCTTAGGATAAATATCTGTGTAATTTGCTTTTTCGTGTTCTTTAGATAGATTATATTATGTATCTACAAGAAGATTTGGTAGCGCAACGGTAGAACTCTGGCCTCACATTCAGGAGGTCATGGGTTTGAAGCCCGGCATGTGCTTGACACTGACACTTGTAATTGTAACTAACTTTTTTTCGAAGTTACGTACATTTATGAATTAATTTGTAGTAGCAATACCACTCGCTTACTGTGAAGGAAAACATCGTGAGGAAACCCTGGTGTCTGAGGTATTTACTTACTATGGCCCAACTATGAGGCTAACTTTTCATTTAGAAGAAAACTTTTTTTTTAATGTATGGAAGTTATGTAATTGATAGTAATCGTAATAAAGTATTCTCAATCGAAGTACCTACTCCTGACCAGAGCGGCGGCTACGGGCAAGGCACGCTGTTCTCCCTGCGCTCGCGCAGGCGGACCGGCTCGTTCCTCTCGCTGGAGCTGACTGGAAGGGGCGTGGCCAGACTGGTGCACGCCGGCGAGGGCGCCTCGCGCTCCATCTACCTGGCCGTGCCACTTTACGACTTCCGGTGGCATCAGATCGCTATAAGGTCAGTCTGCGACTTCACTGTCTTAAAAACCTATTTAGAGGCTAAAAAAAGGTTTTAAAATTGTTCTCAGCATGGGTTAGTGCAAAAAAATAATATAATCATGTACGTACAGCGATATCATTCCGATTAAAAACCTAACCGCAAAGTGGGTTGCTCGGGGCTGCAAGTGATGTAAATTGCTTCTGACAGTTGTCGCTGCCTGTACGTAATACAGAAAAGTTTGTTAAGAGGTTCGAAATTTCGGCAATGCTTGCACTTGCCCATTAGCTCAGTTGGGAGAGCGCTGGCACGGTTAGCCAGAGGTCGCGGGTTCAAGTCCCGGCATGGGTGGAATTTTTAGCCTCTAAATAGGTTTTCAAAATTTGTCCTCAGCGCGGGTTAGCGCAAAAAAAGAATATAAACTTCACTTTCCCCATGCAACGAATTTTGCGATTCCTCCACATCCACGATATTAGAGAGTTGCATGTCCGAAGATGTGTAATGAGTCATATGTAACTCATGGATTTAGTCCAATACACTAAACTGAGATATATAAGACTGTAGACTGTAATAATAAAATTCTAGAAAGCAACTAGAAACTACCCGGCCGAAGAAGTGACGTGCTCAAAGAGGCCTATTTCCAGCAGTGAATAAATTCCGGCTGATTGATTGATAATTTAGGTAAAACATTGAGGACAAATCACTGCTGTCAGAAATGTGATATGAGTGTTTATTGTGAATCGTACATGGGTACTATTTGTATAATAATATCTTTCACCTGGTTGTGCAATAAAGTGTTCTCTATCTATCTATCTACAATTGTACAATCCGGTAAAGTACCTAGAAGGCTGGCAGCGTTGCCTCAATAGCAAAGCTCACCCACTGCCTAACGTAGGTACCAGCCCCATTGAATTTGCACCTGAACAATTTGCAAACGCTGTATTACAAGAGTATCGATCGCTCACAACCCGCCAGACTGTAACCTACAAGCACGTACCCCCAATCAATTCACCTGATACATCGTGCCTCAGCATTAATTAAAAGCCTCATCTCGTGATTAAAATTCTATTTGGCCACCCGAGACGAGTATCGGTTTCTTTTGCTCTCAACCTACACCTGCGTGCCTAGCATGCGTTCGTTACAAGGTTTTCTCTGTTGCACCTTTTATTATGACTTCACTGCCTGTACCTGCGACATTTTGAAGTGAAACTTCCATAAGTTGCATTTTTTCTAACAAGTGAACGAAACTGAGCCGTTACTCTCGGGTTGGATAAACTCAGCTCCAGTGGAAAATAACTAACATACCTGTACTCCGTTTCATGAGTCAAACTCCTAGGGAAACCAATACTTGCTTCTCATTGATCAATGCGCGCGGCTAGAGATAAGCGAAACAATAAGCGAAGATGGTCCGCTTCATAGGGTAGGTTTACTTAATGCAGTGGCTATTGAAGTTCACGCGCATTAACCATAGGGCGACGATTTTCTTTGGGAGCTCATTTCGTGACATGAATAAGCACAAACCTTCGATTTTACATGGATTTTGATTTAAAATTCCATCATAGTGATAAAAGTTTTGTTGACTGCCTCGTAGGCCTAGCGGTATCATGTCTGATTACCATGCCGGAGGTCGTGATTTCGATTCCCACTGGGGCCCGCCGTACATAATAATGAATAATGTAATTAATGCAATGTATTCAGTTTGACTATATTTTCAGATTTTTGATGTCCTTGCCTGGTTACAATAGCACAGGGTATCCTAGTTTGGGACCAGAACAAGTGAATGAGTTGTGTGGAAGTTTCTTTTTAATATCTCATGCTTTAACGCATAATTTAAGTCAGTCGGAGCAATTTTTCTTCCAATCTTACTACGCACAGCTGCGGGAAAAATTGTCATCCTATGTTAAAAAATCCTTTGAAACAAGAGTTCTGACTTATTTATATCCTAACGCTAGCCGTAGTAACTTCTTAGGCTTTGCCTTTATTTTGCTGTCACTGGAGAATTATATCTACTGAGTACCAGCTCCATGTTGGTATTAGAAACCACGAAAAGCAAGACTGACAACATCTAATAGGAAACGGCACGAAGAAGAAGATAATTCTATGTATCTAAAAGCGATATATCTAGAACAGATCTAGACAAAGCAAACAAAGACAAAGATAGAGACAGTGTGTGTGTCATATTGAGCGCACACTAGGCGCACGGGAGTCATGATGAAATCTGCACGTCACAGAGAAATTCTCGTCTCGATTAATGGGAAATGCTTTGCAAATCCTGAAACCTGTGACGTTGGTCCCTGTTGGCCTGAGTAGTGTTAATTGAATTGCTGAAGCCTCTCTCTCTCAGAGCAAGATTGAGAGAATGGCTTACGGGGGTCCATGGAGTAACAATCATATCTTTTTTTACAGATCAAATTTGCAAAAAGTGTCAGTACAATCTCTCAATCATGTTAACAGTATTTTTAGGATCCACGACAAATCTGATCTTTTTCTCCAAACTGTACACCCAGACTCAAAGTGGTAGGAAGTACCATGATATTGAAAAATGTTTTCTAATGTGTTAAATGTTTAAAAGTCTGTCCTTCGATATGCGTAAACAATTATAAGAACAATTGTGTTGGCCGGCGCCGATTATAAGACGCTCGGCCCTTAGTTTTTTTTCGATTTTTAGGGTTCCGTACCAGAAGGGTGCCAAACGGAACCCTATTACGAGGACTTCACTGTGCGTCTGTCTGTCCGTCTGTCTGTCCGTCTGTATGTCTGTCGGTCACAAGGCTGTATCTCATGAACTGTGATAGCTGGGCAGTTGAAATTTTCACAGATGATGTATTTCTGTTGCCGCTATAACAACAAATACTAGAATAAATAAATATTTAAGGGAGCTCCCATGCAACAAAAAATATTTTTTTGCCGTCTTTTGCTCAATATTAATAACGGCAACAGGTAGACGCTTAAAATATTCACGGAATATTTAGTTCTATATTCACTTTAAGAATAAATGAATAAATGATTTAATTAAAATAAAATAGATGTTTAAGGGGGGCTCCCATACAACAAACGAGATTTGTTGCCGTTTTTCTCGATCTTTGTGTCAAATGTTGTATAGATAATGATACGGAAACCTTCGTGTGTGAGTCCGACTCGCACTTGGCTGGTTTTTATAACTTTTTGTTGTGATATTGTTTGTCTATGCTTAAGTGAATCAATTTAGGTAAAGAAAAGAAAATATTTTGGCTCCCCATTTCTTTCGAAACAAGCACCATATGTATATAAATCGTGGCTAGATTGTCTCCTTAAAATTTGGCAATCGAATTCAGTGTTACCCTGTAGTGGTCAAAAATTAAAATGTAATAAAAGCCATTAAAATTTGTCGCTATCAGAATACCTGCTGCGCATAAAATGTCAATCAATTTGTGAAGTTGTTAATTAATAAAGTTCTGGAGGATCTTCCAATTTAAACTTTACAGTTATCCACTTGATTCATTTAAAGTTTAAACTGTTTATAACACTGAAATTATAAACACTGAAATTAACTTTCGCGCTGTAAACTTATCCTTTAATTTTAACAAAAAATTCGATAAAATTTGTAATGAAGCTACTACTCGAGTTAGCATAAAAGTTTTCATTTCCCTGCGCGTACCACGTTTGTAAAAGGCATTTGCAACATCTTATTCGTTAAGTAACTAGCAAGCAATCTCAAGCACGAAACATAAGGGATTGAACCGAAAACCCAGTGGTACAGAACAAATTCGTGTACGATTTTGGGATCGTAATAGTCACCGTCGCAAAAAGCTTCCGAAAGTTTCGGACTCTGAAAAATTGTACGTATATCTCTCATTTAAATTAAAACATGACCCGGTTTTTTACTCCAAATTGTAACTTTTCAAATTCGTAAATCAGTTCGTTTTTAGACGAAGCTCAAGAACACAGACACAAAATACAAAAATAGGTGATACTATTATGTAATAATAATAACTTCCACGCAACTTGACCTGGTCCCTAACTAGGATACCCTGTGCTATGGTAACCAGGTAAGGACATCACAAACATGGACATACACCCAGACTGAGGCTAGTTGTACAAATTTGCGGCGGCCCGCAGTGGAGACGACCTCCGGCATGGTAATCATTATTATTATTATTATTATTATTATTATTATTATTATTATTATTATTATTATTATTATTATTATTATTATTATTATTATTATTATTATTATTATTATTATTATTATTATTATTATTATTATTATTATTATTATTATTCTCTTTATTTATTTTCATGACTTAGAATAGGTTTATAAAAGTAAAAAAATATAAAAAAATACAAAATATATTTTATAAACCTATCCTAGTTGGCCACCGGTAACGGAGCTAGGCTCAAGCTACCGGTAGTTAGGGCCGCAGAGAGAGAAATCTCCGGACGATGCGCGCCGTGTCCAAGAGCACCGCCTTCTGTATCTGCCCCTTGATCCAGCCATCTAGCGAGAGAGCCTTAAGATGTTGGTCAAGACTCTTCGCTATGAGACCGTTCGCCGATACGACTATCGGGACAATGGTTGTCGAATCCACATCCCATAAGGCGGTAACCTCGTGGGCCAAATCAAGGTACTTGCTAAGCTTGTCCTTCTCGGCCTTCACGAGGTTCTCGTCATGCGGGATGGTGATGTCGACGAGCACTGTCTGGCGCATCAATCGATCTGTCAGCACGATGTCAGGCTTATTGGCAACAATAGTCCTGTCCGTGATGACAGACCGATCCCAATAGAGCGTAGCATGACCATTTTCGAGAACCGGCGCCGGTGTGTACTTATAGTACGGCACCTCGGATTCGACAAGACCGTATCGGAGAGCAAGTTGCTGATGAATAATTTTGGCTACTAGATTATGCCTGTGCAAGTACTCACCGTTAGCCAGATGAGAACAACCGGAAATAATATGCCTGAGTGACTCCCCGGGACGGCGGCATGCTCGACAGATGTCGACCGTACCATCCTTCAGGATATATTTCCGATAGTTGTTCGTCATCATGACTTCGTCAGCAATTGCACAGACAAAACCTTCGGTTTCCCCAAAAAGGTCACCGAAACGTAGCCAGTTCACCGATGCGAGCAGGTCCACATCGGGCCCTGTCAAGGCCCGATAGAACCGCCCGTGAAGCTCCTTGCTCTTCCACACGCTCTTGCGATCCTCGATGCTGAGCACCGTTGGCTTGCGCCAGTTCTCGTTTGCCAAGGAGAGCGGCGTGAGACTCT
The DNA here is from genome assembly GCA_963969515.1 of Yponomeuta evonymella. NCBI lineage: Eukaryota > Metazoa > Arthropoda > Insecta > Lepidoptera > Yponomeutidae > Yponomeuta > Yponomeuta evonymella. Next base: position 17,015,493 of record OZ018351.1, read on the forward strand.
TGTCCACTGACACAACATCCCGATGCAACCCACACTCATTGCTAAGGAAATATTCCCTGAGACTACACACCTCGCGGTTGTGGAGATTTTTGGCGTTTAAAAAGCCGCGACCTCCACACTTACGCGGGATGTATAGTCTCATAACAGATGAGCGTGGGTGTAGCATACGGTGTGCTGTGAGTATGAGACGGACCCTCCTGTCTAGGGCATCCAGTTCAGTTTGAGTCCACCTTAGTATGCCAAAGGAGTATATGAGTAGGGGCATCACCCAAGCGTTGAAAGCGCGCACCTTGTTGCCTCCCGACAAAAGACTGTTAAGTACTTTTGTCAGGCGACTAAAGAAGCGCTCCTTCATCGCCTGTTTGATGTCCCCATCCACAATACCCAAAGACTGTGATATACCAAGGTACTTGTAGGTTTCCGTCTCCGACAGAGATTTAAAAGTCATTGTTTCTGAAAGTTGTAAATTTGTTGAATTTACAACCCTCCCACGCTGTACATGCATGACCGCACACTTATCTACACCAAACTCCATCTTGATGGCACTACTGAAAACCTGTGTCGTTTTAAGTAGCTCCACCAAGTCTTGGCGTTTTGGTGCAAATAGTTTCAGGTCATCCATATATAGGAGGTGAGAAATAACCTCTCCATCCCTTCGGAGTCGGTAGCCTAGCCCTGAGTCCTTCAGTAGAGTACTGAGAGGATTCAAAGCCAGGCAAAACCACAGCGGGCTCAGACTGTCGCCCTGGAAGATGCCTCGCTCAATCCTTATTAAGGCCGAAGAGTCAGACGGGCCATCTCCACCACCTGGGTGACGAAGAACTGTGGTCCACTGTCTCATGCAAGTGCTGAGAAAGGATCTCAGAGTTGTGTCTACTTTATACAGTTCTAAGATCCCCCTCAGCCATGAATGCGGCACCGAATCATAGGCCTTCTTATAGTCAATCCAGGCTGTGGAGAGAGCTGTCTTGTTCCGGCGGACTTGTTGGCTAATGGTCATGTCTATGAGGAGGAGTTCCTTAGTACCACGGGACCCAACCCTACATCCATTTTGAGTCGAAGCTAATATTTTATTTGACACTATATGTGTATTAATTATTATTATTATTATTATTATTATTATTATTATTATTATTACTATTATTATTATTATTATTATTATTATTATTATTATTATTATTATTATTATTATTATTATTATTATTATTATTATTATTATTATTATTATTATTATTATTATTATTATTATTATTATTATTATTATTATTATGGAATTAAAAAAAGATAATAGTCTCGTCTGACCAAAATGGCCAGACGGACGCCCTCCGGCTGAGGAGTCCAAGCGGCCGGAGGTCAGGGCGGCAACGAGAGAAAACGCCGGACTATCCGGGCTGTATCAAGCAGCACCGCCTTCTGCATGATAGCCGGAAGCATGCCCACACGAAGTTCCAACCGCCTCAGATGGTCAGCGAGACTGGTTGGAATTAACCCATTCGCGGATATTATTATTATTATTATTATACTTTATTGCACACAAGACATTGCACATTCGTGATATCGCTGGTCTAACGAGGCAATCAATTTTACACATATTTACTACGACCATACTTAGGATTGCTGCTTTGAACTGAACTTCTGTTGACTTTAAAATGAATAGACCCGGATCTTTCGAATCAGGATCTTGACACAACTGAACTATGAACACATGAGATTTCGGTAAAATTAAGCCTCCAATTTTAACGCCACATTCTCTTGTTACAGTTTACAAATCGCGATTAGACGCTGCAGTTTTAGTTTATAGTCGAATTTTGGAGCGGTTAATAAATTTATGGCGACCGGAATTATTTTCTAGTCAGATGTATTTTAATTATTGCAGTATAACAACTTTTTTTTTGTAAGGCAGCATTATTTATGTTAGAGGTATTATTTTCAAAGATACCTTAAATGGGCAACCTGGAAAAACATTGACAGTTCGTCTGTCCCGCAGCGTTTATTTTTTTTATTTTATTTATTAAGGCACACCAACAGCACAAACACATTAAAGGTTAACTAAACGTAACTAACAGAGGGCTGGCGTTTGTGCCAATTATAGGTGCGCACAGCACTCACAGGTTCGCACTATTGGCTTATTCTAATAAACAACAATACTGTTACTACGACTATTATTAGACTTATAAATATTAATATTACAACTTGAAAACTAGCCAAGATTGATTCCAGAAATTTTAGATTTAAAAAACCCCAGTCTATCATAAAATATATCCAGATCATATTCCTTCCAACATTCATTATATGTTTTTAACATTCTATATATGGGAGCATTTTTCCCCATATTGGTTTTACAGAGCGGTAAAAAGAAGGTGTCCTTATTCAATAATCTACAATTTGGCCTGGGTACTCGAAGAGATATACTTTCTAGTAGGTCCTCGCAAAGCGCTTGGCCATTGATTATCTTATGCAAAAGAATAAGGTCATTCATTCTTCTGCGCTTCCAAAGATGCACTATTTTAAAGTGGGTGAGTCTATCAGTATATGCGGACCTGTGACTTATCCCCGGTGACAAATATGCAAGGTGTTTTGTAAATACACGTTGGATCGATTCGATGCGATTAGAATGCACCTCGTAATGCGGGTTCCAGATAACAGTACCGTACTCCAATACGCTACGAACTAGGGAATTAAACAAAAGTAGCGTTCACAGAAAAATATGACTGTTTGTCTGTCCGCAGCATCCAAGGAGATATATTGACAGTTTATCGGTCCCGCAGCGTCCACAGAAAAATATTGACAGACCAGCTGTCCCGCAGTGTCCACAGAAAAATATCCACAATTCGTTTGTCCCGTTGCGTTTACAGACAAATATTGACAGTGGGTCTGCCCGCAGTGTACACAGAAAAATATTGACAGTTCGTCTGTCCCGTTGCGTTTACAGACAAATATTGACAGTTGGTCTGCCCGCAGTGTGCACAGAAAAATATTCACAGTTCGTCTGGCCCGCTGCGTCCACAGAAAAAATATTGACTGTGTATCTGCCCTGCTGCGTTCACAAAAAAATATTGACTGTTTGTCTGTCCGCAGCATCCAAGGAGAAATATTGACAGTTTATTGGTCCCGCAGCGTCCACAGAAAAATATTGACAGTTCGGCTGTCCCGCAGTGTCCACAGAAAAATATTCACAATTCGTCGGTCCCGTTGCCTTTACGGACAAATATTGACAGTTGGTCTGCCCGCAGTGTACACAGAAAAATATTCACCGTTCGTCTATCCCGCAGCGTCCACAGAAAAAGATTGACTGTTTAACGTTTCACAGCGTCCACGATGACAACACGGTGCGCGCGCACGTGGACTGCCGGTGGCTTCGCACCGACGTGTTGGAGAAGGATGCCCTCGACACACCAAGGGACGCCGACCTCATTATCGGATACCTCTTCTCTGTAAGTACTTACTTACTAACTTACCCCTGCGTAATGCTCGTGAACGGGTGCTGTTCGTGTGTCTGGCCGCAGCATTAATGTTTTTCCTACTTTTGTAAAAAGTGTTATTTTGGCTTTTAAAGTTATTGGTGGCTATCAAGGAATCATATCATATAGGCTTTCATGTATAAGTTTAAGATGATCTGAGAAAAGATGGTCAGAGTGGAGATTTTTTTCCGCTGCCTTCTTCTCCACTACAAATACGGGCCGAAGGCAGCGGCTAACATAGTAACATAGTACATTCACATTCAGCAAACAGGATGTAAGTTCTTTACGTTGAAATAAATTATTGATTTCTGATTACCCCGCTGCCTCAGCGACCCGAAGTGGGTCTTGACCTCAGTAACATGAAGTCGCCACATGGCCCTGTCTTAAGCGGTCCCCTGCCAGTCGCCTGCCTGGATCTCACGTCTTTGGCCACTTCGTCCTTCCAGCGGTATCAGGAAGTTACGATTGGGTTTGGCTATTAAGACTTGATAACCAAACTCAACATCGTCGGAGAAACGAAATCCCACAAAATTCGGCTCTGTCACCTAGATTAAATTTACATACTGTTTGGGAGAAACGGCACAAAAAAAACTTCATTTTGACAATATTTTCTAAAACAATATTAAACACATAGGTACAGCTTTACTATTAAAATGTGCAATTCCTTATACACCCCAATTAGAGGTTGTGTTTGGCAACAATTTTTATTCTACGTGTTTTTCTCAAATTTTATTTTTTTTAAATAATATTTCGAAAAGGGCTTATATAATATTACAACATTAAATGCTCTGCCATTGTGACAGCTATCAGTAAATTATTGTCTTATAAATAAGAATGTCCATTCTAATTAATACCTATAGTTCTAAGCATTATCTATCAAACAATACTACTCATTATCGGAAAAACCGTAAACTTTTTTTTATAATTATAATTCGTAGGATTACGCTATTACGTAATCTTATTAATAACAATTTTTTTTTTTCTCTACGAAAGTCAAAATATAAAACCATAAATAACAAACTGTAACCAGCATGTTTCGTTCGGGAACTGTGCATTTTGGAAATTACCCTGTATACTGGGTGAATTAAATTCTGTTGACATTCCGTGAGATGGTTTTCACTTTACACTTGAGTTTGTGGAGCTCTTCTTAACATTACTTAGACATCGAAACACAAATATAAATAAGCACTTCTTTACAGTCTTAGAAAAATGTGAATGATGGAAAATCTCGCAAAGGGACCCAAGTGATGCGTGAATCTCGTCTTGAGTACCGAGCACTCCTTAGTTTGGCCCCTGTTTCATGGGTACACTCGCTAACGGTGAAGTAAAACATCATGAGGAAACCTAGGTGTCTGAGCTATTCACATACCTCAGCGCTCGAAATCGCCGATTCGCGGTGGGCACGCGTGGTGATTAACCCCATACTCTCTCTGAGAGAAGGCCTGTGCCCTACAGTGGGACGTGTTAGCCCTTAGCCGACGATTTAGCCCTTATTGTCTAGCAGTTAAGGCACTTAGCTACCAAAACAGAGGTCGTGGGCTCGATTCCCACTGGGAGCCGCCGTACATTCGTACAAATGGCCTCAGTCTGGGTGTATTTCCATTTTTGTAACGTCCTAGCCTGGTTACTATAACACAGGGTATCCTAGTATGGGACCAGGTCAAGTAATCTTATTCTGTAGAAGTTATTATTATTACTGATATTACTTTAGCCCATCTCGGTTATCATTTATATTTTTTTTATTTAGTATTTCAATAAGATGTTGTATGTTATTCTATCCATATAGATAGACAGATAGAGATAAAAAACAGTTTACTGTACATAAAAATGGAAATTACACAGATATTTCTTAACCTAAGTGGCGGCAGATATAGAATAACTTTATCTTATTGAAATAATCAACGACAAACCTGAAAATCGTTTCTTCAGTAGGAACCTATCAAGCCACTTGCGACAAGGAACAGTTTATTTTTTGTTTATCAATTGGACCGTGTTACGCAGAAACATTCCAACCCACAGTAAGTAACTTTTGAGGAAAACGCTTTTTACGTAAAAAAAATATTTCATGCTTCTGTTAAGACGTGAATGATTGAGGCTGAAGAAAAATATGAAACAAAACAATCTATAATATATAAAAAAAAATCTTGCAAGTTACTTGTGGCTTAACATGCTCCAATTTTGTTTTTCGTAATATTTTATAAACTTACAGGGATTTTTGAAATATTGTGAACGTGATGAATGAAAGGGCATCGTGATTGTAATGTTACTAGTGAAACAATTTAATTTAATAGTGTTGTTTGTTTACAAATTGCTTAGAATATTGCGTGTTTGAATTGCTAAATGCAATGGCTTTAACTGTAATATTATGCAATTTAAATAAATAATAACAGTAATCTTGAAACTCGACGCGGTCAATGTTACGGTGGCTTTTTTTTTGTTCCATGTACATTTACATGAAATAAAAAAAACTTGCCTATTACAATTAAGTAACTTTGAAAGAAATATTTTCAAATTCAATCGACAATTCAAAGATTTTCCTTATTTAATGTGGTTTCATTATTGATACGGTTTTCAGTTTATTTCATTTCATTCACACATTATTGTAGAGCGTTAATATGAAACGGTTCTTGTAATTAAAAAAAAAGTTAATTTAAAAAAACCTAAAAGCGCAAACGTCTTAAACAAGGCCTATGCATCCATTGAGCTTAAAATCTCAGCGGACTCTATGGAAAGTTACCGAATACAGCTTCTTGAGTTGCTCTAACCAGTTCAACTCAGCGCAAATCTCGTTAGCCGTTGGTTGAACGCAGAAAGTCCCAAGGAAAGGCCATCGCGAAGTTTGTTCCAGTTTATTACGAACTCCAGCCAAATATTTACGTAGGTCCTTTTTATCCCTCCCCGATTTAATTTAATAAGACACTTGCAGAAAAAAGATCTTGGACACAAAGGAAGAGGAAACCTAACGATCATACTGTTCATATTGTATTATGACGCTTAACAGTCAGTTGACTTATTTGTCGGACGTTTTGGTTATAGCACTGTTAATTTGAAAAAGGGACTGAATATTTTTTTTATGCTGCCTATCATAATATACATCCCACTGCAGGGCACAGGCCTTCTCTCAGAGAGAGAGAGTGCGGGCTTCATTACCATGCGTGCCCACCGCCGCGGCGGATTGGCAATTTCAAGCGCTGAGGTATGTGAACGCCTCAGATACTCAGGTTTCCTCATGATGTTTTCCATCACAGTTAGAGACTAAATATTGGCCTGTTACTAGCACAATATGAACGACGATATTATATTAGTAACAGGATAGTTGTCCAGTCCCTTTCTTTAATAAACAGTGCAATGTTAGTAAGTTATTAATGTCTCTCAGAGTAGACTAAACCTAGTTTAAAAAAAACGAAGGGTACAAAAGGGGTGCTTACTTTTGATTATTTTATTATGATAGAATCTTAAAGAGAGTTCTGTCGAAAATGCGCAATTCCTGAAAAACGTCGGTCAAAATTTGTTAGTTACAACAACTTTTGTTCTACGACTATTCAAAATTTCTTGTTCAATTTTCTATTTAAAAAAAAACTGCCAATAGTGTGTCGGGCTACGCATAGTGTAGGGTTCCGTAGAAGGAGGGGTTTTTTACCTGTTTTACAAAATTATAAAATAATCGTATAAGAGTGGAGGTTATTATTGTTACACTCTACATCTATGTCAGGATAATATAGGTGATGGGTAAGCCTACTCCATCTAAAAAACAATGTCCCATGCACTGCAGCGTCCAAGTAGTCCCTTCACCCCTCTAGTGTGAAAGAAGGTGCCACTACTGCTACCGGACGCTGTATGATCTCATTACTTCGATGCAAAGGCCAAAGTTTTATAACTATGTATGTTTGTTGTCAACAGGGTGATCTTGAGCAAATGGTCTTGGTTCCAAAAGCGGGCCAGGCGCAACAGCAGTGTTCCAGCCAAGTCTACGGAGTCGAGCCCGCTGAGAACTCTATAGACAATGCGTAATGTATAGTGAAACGACAAATAATCATGTTCTTTGCTGTCCTTGTGAGTTCTAAGTTGTAAGCGATAAGGTTCGGTTTCGCGTGAATGGATGATCTATTTGAATGGCTAGACCAGTGGTTTATTAATTCTGTCAAACTGTTTGAAAGATGCGATGTATTTGTATAGTGTTGGTAGCATGAATACTGAAAAATCGGAATTCTGTTTCCGCCAGATTTAGTTTTATATATTATTCATTCAAGTTTAGTACGAAAACAAAGTCCTCATTTGAAATAGTAATTTCTATTGATAATTAAGAAACTGCAATCAAGTGTCACGTACTATAAAATCATAACAAATTAAAGACGGATTTGGTTTTCAAAAACTATATTTAAGTACATACGTGGAAATGGCATTCCAGATCTCATTGTATTTAGGAGTATCATGTATTAAAATACTATAGACATTTAAGATTTTCGTGTACTATTGAAAAAAGCGTTTCTTACTTTGTGGAACTTGGCCTAAATGTAAATAAAAATTAAATATGGTCTTCGTATTCGTTCGTACACTGTAGAACTTTTATATTTATATAAATTATTTTGTGTGTAGATTTCAACATTATTTTCTCAACATGTGATCAATTTTTTAAACACTTTCTCAACAGCTAATCATCTAAAAATTCAGGTTGTTCCGTATCATTTTCTTATATTACATAAACAAAAACGCAAATATTTTTTTTCTAAGCAAAACACGTAACAAAAATTATAGTAATATATAATTTATTTAGAATAATGTAAATAGCGTAAGGATATACTTTAAAGTGTTTTTATCAGAAACAATCTCCTGTAAAGAACCCTAGACATACGTACTAAAGAATTGTTATTTAAATACTTACATAAACAGTGATTAAAGAGAACTACAGTGAAACTGTTTGATATCATTTATACCCTTATCATAGCTTTTTCAATCCTGAAAATAAATAAAATAATAATCATCAAGGCCCCTTTATATAGATGTATATCTCCTGATATAATATGACGATTCGATGTATATTGCATAGCGGATGAACTCACAGATTGACAAGCAGGAAAAGTAATTGGCTATGCATCAAATTGTCATAATAAACCATGAATTGTAGTTTTATGAAACGCATTGATTTCCTGACAAACATATTATAAACGTACAAACTTAAGCAGGAGTTAAAAAATAGAGAGGTCAAAATTGAACAGTAGGTATTATTTATAAAAATTTGGTTCCACTAAAACATTCTTAAGGTGGAATTAAAGCCGGTTTGTAACAAGAATTCCTACCATAAACCGTCCTAAGTACGTTTTAGTAGCATCGACTTGGTATAAGTACGTATAAGACTATATTTTTTGTAGCAAAGTCGCCTTTAAAGTAACGTGGATTAGAGTGTGCGTACAGTCTGTTCATCCTTACTTGTCCAATTTAGTAAACAATATTGTAACCTCAAAATTGACATTTGATGCCGAAACTAGCTATTTTCTTGAAAGTTCATGCACTTTGTTTATAAACATAGCAGCGTGTTATCCAAAATGGTGTCCCAGGTTACTTAATTTATGGAAATATGGCAGTCATACTTTGTGGGAAGAATCTTGTTTACTAAATTGGACAAGTAAGGATGAATAGACTATACGTAGAGGTTGATGTGCTGACGACTGAGTTACAAATATCTAGTTTTTAAAATTTAAAATTCCCGCTTAAAATTGCCTTACCTTTGAATAGCTTTTGTAATTAGCTGTCGACCTCTAACAAAGTTATATTGTAGAGATATATTCACACGGTTATAAGTTATAAGTGCAGACGTGTATAACGACCAATGGTAGCAGATCGGTGAAACGCTGGCCTCTTATGCGTCAGGTCCTGAAAATTTACGCTGACCTTATGTTTGCTTGGAGACCAAAAGGAGCCAATTGTTTTTCACGTAATGCTAAATATCTAAATATTTCCAGCTCAGATTTCTGGTAACATAACGTTAGGGCATGATTCTGAGATTCATGATTCCTAATACGAGGTTTGATAGCATGATTTGTTACTTTTAATCCATTTCGACAAAAATTTCTTAACAAAAAATGTTAAAAACTCGTATCATAATAGTTTTTTTTCCAGATAAAACAGAATGGACCAACTCATAAGATAAAAATAATAGAGTTACTAATGTACATTTTGACTGCCTCGTTGGTCTAGCCAGCGGTGTCACGTCTGATTACCAGGCCGGAGGTCGTGGGTTCGATCCCACTAGGGGCCACCGTACATTTGTAAAAATGGCCTTAGTATGGATGTGTTTCCATGTTTGTGATGTCATTGCCTGGTCACCATATCATATCCTGTGCATCTTACTTTGGGAACAGGGTATCTTAGTTTGGGACCAGAATTTCGCCTATTCCTCAGCATTCTAAATTGTAATTGTAAATGACATACTCTAACCGACCTGCTTCAGGAATTTCACTTTTTAAAAATAACCTTGTACCCTGTAAACCCTGCGGGCATTTGACTGCATGCATTGTAATCGCTAGTGTGTTCAGCTCTAAAGCTGAATTTTTTTTTCTAAATTATTTAGGGGCTTCTTTCGCAGAACGAGCATGTTGGCTCCATCGTAACCTAACCATACAATTATCAAAGCTACATAGATCTTATTACTAAGCTATCCTTAACAAGTTTAAAAATAATACTGGCGTCTCCGCTATAAGGTTCGCAACTGATACCCTGCAGCATTCTCACATCCATCAAATTCAGTTGGAGCCGTGACACTACAGTTCTCTCGTTTCGTTCCGGGCGCACATAATTAATACATGAAATAAATCTTCCTCAGCATCATATATTGAGCAATTCGGGCTGTTTATTTTTTTTCATCATCAGCCACTTGACGCCCACTGCAAGACCCAGGCCTTCTTTGTGGTTTTCATAACCATGAGGGGTTTTGCCATAATCGCCACGCTTGACAGGCGGGTTGGCGATCGCAGTATACGCTTGGAATCTCAGGAAGATGCTGTTGCCCGTCTCCTGGTAATTGATTTCCTTAGTCGCCTTCTATGATATCCACGGAAGGAAATGAAGTGCCACTATTCTTAATCCGGAACGTTATATTTATTAGAAAGACAAATTTATTCAAATGCATATGTCCAGAACGGAGCCTGAACGCTGTGGCCGTTTCATTTTGTAGGTAGATACCGATCAATTAGGCTCAATAGGCAAATTATGTTCTAAATAGTTTTCAACAAAACTTGAGTACTTCTGCTCTAACGTCTCTTTTGACGAGCACACCAGAGTTCTCGATTTGTTGTTTAAAAGTTCCGTAGCTGAATTAAACTTATTTAATGACTAGTCTACGAATTCTTTTGCATAAAACTTGAGTTGGAAGTTCTTCGGGTGTTAACCTACTTTATTGTGAGACGTGAACCTGATTTGCATTTTAAAGACTCATTTAAAGTCCCTAATTTTTCACGAAACAGTTGGTGATTGTGATGATTATTTCCGACCGGGTTTGGTCATAGCAACTTCTACGGCTAGGAAGAGCGTCGGTTATCTGCTCTCATAAGACTGATGTAGCCTATCATGGCTATAAAGGTGCAGTTGTACAGACAACAAGTAAGTTTTCCGTTTGAGTGATGGTATTCTATGGCAGGTGGTGATCTACATCTAATTTCATCTCGCGTGGCGTCAAGAGCAGCTCTTCGTTTGGCTTCAAAAGCGTCTTCCCGCCACTTAGATGAGGTCGTCCATCTTGTGGCTGGTCGTACTACGCTGCGCTTGCCGATATGTGGTCTCCATTCGAGAACTTTTTGGCCCCATCGGCCATCAGTTCTGCGTGCTATGTGCCCCGCCCACTGCCACTTCAAATTACTAAGTCGACGACTTTCGTTCGTCTACGGATCTCATCATTTCTGATTCGATCTCGTAGAGAAATTCCGAGCATAGCCCTTTCCATAGCTCGTTGCGTGACCTTGAGCCTTCTTATGAGGCCCATAGTGAGAGACCACGTTTCAGTGCCATAAGTCATCACTGGTAACACACATTGGTTGTATAATTTTGTCTTGAGCGATTGAGGTATATTAGACGAAAAGACTTTTCTAAGTTTCCCGAATGCTGCCCAGCTGAGTTGGATTCGACCTCTTTCACGAAGTTGGACCGGCCTAGTTGGACTGTTTGTCCTAAGTAGACGTATTCGTCTACAACTTCTAGAGTCGTGTTCCCCAATGTTATTGGGGTGGGCACAACACGGGCGTTCGACATGACCTTCGTTTTGCCCATGTTCATTTTAAGGCCCACACGTTGGGAAACTCAACTGAGGTCTTCGAGCATTATGCCGAGGTCTTCCATCGTTTCTGCCATGACTACTATATCGTCGGCAAATCGAAGGTACGTGATCTACTCGCCATTGATATTGATGCCGTGTCCCTGCCATTCCAGAAGCTTTAAGGCATCTTCCAGTGCGTACGTGAACAGTTTCGGAGAGACAACTGTCTCACGCCTCTTCTCAATGGAATTACCTCTGTACTCGGACCGACATGGTGGCGCTGTAGCACAAGCACATCAGTACCTCGATATACTGTTAGTCAATACGGCAACGCTGGAGAGACTCGAGCACTGCCCATGTCTCGATCGAATCGAAGGCTTTCTCATAGTCCACAAACGCTAAGCAGAATGGCAAATTATACTCTTCAGTCTTCTGTATAATTTGCCGCAGCGTGTGGATGTGGTCTATGGTACTAAAGCCCTTTCGGAAACCGGCTTGTTCGGCAGGCTGGAAGTCATCAAACCTGCGTTCGAGACGATTCGTGAGGACCCTCGAAAACAGCTTATAAACATGGCTCAGAAGCGAGATGGGTCGGTAGTTCTTCAATAGAGAGTTATCCCCTTTCTTGAAGAACAGCGTCACGACGCTTCTGCTCCATGCTTCTGGCGTTGTTCCTTCGAGCACGACGGAATTGAAGAGCTTCTGAAGGACTTTAAGTACTGGTGTTCCACCCGCTTTCAGGAGCTCTGATGTGATTCCGTGACTTAAGTAGCACTTAATCTGACTTAGACAGGACCAGAATAGATTAAATAAAATTTAAATTAATATATGTTTTCTTTTTATTCAAACTTAAAACTACAAGAATTAAGGTATTATGGGGTTCTTACTAGGCTAAGCTTGTGTCATGAGGAACCGGTTAAATTTTAACAACATAATAATAACATAACATAAAAACAACACACAACATGACATAAACAACGTAAACAGTATACAAATTTTTAAAAATGGGCTAAACATAGCAATAAATTTTAATCTGGAATAAAGAAAAACTAACCTATTATATCATTCAGATCAGTCCAAATTGTTATAATAATTTCAAAGAGAAAATAATTTTATTTACAGCGGCTGGTAAATTTTTTGGGACCCTACAACACAGCAGCCACAGCGTAGGCCAGTTATGAAAGAAAAAGTAATATTTAATTGTACACTAGTCACGTAAAATTTTTGTACAAATGAATTTTAATTTCATTTCATTTTCACATTTACAGGCTGTTTATGCTATTGTCAACGTATGCGTACATACGTTAACAATAGCGTAAACAGCAAATAACTATTATTATTCCTAGGCTTCATTTCGAGTGGAAAGTTTCTGCACGAAGATTCATCCTCAAATGATGTCCCTTTTCGATTCTATTTACTTCGGAAACAAAGTTCTCGAATAAAAAAGCTCTTTCATCCAGGCCAAAGGTCGAGAAAAACCAACAAAGTACTCCTTACTTAAATAGAGCGAATTGATGAAAAAATAAACGCCCGTCTGTCTGGCTGCTAGCAATTACTTGACGAACTCTATGTTTGCTTGACTGATTCTCTCTGAAATACTTCTATATACGAAGGGAAGTGTTTCATTGCTCATTCATAAATGGGTTACAAACTTCATAAATTCTCCCTTATAAGTGTGCGGCGTAACTAAGAAAGTCAAATTCCAATATCTACCCACTATGGGGGCTTTAGAAATTGCAGAAAAATGGTCAGTTGTAGGTACTGTGAAGTAGGTTTACTGTGATATGTGGTGTAATAAAACTAATAAGGTCGATAACATGAAATAGAAAGTAATAATAGGTCTGAGAAAACGTCATTTTGCATATTACTATAGTATGTATGAACTTGTAACAAAATCTCTTTGGTTTTACTTTTTGTATCTGGCAGGTTTTGATGATATTAAGAAGGTTACATTTCAAAAAAAGAAACAATCTGGTAAAATGTTGTTTCCTGCTACTTTCATTTGTTTTTCGTTCTGTCAAAATTAGTGTTGTCCGGTTCAAACGCTGTTACGATACGACCGTTTGGAATGGAGCGGCATATGACGTCAACTGACGCCTGTCAGTACCGTTAGCATCGCTGTTGGAAAAGCGCGTGACAGGTGAGTGACGAATATAACTTCATCGGAAGTATTTCTTTTTAAATTATATTTTTCACGAACGGCGAGAGCTTTTAGTCGCCTTGATACTTATAAAAAAATAAATGAACTGACTAATATTATTTATCTGACTGTTTTTCTAACCCTACAAGTCATCACTGCGCTTATAAATGTCACGTAACGCAACTCCAAAAGGTTGTATCCTAGAGCATTTGAACCGGATAATAAAGGTAATGAAAAAATTCGATACGTTTTAAAATTTTATTACAAAACATCACGTACGACAAGAACGTGCGATAAAGGTCGTGGTCAAAGGTCGGTCAGGCTACACAGACTCTGGCAAAACCTGGCTTACTCGCAATAAGGTGATGCTGTGTGTATGGTGGGATTGAAAGGGCATTATTAATTATGAGCTTTTGGGCGGGCAGAACCATCGATTCGGATCTCTACTGCCAATAACTGATGAGATTAATTCAATAAGTTGAGAGAAAGCGGCCGGAATTGATCAATAGAAAGGGTGTAGTCTTTTATCACGATAACGCTAAACCTCACATATCTTTAGCTACTCAGCAAAAATTAAGAGAGTTTTGCTGGGAGGTTTTAATGCATCCCTGAGCTTGCACTTTTGGATATCCAACTGTTTCGGTCTCTTCGGAATTCTTTTGGCAGTGTCAGATTAACATCAAGAGAGGACTGCCAAAAGTACTTGACGCGTTTTTTTCGCTCCTTCCACTAGGATCTTATCAGAAGTCCCAAAATTTCTCCAGCAACGGGATCATGTCACTACCTACAAGATGGCAAAGTCATCGAACAAAATGGCACATCTATACCGTAATTAAATGTAAGTAAACTATGAAAAAAAAGTCTTGAGTTTTCATATAAAATGCGAAGAAACTTTTTCCCCAACCAAGCGTTTTGAACATCACAAAGTAAGAATTTTCTATCAAAAATATTGAATAAAGCAAGAACGATGTAGAAAGAAAATATCAATACCGAGATGGAAGAAAGGGTAATTCTTTCCAAGAATGTCACTTATCTACATTTTAACACCGATCGTAACACTGAATGGGGTTGCCCTATTATTTAATTCAATGGTTGACAAGTATTTAGTCGGGAAACACACATAAAAAAAGATTCCTCTTTCTTTGAAGTCCGTTAAAACGGAAACATTATAGGATCTCTTCCTAGCCCGTCTGCCTAACTTATTTCTTACGAACGCGTGGAGATATTAAGTCGAAATTAATATTAAAATAGTCAGGTCTGCAATCCATTGGAGCTGCAAAAAAAATATATGGGTGTATTTCCATGTTTGTGGTATCCCTGCCTGGTTACCATAGCACAGGGAATCCCAGTTTGGGTCAAGTGATTGTGTTGTGTGGTGTATTGATTCTAGAATCATGAAATTTGGCAAGAAGCAATTGTATTTTAGCGCTAATTACGGAAAAAATAAAGAAAACCGTATAATTAATGTTTTTCTTTGATTTTGCCTTCATCAATTAGGTGTTACTCACAGTTACATTAAACAAAATACATATAAAAATCTTCGAGTGTCGTTTCAGTTGATGGACTCGAACTCTCAAAGATTATTTATTAAAAAAAAGTTTGTACGGAACCTTCCCACAACTGGCACTTGACCGGTTGATAGTAACGACACTGCATTTTTTTGTCTGATCTAAACTGTACCGTGCAGCTGAGAGGACAGCCAGGTAAGCAACTCGGACTGCGGCTCTGGGAGCGCAACATCTGAAGAAATAACTTTCAACATAATTCGGAAGGTCACACCTTGTAATATACTACTGAAATAATCAAAAGACCCTGAAATAAAGCCGAGGATACGTCAAAGTGATCCGACATTCATGTGACAGCACGCCAATCAGATGTCGTCATAAAATTATAAGGATTCTCTCTAGACCATGTCCTAATACTTTAAAAGTGAGATGTTTTATGTCTTTATAATACGTTATTTTACGTAGCTGTTACCAAGGTAATCTTGTACAAAGATATGTTATGTCAGAATGCTAATGGGAAGTCTGAAATTGGAGGCAAATGCAGGTACTTAACACCAAGGAAATTTCCTTTGGAACTAGTGTACCTTATGGGTAGACAGACTAAGTCGCGTTGTGACTACGCATAGTGCGAACTTGAGATATAGTTAGTTAGACCTACTACGATATAGATTTGAAGAGAGGAAGGCATAGAGTTTCATAGACACACAGGGCCCATACTATGAAGCAGCGATATGTTCGGAAGGGTCGTCAACGTCGCCCTTGAGCCCGTCAATTCACTCGAATCTAGCGACAAATAGGTACGGTTCTTTTTTTGAATAGTTTCGAAATTTCCTGCCACTGACTGATGAACGCTAGAAATTCATAGCGACAATACCGATTTTTACGGACTGAGATACGGACGGATTTTGACAATGACAAGTGATCATCTCGCTACTTCCGATAATGTCGCATCTGATATTAGTCTTTAAATGAAGTTTTTAAATGAAGTGTTAATAATGAGTGACGATGACACCCAATATGTTTATTTATCATTAGTAGGTACACGTCAGTTTCAAGTGCCAACACATAAGAGCGACTAAAGAAGTTTGCATGTTGGCGATCCTTTCAAAGATCAAACAAAACGCAAAACGCGACTTAGGCTGACGAATATTTAAGCAATCTACTAAATAGACTAACACCGTTCTAGGCATAAAGTGGATTGAGCAATTTGCTAAATATACAAACAACGTCCTAAGTACAAAGCGAATAAATAATGACATTTAGGCAAAACGCGCCTTAGTCCGTCCATGCATAAGGTACATAATAGATTTTAAAGGCATAAATATATACAACTAGTTGTTGCCCGCGACTTCGTTCGCGTGGTAATTTTGATGTGTATTTTTTCGGGATAAAAAATAGCCTGTGTGCTAATCCAGACTATAATCTATCTCTGTGCAAAATTTCATCTGGACCGTTCAGCCGTTTTTGCGTGAAAGAGTATTAAAAATCCATCCATGCATACAAACTTTCGCGTTTATAATATTAATAAGGCTATTTAACGTATTTAGGTACGTTATGTGGAGCGTAGACATAACGTAACTTCAACTGAAATATTAGTTCCAATACGTAAGATCTCGCGAGGAATTCCAATTACGCAGAGATGCGTGCACAGAATACTATCTAGACTGTTCTAGACTATACTTGTTTGAGCTGTTTGAGGCGTTCCCTTGTTACTATGTATTATTTATAAGCTAGAAGATTCAAACAACTCTGTCTGGCTCTAGACTTGTTTCCATGTTTCGTGTTAAGTAGGTTGTTTCAAAGAGCATTATCATTCGCTCATTTACAACAGAAAACCTGCCTCAAAATTGAACTAAATCAAAAACACACTTTATACATAAATAGTGCGAGTCAGACTCGCGCAGACGGAACCCTTCCGTACCATTATCTATACAACATTTTAATATTCCAAGCGTCTACCTCTTGCCGTTATTAATATTGAGCAAAAAACGGCAAAAAAATCACGTTTGTTGATTTATTTTATTATTTTTTTAGTACTTGTTGTTATAGCGGCAACAGAAATACATCATCTGTGAAATTTCAACTGCCTAGCTATCACGGTTCATGAGATACAGCCTAGTGACAGATAGACAGACAGACGGATAGCGAAGTCTTTGTAATAGGGTCCCGTTTGGCACCCTTCGGGTGCGAAACCCTAAAAACGATATAAGAATGTTTTCGGTACTTCACGAAAATGAGCAAAATCTAATTACTGATAAGAACGTCATTGGTTTCTTCATTGAATTCTAAATGTTTCCGAATAAGACGTCAGTAGCCTCGTGACGTCACAGTTAGATAAACCGTAGACATGATATCTATGAATAGTGTTAATACTGCAAATTCCCAAAAAGCACGTTACTTTAGCTTTTCAAGAAGAAAGAAAAGTAAGTCATGGCTGGGTTCGAACCTGAATCTCTTCTATTTGAAGCAACCCTCATTTCCATTATCGAGACACCCAGTAAATCCGACTCAGCGTATTTATGATGCGGACGTGTTAACTACCCAGCGGCACGCTCCTTGATCTATATTTGGGCTGTAGCGGACGTGCGGTGATGTTGGCGTGATGAGAGGCCTAAGACTAAGACCTAAGAATACTAACAAACATTACATTAAATAAACTCACTCCTGTATCCTAGAGGGGTAGGCAGGGAACAGAGTTTGCCACTTGTCACGAGGACAGACCGCTTTAGCTTCATAATCATTCATTAGCCGTTGCATGCACGCACGCCGGTCACGGATAGATTCTAAATAAAGTTAAATAAACACACACCAGGTAAGAAGTTTTCCGCCCCAACGGCCATCAATTCTCCGAGCTATGTGCCCCGCCCACTGTCACTTCATCTGAGCAATTTTTCGAGCTGGCGACCGCGGACCGGACGACACAGTGTGAAAAGGCCCCCCACAAGGTGGTCTGACGACCTGGTTACGGTGGCGGGGAGTCGCCGGATGTGGGCGGCACAAGACCGGGAAGCTTGGAAAACTATGAGGGAGGCCTATGTCCTGCAGTGGGTGATGATGATCATGAAACGCACACATCTAAGTTGCGTACATTTGTAAACTTTCAGTTGCGATACCACTCGGTAAATGTAAAGGAAAACCTCGTAAGGAAGCCTGAGTGTCTGAGGTATTCACATAACTCGGCGCTAGAAATAGCCAATCCGGTAGTTAGCACTGGTCTGGATACCGTCGAGTTCAGACATCCGTACAGCGAGAAATGTAGTCGACGTGATTTAGACATTTTTCGCAGTTATGTATATTATATACCTAGGCGCGTTTCGGACGTTAGTAGGAAGATTGGTAACTGATTCGTAAACTATGCTCAAGGAGTAGTTGCCAATAGTTGCAACTACTGCACGCCACGGCTACGGCCTGTTCCCTCAGTACATTTTTTATGAAATTGAATTGGATTAACGACGCAACTTTTACGCCCCACGTTCCTTTTGTGTTGCAGCTGGCCTGTGGTATCGGTGCAATTATGATGAATCGATTGAGATTGATCTGACAACTGAATGAGGATGTATGAGGAAACAGACAATCGGATATACATACGGAATAATAATAAAGTATGTTAGTTAATATAGAACACTTCTGGCAAACAAGAAACGTAGCCGCCAGACGATTTGAAAGAACAAAAATGAAATGATGAATTGTTTTAGAGTTCCATCCGAAGTGTTTTTACACGAGGAAAAGCTGGCAGACTGGCTATTTTCAAATGGATACGTTGGCGAATCTCTATTTTCTCGCTAAACCATCGCAGACGTTGAAACCCCATTCGTTCTAGAGCAGATATCGCAGATAACACGAATACATGTATCATTTAGTGACACGAAATATATTGGCTTTTCGCCAACTCTGCGACGGGTTACGCCGGCGGTCGTTTTATTTCCGAATTGGCACTCGCTTATTGCAGCAATAGTTTAACTTGTTCTGTGGAACTCTATATAAGCAGCTCATAAAGTGTTATTTTTTTAACTTAAAGATAACTGTACATTACAGTACATAAACTCACTCCTGCATCTCGGAGGAGTAGGCAGAGACGGTTTACTACTTACTACGATCTCAAAAACGGCCCCTGTCCTCTCGATTAGTCTGTACCAATGAAATGAGCGTAAGATGTGCTGTAGAGTAAATTATTTACTTATTTTATTTATTGATACTTTTATTGCACTTAAAAAAAATCGTACTTAATGCCATAAGCATAAATTACTCTGTGATTGGTTCATGCTGTGCGCCACGCGTGACGACGTGAACTTTGATTGGGCGATAGTAAACGACAGCGTAACTTATGATTGGTTTTATACAAAGACGTCAAACCATTGACTTGACTTCATGATGTAATAACCCCTCGAAATATCTAGGTGACTCGCAAGATGGCGGTTTGACGGTGGTAGGTGCATTGATATTTTGCCGGGTAATACTGAACTCGCTCCGCTTTATAACACCATTGATAAGCCCCGCCCGACTTCCCACAATTGAACGTGGGGTATTTTTTTAGCGCTAGTTAGAAATCTATGTTTTTTACTATCACTGGGTAGAAGTATGTCCGCCACTACTTAGAGCTGCACTTAGGATAACATTTAACTGCTCAAGTGCATCTTCTGGTGACCTCCAAAATTGTAAGACAACAGGGATCCTCAGGCGCCAATATCATGCATCCTAAAAGGTAACTGGCGCGTAAGGAGCCAAAAGTGGTGCTTGATGAGCCACAAGCGCTTTGCGGATTTGCAGACAGATTAATTATCTATGGTTGTATTTCTATTACCTACTAAAAATAACACAGGTGAGTTGCCCGGCCGATTTTGTTTTAGGACAAGTTGTCACTTGACCCCAGTCACGCCTGATGGTAAACGAAGACGGGGTCTAAGATGTTACGTATCAAATCGGTATCCTACGGTTTCTAGTATAACAGTTTCCAAGGACATGTAGGGAGCATCGCTGGACTTTGTTTTGAAACGGATCCAATAGCACTTTAGTGTTTAATTAGACACAAAAAGCCAACAGTCTTTGTGTTGCTAATTAAACAAAGGAGTCACATTCAATTGATAAAAAAAAAACAGAAAGCGCGACTCGATCGTGCTTTCGATTGACAATATCATTACGATTGAGTCAATTGACTTAATAAGTAGGGTAAACCATCCATATATTGGCACTTTATTTAAGCGATGTACAAAAACAAAATATGTGAAAATCAAAATTTAATAACACAATTATTCTAATTATGCGTTCAGACATTATGAAATATTATAAGAAAACTGTTTTTAGCTTCTAAAGACAAAATATTTACTCGTATTATTATATTTTTGTCTTTTTTGCAAAATGTGCATATGCACCATTTATTGGCATCTCTTGACACATAATTATTGGCACATAGAAAACTTATTATTGGCATGTAGTGTCAATAATGGGTATGTAATGAGAAAGTCCTTTTATTGGCACTTCATTACTGGGATGGGGGACATCAGGGTAGAGATTTGACTTCATGAATCATATAGTTAAGATCTGTCTTAAGACTGACATAAGTCTCACTGGGGGCTGTTTTAGTGGAATCGTTTTTTTTTATAAATAAGACCGTTTAAGTTTGGAGTTTGAACAAATGACATAGAATCGAGTTAGATCTTAACATTCTAAAATGTAGGTTCTTATAATTGGTGTGCAATATAATGTTCTCCAGTCTACACTACTCCAGAATCAACTCAGTCTCAGTCTCGCTTAACTCTTCGGACAATCTCCTTAACTGTAGGGCCTATTTATATAACCGAATTTGATACCTGACATCATAATCTAAAATTAGGTTATACACTTACGTCTAAAAGCTATTCAGCCCCCGGGGCATCACAAATATGAGCTCAACTCGCTCCAGCCAGAAAAGCTTGTCTATCATTTTGGCACGTCGCTAGGCAAGGCATGGTTTTGTACACAGACGTGAAGTTCGGGTAATCTCTCAGAGGAAAGAGCTTTGTCACTTAATGACGAATAAATAAAGATTTCAAGTATATCTTGTATCATAAGCAGCCTATATACGTCACAGTGTAGGGCAGGCCTTCTCTCAGAGAGAGAGAGTATGGGCTTAATCACCACGCGTGCCCACCGCGGATTCCTATCATGATCATCATCATCAGCCATTTGACGCCCACTGCAGGACATAGGCCTCCTTCGTGGTTTTCATAACCATGAGGGGTTTTGCCATAATCGCCACGCTTGGCAGGCGGGTTGGCGATTACAGTATGCGGTTGGAATCTCAAGAAGAGGCTGCTGCCTATCTCCTGGTAATTTATTTCCTTAGTCGCCTTCTACGACACCTACGGAAGAAAATGGAGCGACGCTATTCTTAATCTGGCGCCACACGGATTTCTACGCTGATTACTAATTCTCACGATCCCATAAAGACTCACAAGTCGGCCAGTAGCACTGTTCAGTGTTCATTCGCACTATTAAAATGCCTGGTGTTAAAATATTCAATGACATTTATTTTAACAAATAACAGGCGGACAAGTCCCCAGAAATCCGCTGAAATCTCAGTCCAGAAATCCCTACCAGGCACTCATCATCATCTTCGGCCTACGCTTGTCCACTGCTGGACATAGGCCTCTCCTATTGCACGCTACTGAGCACGGTCCTCGGCTACTCTCATCCAGCTCTTGCCAGCCGCCCTGCGGAGATCATCGCTCCACCGAGTCTGAGGACGTCCTTCACTACGTTTACCGATCCATTAGGCACTCGTTTGAGGATAACTGGGGTTTGTGAAAAAAGTAATTTTCTTGGCGTTAGGAGGGACACTTGGCATGGCGGGTAGATGGGAGGTAGACTAGGGCAGTAACGGAGTGGCGACTGAGAACAGACGGATCAGTCAGAGCCCGTGCATGCCAATGGCAAGAGACTGCAAACGATGGCGTGAAAATAAATAAATAACATCCACACAATACAATCACTCGTCCTGGTCCCAAACGATACCCTGTTTACCCTGATACCCTGTACCATGGTAACCAGGCAAGGACATCATAAACATGGAAACACACCCAGACCGAGACCACCTGTACAAATGTTCGGCGGCCCCCAATGGGAATCAAACCCGCTATCTCCGTCATGCCAATCAGACGTGATACCGCTAGACCAAAGAGGCAGTCACTAAAGAATTTTTCTAGATCCCAACTCTAAATCCGCAATGTTATTTTCACAATTTTCATGTTTGTGCCTGGTTACCATAGCACAGGGTATCCTAGTTAAGTGATTGTGTTGTGTGGACGTTATTATTATTGTTAATGGTAGGGATAAGCCCAAAATCCCCACTAGTGGGGACTTACAGCTGGGATATCTGGAAAATCCCAGAAGGGGGAAAAATTGCCAGGTGTTCACTAAAAGAAAGAAAAAAGCGAAAGAGATTTGCCAGGACCGTATAGCAATTGGCAAGCCCTGGTCTTTGACCACCCCTCCAGGACACAGTTGTGAGTATATGAATACGTATTTTGACTAAAGGGTGAAGTAACCATGCATGTGTGGACCGGCAAGCGAAGCCAAACGGAAATAGGACGGTCGCAACCGCTGCTGTGTGTCGAAGTGGAAATAACACTATATTTCATATTACCAGCCTTTTCGATTGCGCACCTCTCAGTGGGGTCGCTGTATGAGCAACTGCCTCCGATGTAGATTCTAATTAACTTGTATTTTAGAAAGAAAGAAAGAAGATATTTATTTAAATTATCACAGAAACACAATGTAATTATAAAGGTACAAATACAAAAGACACGAACGTCAACAAAACAGAAATAAAACAAAATAATCGTGAAGAGAACATGTGAGGCATATAGAGTCAAAGGCAGCCATGTACCATATAGTAATGTATGGCGCCCAGCCACCTCGGACCCCAAACGCCTCAGGTGCCTCCGTGATCACAAAAAAGGGGCTCCAACTCAGCATACTTTGCCGGTGTGTGCTATAGTTAGCTTAACACCGTAACATAATTTTCCATCTGTAATGTGTGTTTGTATCTTTTATTTTATATTTCACGTTAGACGTTAGTCCAAGTGTTCATGTACATTAATTTATATACCAACAATGTAATGGGGAGCACACTGCTTAGCGACGTACGGGTACTACCTAGTTCGGGTGGCCGGGGCTAGACTCTAGCTGTAGAATGTATTTGTGACAAATAATACAATTTTATTTCAGTACTAGCAGGAATTATATTCTCTGTAGGTTTTTGTAATTTGACTGCGTCATTGGTCTAGCGGTATAACGTTTGATTACTATGCCGGAGGTCGTGGGTTCGATTCGTTTGGGTGTATTTCCATGTTTGTGATGTCTTCGCTTGGTACGACAGCACATGCTATCCTAGTTTGGCACCAAGACAAGTGATCGTGTTGTGTGGAAGTTATTATTTTTATTATTTAGTGAGTTCTTTCTTAGAACTTTGAGGCCAAATACTATACTATTATACTTTATTGCACACGAAACATTTAAAATAACAATGTATAAGAAACAACAAAAATGTTTAATATTTTTAACAGACTGCAAAAAAGAAGGAGGTTGGTTCGTCGGAATCTTTTTTTTTACTATTTTTTGTGTATGTTCCCCGATTACTCGAAGGCGCATAGACTGATGTGGAAACTTTTTTTTTCAAAAGGTAGACTTTACATGTGGTCCCATAATTGTCAAGTCAGGATCTGATGATGGCATCGTGGAGAAATCGAGGGAACACCTCAAATTTTGAAGGCACACTTGAAGCGATTTGGGTGTTTTTTTTTTATTGTGACTCGTTCATTTGCTTTCTGGAAACACAATTTTGTGGAGTCATAGTGATAGTCACAAAAAAATCGTGAAATAAATAACGTTAAGATTCATGTATTAAACTTTAAGTATAGCTTTAATTTGTTGTGTATCCTGTGGCCCCTCATAAGGAATGTTTGTTTTCGCCTCTAAGGTCACTGATCGGCGCCAGGTAGTTGTGGTTATCGTAACAAAAGCCGTATGTAAATCAATTGAATAAAAAACCGACCAAGTGCAAGTCAGACTCACGCACGAAGGATACAACATTAAACACAAAGATCGAGAAAAAACGGCAAAAAATCTCGTTTGTTGTATGGGAGCCCCCTTAAATATTAATTTTATTCTATTTTATTATTTTTTGTTATAGCGCCAACAGAAATACATCATCTGTGAAATTTTCAACTGCCTACATGTCACAGTTCATGAGATACAGCCTGGCGACAGACAGACGGAGAGTGAAGTCTTAGTAATAGGGTCCCGTTTGGCACCCTTCGGTTACGGAACCCTAAAAACCGACTTCAAAACATTACATCACTAAAAACACAGAAATAATTTAAACGACCATTAAAAGACCTACCAAGTGCGAGTCGGACTCGCGCATCGAGGGTTCCGTATTAACGCTTGGCTTTTTTTTATTATTTCTCGTTAGAATTATTATAATATCTTTAACCTGGCTGTGCAATAAAGTTTTCTCTACCTATTTATCTATCTATGTAAAAAGTCCCACAATCCCAAGACGATAGAGCATAAACAAAAAAAAAACGGCAAAAAAACACGTTTGTTGTATAATAGAGACCCCCTTATTTTTATTATTTTTAAATTTTATTCATAAGCAGCCTATATACGTCCCACTGTAAGGCACAGGCCTTCTCTAAGAGAGAGGATAAATTTTATTATTTGTTTAGTAATCCGTCGTAATATCACATATTCTATAAAAATTTCAACTGGCTGCCTATTACGGTTCTAAAGATAGAGCCCTTTAAAGGTCGGACAGATGGACCGACAGACAGATAGAGGAGGCAGAGTAATACCAACCAATAACCCTAAAAAGGTGTACGGTGGTAGTGCAAACAATAACACCAATGATTTTGTTTAATGAGTCACTTACATTAATTGTGGCTTTGTACTAGTAATACCACTCGCTAACGGTGAAGGGAAACATCGTGAGGAAACTCAGGTGTCTCAGGTGTTGACAAACCTGCAATTCGTAATCCGCGTTGGGCATGCGTGGAAACTAGACCCACACTCCCTCTCTGAGAGAAGGCCTATGCCCACCAATGGGACGTACATTGGCTGCTTGTGTACTAATAAACTAGGTTACACAATGACCCTGGGTGAAACAACATGTTCTGACCTTACATCCTTTTTATTGTTCACATCCTTAGCAGTTCATAGTGGGTATAACTAGTTTGCGCCAGTTTGCCCTGCGTCGTGTGTTGTGTTCGTGATGTGGTGCAGAATTGCTTCCGCATAAATAAGATTGCACTAAAGAGAAGTTACCCTTTGACGATTTTTTTTAGGTTGACATAAATCTAAGGCCAACTATGCGCACCAAATTGTGTCAGAATCCTGATATTTGCGATAGCAATTACTATAGAATATGACAGTTAAACGAATGGAATTATTCAGGAGCTGAATAATTCCATTCCTGAACTTCATACGCGCAATTTAGGAGCTGTTCACTAAATATAAGTCAGTCAAAGTATAGATTAATTTGCAATAAAATGCTTTTACTGATTTCACGATTAAATAAAAATCGACGACGACTTAAAAAAAAATAAAAAAACTTTCTCCATAATGAAGTGTTTCCTATAACCCTTATTTTTATAACTACCGTGGCCATGTAGCCTCGCAGCTCTGATATACGAATGCATTTTTCTCTGCGAAAATGTGTCCGAATAGTTGCAAAATTGTGACTACATCAACTAAAATGATATGCATATTTGACCTGTCTCAGTTTTGTAGGCAAAATAATGCTCCTAAGCAATGGATGCATAAGAGACGCTACTTGCAAAAGAGTAAATTTGAACAAGAACCACCTACTTCCCTTTTTTTTATCCATCTTTCGCACATAAAACTAAATTAAATAACGTAAATATTTTTATACGGCAACTATGGACGTGTAGCCTGTGGGCTCCAGCCAAATTTTTAATAGGTATTACTCACGTTTTATGTACCAAGTGACGCAACCTCCTTCGTTGGTTGTTTTGTCACAAAAACTGAAGCTGCTGGGCGGTTCCGCCGCGGGGAGCGGGGGAAGTGGATGAAACAACGAATCTAACAATTGCGCCGAGTGTGTGAGACTACATGTACATAATTAAAGGTTAACAAAAGTTATTCGTATTGACGTGCATTACTCTCCATTTTCCAACATATAGTAACAATAATAATGACAACACCATCACTTGTCCTGGTGCCAAACAAGAACACCCGGTGCTATGGTAACCAGGCAAGGACATCACAAACGTGGGAATACACCCAGACTGAGGCCATGTGTACAAACGTACGGCGGTCCCCAGTGGGAATCGAACCCCAAACCGCCGGCATTATAATCAGACGTGATGCCAATAGACCCACTAGGCCGTTAAATACTTCTATGGCGATTTTGTGACATTCTATAAATTCTCTAAAAAAAAGCAGTAACTAATAAAATTACCTGTTACCTATAATCCTTTACATAGTTTGACGTCAAACAATTGTTATTACCTCTACCCAGTATGAACAAATCAGAGGGTATTTTACGGGCGGACGTCCATAAACCGAATTCCTGATATTAATCTAACAACAGCACAATAACAGAGTAGTTTCAGATAGTTCACACAACAAACACGAGCTTTACTAAGAATAAGCGTTCATGCAGCAAATAATTAATATTAGATTATGTATTGTTTGCATATAATTAATATTATTTATTGATTTTCAATATGAGTCACAACCTTCACATAAATAGAAAAAATCTAGGCCGAAATAATTTTTCTACTGTCATTTTGTGCCAAATCTCTCGCCAACTAAATTGTTTTAGCCATATTAATTGTAGGTAGTTTAATTTTAGTTTGATTATATTAATATATTTAGGCAATAGAGATTCGTTAAGAGATTTCTTTAAAGAAACTAACATCCTAACAGTTGCTAGTCAGTATATCTATGAAAATATTATGTACGTTAGGAAAAATATCAGTGACTTTAAAACTGTAGGTAGCCAACACAATGTAAATACTAGAAATAGACATAAACTTTCGTTCCCAAAATTTAGGCTGGCAAAGGTTAATACATCCTTTATGGGGCATTGTATACGTTTCTCCAATAAAATCCCTGAGGATATAATAAGCTTGCCAGAAGCGCGGTTCAAAAAATGTGTGAAGCACACTTTGTGCCAAAAAAGCTACTATAACATTAAAGATTATTTAGATGACAAAGATGTCTGGAATTAAAGCCAGTTCAATGCATGAGTTTTAGTACATTTATATAAATCCTGTAAATTAAGGACTTGAAAAGACTAAGTTTGGAGTTTTTTTGTCCATTTTTTCTCCAAATGATCTAGATTTTGAAATGGACACCTAGTTTAACTTGTAACGTTCATTAAGTCGCAGTTTCTGTGCTACTTTGAATAAAAAATTTTGATTTTGATTTTTTTTTGAAATTCTAGGTTAATTCATATATTGATTCATATAAGTGTGATGAAGGTTATTAAGAGAATGCTAAAAGATGTTTGATAGGTAGTGCTCAGTTAAAATATTGTAACGCTTTGGTGTACCTAATTACTGTCATGTTGCAATATTTATGTAAATAAATAGGCAAAAAATTCCACCCATGCCGGGACTTGAACCCGCGACCTCTGGCTAACAGTGCCAACTGAACTAATGGGCAAGTGCAGGCGAAATTTCGAGCCTCTTTACAAACTTCTCTGTATTACGTACAGGTAGCGACATACGCCGAAGCAATTTACATCACTTGCAGCCCCGAGTAACCCAATTTGCAGTTAGGTTTTTACATCGGAATGATATCGCTATACCTACATGATTATATTCTATTTGATGTACTAACCTGTGCTGAGGTGCCCATTGGCTCAGTTGGGAGAGCGCTGGCACGGTTAGCCAGAGGTCGCGGATTCAAGTCCCGGCATGGGAGGAATTTTTATCCTCTAAATAGGTTTTTTAAATTGTCCTCAGCACGGGTTAGTGCAACAAAAAGAATAAGATAATTATTATTATCGACATAATTTGTCTAAACAAAGATAGAGAGACAGACCCCTTTAAGCCATTGAATTTAGTTTTTAAGAGAACATGTGACAACCAAATACAGCAAGTCTCAATCTGCAACACCGAGCTTTACTCCAACTATTCTACACCATTCCCCTACCTTTCCAAATTGCTCTTTCATCACTATCTGATCCACTGATCTGGGCCTCGATTCTGTTAGTGCATTGTAGTATAATGACAGGTACACTGTCGGGTCACGTGACGTGTTTTTTCGTACCATTGACGCCTAGAAGGTTTGATGGGTGTGCTCGCGTAGACTTAAAGCAGCCATGAAATGAAAACCGCCATGTTCATGCAGTTGTCATGTTACTACAATGCATTAACAGAATCTAGGCCCTGGTTGGCTGGAAAAAAATATAGAAATAAGCTCACCCATGTAATCTTTTAGCTTACCTTATATATAACGTAAGGTAACGTAATGTTTCAGTAAAACATAGACATAATTGCTATGAAAATTATAATATTAATATTTTTATTGAATTTAATTAAATACGCCTTTTAATGTATTTTGTTTTCTTGTATGTACAATAAAGTGTTCTAATCTAATCTAATCTAATCTAATCTAATCTAATCTAATCTAATCTAATCTAATCTAATCTAATCTAATCTAATCTAATCTAATCTAATCTAATCTAATCTAATCTAATCTAATCTAATCTAATCTAATCTAATCTAATCTAATCTAATCTAATCTAATCTAATCTAATCTAATCTAATCTAATCTAATCTAATCTAATCTAATCTAATCTAATCTAATCTAATCTAATCTAATCTAATCTAATCTAATCTAATCTAATCTAATCTAATCTAATCTAATCTAATCTAATCTAATCTAATCTAATCTAATCTAATCTAATCTAATCTAATCTAATCTAATCTAATCTAATCTAATCTAATCTAATCTAATCTAATCTAATCTAATCTAATCTAATCTAATCTAATCTAATCTAATCTAATCTAATCTAATCTAATCTAATCTAATCTAATCTAATCTAATCTAATCTAATCTAATCTAATCTAATCTAATCTAATCTAATCTAATCTAATCTAATCTAATCTAATCTAATCTAATCTAATCTAATCTAATCTAATCTAATCTAATCTAATCTAATCTAATCTAATCTAATCTAATCTAATCTAATCTAATCTAATCTAATCTAATCTAATCTAATCTAATCTAATCTAATCTAATCTAATCTAATCTAATCTAATCTAATCTAATCTAATCTAATCTAATCTAATCTAATCTAATCTAATCTAATCTAATCTAATCTAATCTAATCTAATCTAATCTAATCTAATCTAATCTAATCTAATCTAATCTAATCTAATCTAATCTAATCTAATCTAATCTAATCTAATCTAATCTAATCTAATCTAATCTAATCTAATCTAATCTAATCTAATCTAATCTAATCTAATCTAATCTAATCTAATCTAATCTAATCTAATCTAAAATGTCAAGAGTGGGTACTGTAGCTGTAGAAACACCTCTCGATAAGCCATTTTTAACACAACTGTCAGGATGGCGGCAAGTGACACTCCCTCCTTATCCCCGGTTTCTCGTACACTAATAATAATCTATAATCTATCAATTTTCTGTTCACAACTGTCGTTTTTCCAAAGTGAAATGTAAAAAAAAATGTAGATCTTAACAGTAGATTAATTAATTTAACTGTTAGCTGTAACGTTTGCGGGTGGTTCCTGCCCGGTATGTAAGAAACCCGCCACGTCAACAGACTGAAAACTGTGGCCAGGGCCACCAAAACAAAAATCGTAAATTGTCTGGCTCAGTGCCTTGACCCATCAAGAGCCTAAATATGGGGAGTTGAATGAAACGCTGTTAATGTTGTGCACAGACTTTAATTTTGGGACTACACAGGTAGCAATAATGTAATTGTGAAACTTTAGCGTTTAAACCCAGACAATTACTTAATTACAGAAAAAACTCAGAGCAGAGCGGGGTCGCTTCAGTAAGTGGTTCTGATAAGTTCACAAATTACATTTTATAAGTGGTTAGTTCCTACTGAAAATCAGATTTGCCATCAATTTCAATAATTATCAACAATTTAATTCTAATTTTATGCTTTAAATCCTAATTCCCTAATATGTAAGTGAAATTGTTTCACAGACCTTGCTAGGAAGAACCTCCCTGTGAAGTCAATCTGGCCTCAGGTGGGATGCACGGTGCTAACCAGAACGCCGAGTAGGCAGCCTCGTCCCCATGCGCCGTCACCGGAGCAGGACCGAAGAGACTTCACAAGAAGACGCTGGCCAGCCGTCCCGAACCAAATCCTCCTCCCGGCATGAGAGAAGCCAAGCGCTTGTAGCACAGCCTAGCATAAGTTTCTCGACCCCAAAAGAGCAACTGTTTCTCGACAGCAAAAAGAGAAGGCAGTGCAAGCACTAAAAGTTAAAGCAAATCACTAAATCCCTAAATTCCTATAAATTCGCTGAATTCACAAAATTCCCTAAAATATTTCAAAATCCCTATCCAGCTGAAAGGAAGAAAGATTGCTTCTATTAGAAGATTGCAAATGGCATAAGCATGTGGCAGGCAATTATAAAAGTCTGAATAAATCTTACCGGAGACATTCAGCAACTAGGATTGTCTCGACGCTGGCAATCCCTCCTTCACCCCTTTCCAGGAATCTGGTGCATCCTAAAAAATAACCACGAGGATGAGAGATGACCTAGCCGGAATTGTACAAGATTCTACACACAGCTTTCCAAATAAGTATTTACTTACAGAATTCCTGCCGCTACAAAATATATCTTGAATGGGCTGCTTCTTCGCCATCTGAGCCAAGACTGCTCACCATGGAGGATCAACTGTCCATCTCTCATTCGATCTTTCCAGCTAAACATTTTTGAGCTCTCTCTTATCCCACCAGAACGTCGTCGCGTCACCATTGTCAATCCTCTGCTTGGGTGGCCGTATAAAAGAAATGATTATCTCCTAAAACGATATTCCAAAATTTCGATATTGTATGAATAACATTTACCTGTATTTTTCTTTATTAGCTGTATTAATTCTTTGTTCATTATGTTATTATTTTTCCCTCTTTTAATCAAATAAATGATATTCATCAACACCTAAAGTTACTATTTCTGTACCCTGAAATGAGGTAACTAGATTTCCTATGGCAACCCACAAGAAACGACCAATCACCGGCGACCAACTCATCAAACAAACCTAAAAGAAGAAATGTCAGCCTACAAAATTCTATGGTGATACCAGAGTAAATCGAAACCTGAGCCGTTCAAGACATTGGAGAAAACACACAACGTGACAGTACCTCTCCTCCCCATTTAAGGTTCAACGTAGGTGAACCGTCCGCTGCCCTCAGCGTTCTGATCTCCAACGCAAGAACTGACCCAAGGTTCGACTAACCCAGGTGCCCTAACCGCTAAATTAAAGTTCTGACCTAAAGAACACTAAACGAAACTAACTAAAGAATGTGCGTAACAAAATAAGGCAAAATTGTATGAAACATCCAAAACCTTGGACTATTATGATTTCATACAAAAACCCTATACCAAAACATTAACCATACTATGCCAAAACCTATACCAAAACTATCCCAAAACCTATACCAAAACTATCCCAAAACCTCCACCAAAATTCTAACTTTCTATCATGTGTCGCAAACCATTAACCTTCTCAGCACAACTGCAATGTTGTGCTGAAGAGGCTAACTGCCAACAGCCAGGGCCGATGTTCAGCATTCGTCGATATACCCCTTCTTGTCCGGGCGAAACTTAACATAATAGTCATAACCATTATCAATGATACCATCTATAAGTGATAATGATAATATCTAAACTAAACCATATAAAATCTGAAACTAAGCCCTCTACCAAGATGCACCTCCCATAACGAATCGCAATGTTCCCAACGAACATCGAAACCAAAACATCCCAAACAGCTGTCTGAGGAAACTGAAATCTATCTCGGCCGGGCTCGAGATAACTTAAACTTAACGAAACTGAATACTGTGCAACACAACATCGCATCCACACATGTACCGTAACCCGATTATGATGAATGCGAAACACAGATGTGCCTAACCAATTTAGGCTAAATCTTGCTGACTTGGTAGGAGTTAGTCTACTCTCGCGCATACCCTAAAGCTAAAGACTGCTCTTGATGTTATAGAGTTAAGATTGAGCCGCTCTATTATTCATCTACATTTGCTATCCTTTCATACTTCACGCTCCCAAACTAGTAGTGCAACATTTATTTGTTTTGTACACCACACCTAACAATTTGTGATTAAATATATCATAATATTTAACACTCGAATGCTAAACTACAATCTTAAGAATGTCTTGACCAAGGTTACGGATGGTGGCGGCGATCCATGGCAGCACGACGACAAGCGGAAGCAAGTAGCCGTGCGTCCACCGACCGCACTCACCCTCCACAATTCCTGTGTCAGTTTCATGCCTTTGTAGTCAACAGTGGCGGCGCGGCGAGCGATAGCGAGTAAAGCGGGCCGCGCGTCCACAGATCACTAAATAAGTAAATTTGTCTATCTTGCCTTTAGGTCTTTTATATGCCACGAGCCTATAGGATGGCCGTCCATCCTTTCCAATTCATAAACTAACGGAGATAAGACTTTCTTAATCTTACATTTTTCATATTTTGGCGCGAGCTTTGCCATCTTAAAGTTCAAAGCGTCGCTTTGTACGAAAGATCGTTTCCATACTATATCTCCTTCTGAAAATCTAGCTGAACGTCGTCTTAAATTGTAATGTCTAGCATTAGTGCCATGCGCTCTCAAAAGGTGAGATCTTACTCCTTCAAAAATAGTTCTAAGGGTGCCAAATTCACCCGCATATTCCTCTCTAGGAATACCTACTGTATACTCCTGATCTGTATCGCGATAGAACGAACCGTTAATCACTGGTTCCCTAGC